>JARHVA010004440.1:567500-1167500 GCA_037957365.1 Torreya grandis
TAATGAAGTACCAAATAACAGATAACAGATCTTGCATTCAGGTTGAGAATGCAGTGTTAAGGATGACCGATGCCAGCAGGACTACTGACATCAGCCGATTAAGTGACTGACGTCGGCGATGTCGGCTGGGTAGTGAATGTCATCGACAGATGCAGAATGGGGACAGAGGCTAGTTTTAGCTCTCTGCTCATTTTTACATGCTACCAGGGTTAAGGCTTGTGGGAAAATGGTTGATAGGGGTTAAATAGGCATGGGAGAATAAAATGGGGGATAGAGGAAGAGGCTGACAAGGGTTAGACACAATTTCAGTGTCTACATTTGCCCCTTTTTGTCTTGTTGGTTGTTCTGGATGAACTGCAAGACAAAAATAGGAGTTGGTTGCCCCAAGTGTAGGATAAGGTCAATTTCATCTTGTTGGTTGTTTAAATGAACTACAAGACAAAAATAGGAGATGGATTGCCCCGAAATGGATGAGATATTCCCCCTCAAAGTAGGAGTCGAGGGAAGGGAATCAGGAATCAGGTACTGATTTGATAAAGAGTGGATGAAAAGGGGGTGAGGGTGAATGCTGCAAAAGTTGTGATTGCATACATACCACTTCATGAGATGGTTAGGTCAAAGTGTCGCAGGTCAAGGGATGAGGAGTGCCAAAATTGAAGTAACTGGGCCCCAGCATTTAGTCGTCTGCTGATCGGGTTATTCAATCGAAGCTGTAGCTCTAAATGGTCATCATGTTCCAGGTATCTTGGGCTTAAGAAGTGCTCCTAGAAACATGAAAAAGTCACAAGTAGTGTGGATCAATCGGCTTGTGATCCTATACTTGTGAGGGTCCAAAAAAAAAATAGTCTGCGCATAATTTTGCTAACCAGTCATGAGGTAGCATATAGGCAAAAACAACCAAGACAACATTGTCTTGGAAGTGGTCGAGGTCAGAGGAGATAGGCATGATCTCCAATGGTCATTGGTCAAGGTGGATGGATGGATGAAAGGATGTGGCTGAGCTAACCTCAGAAGATGTTATGTGATCTGAGTGCTGCCTACATAGCCCTGGTGTGAAGGGCCTCAGGCCAATGTAGTTCTCCCTAAAAGGGAGGAAGGGTTAAAGGGATGGAATTGGTCTTGGTTGAGGGCAAGGTCATGGTCAAAAGGAGGAAAGAAGGTTTGTCCATTAGAGAGACAAAAAAATGAGGGTGGTTGAGCTAACCCTAGAAGATGTCGTATCCTCTGAGTGCTGCCTACATAGCCCCAGTCTTAGGGCCTCAGACCAATGTAGTTCAAACAGTTTGAACAAAGAGTCTGAGTGGTAGACAGGTGGTGAAAGTGGTTGATAGACTGGTCTTGGTCAAGGTCAAAATGATGAGGAGAAAAAAGATGTTATAGCCTTTTCCAAAGGTGTATTCTGTAACATTGGTGATGTGGTCTTTCATCCCTAGCAATTTTCCATAGTCGTGATGGATGTATGCTAAAAATGAATTGAGGTCTATTTATGATTTAGCAAGTATTGGTTTATGCTTAACATATATTGAGTCTGGTTGATAGTTTCCATGTGTATTGGTGTCCATAGAAACTAGTGTGAATAGGTTATGATGATGTGACAGGTCTGAAAATGTTGGGTTGGCTTGGTTGGGTTTGACAAGTGATGAAGTTAGATGTGACCAAAGTGAAGAAAAATTGAAAGGCATATTGCTCTTTCATTGACAAAGACCAGAAAGACAACATAGATAGGGGTTATTAGAACCAAGAGCCCCGTTCATGCATGACGCCGTTGACCATATGTAGTGTTAGAGAGGTAGTCGAATCACTTTGACATTAAAGTGAGCTCGAAGTCCCTTGAACAGGTGATAGGAAGAGGATAGGTTAACCTGTTTTAGAGCAGAGGTAACTTTGCCCCTTTTTATAGGAGACCCTGAGACAACTACAAGTCAAGTCCATGACCTTTTTTTTTTTTGGTGCAGACTGATTAATGCAGGAAGTCTACATAGAGATGCCATTTACTTGGTGGTCATTTGCGAAGCTGATCAATGTGGGAAGCTTCTAAGAAAAATTGCTGTTTGTAGCAAGAATTAGTCATAGCCATCCTTCGAGGGAGTGGTCTATATTTGCTTTATATATAAGGGCTTTGAATAGCTATCCTTCGAGGGAGCAGTCTATTAGCTATAGCAATGATAGTACAACTGTCCTTCAAGGGAGCAGTCTGCCTTTTGATTCTAGTTTGGTGACCTTGGTTATTTTAACATCTTGATTTGTTTTGATAGAAATATGAGTCATGGATAAGACTATAGAAGGTCAAGGGCTCCCTTTTATTAGGACAAAGCATCCATACTATATAAAAGGGGTATATAGGATTTGTTAAGGGGAATAGGGTTGAAAGGAATGAGGACTAAGAGGATGGGGATTGCTCAAGGGATGAGCTCAAGGTAAATGTCAAGTGGACGAGTACTCGACTAATAGAAGAATGGTTGCAGATGCAATGCATTAAGAGGCTTAGGTTCTGGTCATCCATCAAGAGAAGATAAACGATACGTCCCTAATCCATACTTATGCGTGATAATGAAAGGTCTGAGCCAATTAGGGGAAAACTTGCCTCACTTACTTTGCTCCATATTGGTCACGTGCTGATTGATGACGGTTTGAAGAAGTGATAGGTGCCTGGTTGGTTGATGTTTGATGATTGAAGTTTGGTTGAGGTTTGGTTGTTGCTGGTCAGGGTCATGATAGGAAGGTTGATTGATGATTAGACTATGTATGGTCAAGGTCTGGTCGAATGTCTAGTTAAAGTTGGTCGGATGTTTGGTCGAAGGCTTGGTTAAATGTTTGGTCGAGGTCAGGATAAGGTTGGATTCCCCCAGTCGCTTAGGGAGAATGTTGGATAGATTGGTCAAGGTCAGTTGAGGCTTAGTGGTCAGATGGACTGTGTTGATGTCGAATAATGGGGTCAAAGGTGGCAAAGGGACCATAGGCTGGTGTGGAGATCCCGATTTAGGCAATGAGGTTTGAGAATCTTGGGTCGGTGTTGATGATTTGTCGAAGAGGTGGTTAAGAGGGTCCTTGATGAGAAGGGAATCCTTTTTCCGGTGTTGACGAGTGACAGCTTTGAGAGTGCAACAATGCTCAGTGTCATGTCCCAGAGTGTGATGATAATGACAGAATTTAGAGTTGTCGAACCAAGATGGCCTTGATCTGAGAGTTGATGAGTGGGGTGGTGTTGAAGGTTTATTGATGATGTGGTCGAGAACAAAGGTGTCATTCCCTAGACATTGGTGAATGGCAACCTTGAGGGCACAATAACGCTCTGCATCGTGTCTAGGTGTGCGATGATATGCATAAATGCGAGTGTCATCGAACCAAGGTGGTTTTGGTCTGAGAGATTGGTATGGTTTAAGCGGTGGGAGATAGATGCGAGAGGACTGTAATAATTGCCGTAACAGCAAGGCATAAGAACCTGCTAACGGGTCTAGATGTTTTTTTGTAGTGAGGGTTGATGACTTTGGTTTGAGAGGCGTAAGAGGCATAGGTTGATGGATTGGAGGAGATATAAGTCTGACGGGTTGATAGAGTAATGGAGGCAACTTGCCTTTGTGAAGTATGGGAGTGGGAAGCACCCCTATTAGAGTGGACGGATGCGGGCCCAAGATTGAGGGTAATGACGAAGGTGGGGGAGGAGGCCTCCAGTGTGGTCTAGTGGCCTTCTTTGGTTTGGGTTAAGGGCCACTATTGTGCAAGGTGAGGTTAGATGTGGGGCAAACACCAAGAGGTTTAATCTCTTTGGGCATGATGGATGCCTGCGTGAGTTTGGGCTTAGATGTGGATGGTTGTTGTCTCGATGGAGAAGGGATTGAAGATGTGGGCTCTTTAAGTGGAAAGAGCACTGGAGTAGTCATGGCTTCTGTGTGTGGTTGAGGAGTTAAAAAGGTATGATCATCTATGGATGATAAGAAGGATGAAGGTGAGGCAGCTGGTGTTGTGTGGTCAAGGCGTCCTCCAATATGGGAGAGGTCGATGGAGGACTAATAGGAGAAGAAGATTATTCTACTTGTGGAAGACAAACGGGAGAAGATGGCTCTTCTACCTATGATGGAGGTTGGTTAGGGACAAGAGGCAAAACCATGTTGACCGTGTGTATATGATGGTCATGAGAGTCATTGGTTATGGTCTGAATGTTGTTGTGACTAGGAGGACGGTTAGGGAAGGGTTGTATGTATCGTTGTTGGAATTTTTTTGTGATGCTTTGAGATGTTGAAGGTTGAGGTTGATTGGTTATTGTCGAGGATGGTGATTTGACAACCACAGTGTTGGCCACTCCTTTGGACTCAGAGTTGGCAGAAGAAGAAGGTCTAGAAGAAGAAGGGTCATTGGCTTTTGCGTTGGTATTATGCAATTTGACCTTATCTTCTTCAATGGCATGGAGTTTAAGCTTTCGAGCCATGGTGAAAGCCTCGTCAAAAGTGCAAAATGTTTGAATCTACAAGGTGGAAGAGATGTGGCTAGCACATGCTTGAGAAAAGAGCTCAATGAGCTCAGGTTGAGGTAAGGAGAAGGAGAGTTGGTTAATCAAGCCTCTCCAACGGGTGATGAAATCGACTATTGATTCATCATCGAATTACCTAACAGAGTAGAGTTCTGTTATTGAGACTTGTTTAGTGATGTTGATAGAAAAATGGTCGAGAAATAATTGGGTGAGTTGAATGAATGAAAAGATAGAATGTCTGCCAAGAGAGCTATACCAGTTAAGGGCAGGGCCAACGAGCGACATAGGAAACATGCGTAGAAGTAACACATCGTCATGCGCTATAAGATAGCAGGCATGTCTGAATGCCTGGAGATGCTGTTGCAGGTCCTCCTTACTTTGAAAGTGAGTGAATTTAGGAAGTTCCCACTGGTTGGGGTATGGTCAGATAGGAATGGAAGGATGAATGGGCTCATTGCAAATTTGGTTGTATGAAGAGACATTGCTTGAACTGGAGATAGAAGCCTCGAGACTGGACATTTTATCCATCAGCGTTTTGATGATGTCTATTGATAGATTGGTAGACGGGGCACCCCCTAGGTTATAAGGTGCTTGAAAGAGGCTAGAAGAGGCATACGATGTAATTGGTTGTACCAGTAAGGGTGCAATGTACGGATGACTAGTCACAGATGTGGAGGCCAAAGGTGGTTGGGTTATGAAGGTAGAAGGCATAGGCTAACTAGATACTGCCAAATGAGGTTGTGTGATGGCATTGACAAAAGGTGAGGTAGGCACTCCTGCATATATGGGTGTAAGAGTGTGTGGGGTCGAGAAAATCAAGTTCTGGTATGATGTAGAACTTGGTTGAATTACGTGTGGTTGAAGGGGTAATGAAACCCTGATGGAAGTTGGTCTAAAAATAGATGGGGAGGCCAAAATTTGCATATTGGCCATGGTCTAGTTAACGGTTGAGACAAAAGGCTCGGTAGCGGATGATGTTGATGTCATCACCACTTCACCCGAAAGGTCTCACATTGGGTTTCTCGTGAGATAGTTTTGGAGGGCTGTGACATTGAGGTCCAAGAATCATGCAAAATCTTGGTCCCCTTTAGAGACAATAGGTGACTGGATTGGGGATGGTCTAGTAGGAGTTCTTTCAGTCTCCGAGTGGAACTCCATTATAGGACTGGTTATGGACGGGGTAGACGGAAGTGGGTGATGCCTCGCATGATCGACTAGAGCCTTGGATTGACCACGAGTCAGAACCATTCAAGGCAAGAAAGAACATCCTCACAAGCTCAAATAAGTAGATAAGAACTAAAAAGATGAAGAACACAAGCAGATCCTAAAACCCTAGGAGTAAATATTTAGGATTATAGTGGCTTATGCCTTAGAATGTGTGAGGAAGATTGGCTTTTGAGTTGGGTCCTAGAAGAAGTAATCTATGGATGGTTTTGAGTGAGTTATGGTGATCAAGAAGTTTGTGTTAGGTTTCGTACAAGGCCTGGTGCTAAGGAGCAAGCTCCCCTCACTTCACGAGTCCAGTGATAAACTGGGCCCGCTTAGCCAAAATATACTTCCCCTATAGATTAAACTCTGATAGAGAATAGAGTGGGCTTTCTCCTTGGTGATGAAATCCAAGTAAGATCACTGGGATGGGTAAGGTATCCGCTGGGGGATGAAATCCTAGTTGGGCCTTGTCTAAGGTAAGTTAAAATGTTTGTTTTGTGCAAGTGGTTTAGTCGTGTAACATCAAGTGATCTAAATTAATTCAATATGTGTTTGTTAATTACTAAGTGTGGTCTAAGAAATGCAATCACAAGCAGAAATGAAAGTGCAATGTGTTTTAAGTCCAAGTCAAAATGTTTGGTTCGTATGAAGATGAATGGAGAAAGAGTCGAAGAGTATGAATTTTGGCTAGTCTAGAAATGCAAGAAAGAAAAGAAAAGTTCTTTTTATTCCTGCTTATGATTTCATTTAGAAGAGATGAAAGAGGCAAAAAGGAAGGAACCTAATGCACCCTATATGAACAAAAGAAAGAAAAAACCCAAGGAAGGCCCTAGGGTCCCACCGGGCGTGCCAGAATGTTTCTATTCTAATTTCTACTTTCTACATTCAAAAGATAGAAATGAGAAACTAAGAAATGGTCTAGGGTTAGAAGATACCTGGATGTAGTCATGCACACGAAATCAGACGTTGGAAGGTACTCCTCTTTGGCTATGGTGGAATGACACTTGTGAAGAAAAAGAGACTAAACACAAAAAATGTTAGACAAGGAGACAGTGGGCTATCAAGCAAACGCTTGATCCCTGAAGTACGAAGACTTCCTTAAGGGATATCAACCCACTAGTTAAAAATAGAATATTTGACTAAAGTAGAAATAATGAAAAGATAGAATGAAAGAAATAAAAAGACAAAAAACAAAATGCGTACCTGATATGTAGCAAACTGTTCTGCACAGTCATCGGTGTCAGTCTCTGTGCCGGCGTCGGTCAGGGAAAGGTGCCGACGTCAGTTAAAGTGCCGGCGTTGGTCGGGGTAATGACTGGCATCGATTGGGGCAATAGTTTTGGACAGGGTCTGGTCGGGTCCGGACAGGGTCTTAGGATTTGCAGAAAGGTCTGATGTTTTTGTCTAAGGGTTCGAGAAGCTGATTTAGGAGTTAGAAGGATTGGTTTGAGGATTTGTACAGGGATCTGGGTAGAGTTACAGACTAATAGAGGGTGGATAGAGGTGATACGGGTGGAAGTAAGGTTGGGGCTATGGTCTGAAAAGATTAGGGTGGTAATAGCAAATAAAAAAAACAATAACCAGAGAGCAAAATAAAAACACAGAGCAAAACTTACCTGTTATGCGCCGAAGATAAAAGTCAAAGACATGATTGGTGTTGTCGCTGTGTCGCAGAAGTTCGATGTAGTAGAACACCTGTACTGGAGAGACAGAATGTGAGAGATCGATTGTAGATTGGTTAGATGCAAGGATTGATTAATTTTCAGAGTTGATTGATTCGAATTGATTGCTTATTCGAATGAAGAGGTTGATTGATACGAAGGACGGTTCGATAATCGATCAGGAAACTGATTGGCAACTAAATAATGAAGTACCAAATAATGGATAACAAATCCTATGTTTTGGTTGAGAACGCAGTGTTAAGGATGACTGACGCCAGCAGGACTGCCGACGTCGGCCGATTAAGTGATCGACGTTGGTGACGTCGGCCGGGTAGTGACCATCATCAGCAGATGCAGAATGGGGACAGAGGCTAGTTTTAGCTCTCTGCTCATTTTTATATGCTGCTAGGGTTAAGGCTTGTGGGAAAATGGTTGACAGGGGTTAAATAGGCATGGGAGAATAAAATGGGGGATAGAGGAAGAGGCCAACAAGGGTTAGACACAATTTCGGTGTCTACACTTACTCACCACCACCTTCTCCTCCATTAATGACAACTTAAATCAACCAAATAAATTCATGAAAAAATAGCTCAATATAACTCCCTATTTATTTCCATTTACCACCATGTAAATACAAAATAAACTCCAAGATTTTCAATAATTATATTTATCCAAATTCAATGAGTGGTTAGTAACCATAATCATCTCAAAACTTCTTTTAAACTCATTAAAATAATCATATAATAATATTTTAATATCCTTCATAAAATATGCAAACATTGACTTACATTATTCTCTCATAAATAAGACAATCGAGTAAAAAATAGTTATAATCTTCATGATATACCATGCAACATATATAAACTTAGTCAATTAAACATTACATGCTAAGTTGACCACTTGTCTAACATATAGCATGGAAATGTATTCAAAAGACTATATTTTTATGTAACAATGCCAACACAAACAAACACTTTGTAAATGTAATTATTCCCTAAATCATTTAACAATTATAGCCAATGTATAATGTAATTTTAATATGAAACCTTTGATCATACACTTAATCAAATACAATGACTTTTAAAACAATGTCATTTATATCTTTTGACATTATAATAAACACACACACACACACACATACACACACAAATATATATATATATATATATATATATATATATATATATATATATATATATATATATATATATATATATATATATATATATATATATATATATGTAATCATAATAATAATATTTAATTATCATTACCTATACCTTATAAATCCAATAATAAATATGGAATCCATTTATACTTTTTATTGCCTACATATCATTAAAATGTTATACTATACAACCATACCTAATAAGTTATTAATGTAGGTAAAAATTTATATGAATTCACTCATTCAAACAAGAAATTAAATCAAACAAGATAATCTACGTATGATCACCAAATTTATGAATTCACTCAATACATCAACATGATCATTAAAAATAACTAGATTAGTGAAAACATAAAAGATAAAAAATCATTTGAATGTAAAACAAAACATACTATAACTATCCATCAAACAACATAATCATGAAATACAAATGTGGTGTGTGAAAGGGTTTTCAGATTCATTATTTGTCATCCCCTAATTTCTTCATCTAAACCACCCTCTCTAATGATGCTCTCCCACTATCACACTCTAAGGAAAGAATATGACCTACATGCACCTCACAAAAATGAAGGTAGTTATCCAAAAACATGATTATATACATACAATAATGTGATGTAAAAATCAAACATGATCATAATGTATAGAATGTAAAAGTACTACTAACTGATAATAACTAATCATGTAAATTAAGCAACACAATTATTCCATAATTAACATATGTCATTCAACTTAATCAAATATATGTTAACTAAATAATCAACCGTAATAATCCATTTATCAAATAGGTTATTCAACTTAGAGATAAATTGGGATATGATGTCTAACCTATAAAAGACATGCCCATTTACAACAAGGTGAAGGGAGATGTACATACACAAGGGAGAACACTCTTTGCCACATATAGAGATTAATAAAAAACCAACATCACATAATACACAATATTAGAGAAGGTAAAATTCAATATTTATTCAATTCAAATGTCTTAATCTAGTATTACAAGTCTCCATAGAAGTAGAGTTTTGCTATACATAATACAAGGATATAAAATATGACATTTCTAGCCATATTGAGATAGGAGAAGAAAAAAGAGCACTAAAAAACCTCATCAATGTTTTTTTTACATCATAATTAATCCAAATAAAGATAAGGAATAAGTGGAAATTTTATAATTAGTCCTTCTTCAATGCTTTAGGCCTGCTCCATGAAGATCCCTCAAAGAGGTTAACTTAGTAGTGGAGGTGAAATGACTTCATTTTTTCTATTTTGGTCTTTAAGAGTGATTGGGAATGATGAATCTGATATTTTATGTCTACTATAGTTGATAAAATCCTATATTAATTTTTTTAATTCACCCATCCCCACCTTTATACATGCATGTAAGATTTTTGTTGGATGGCTAACTTGTAATAAGATTGCTTACACCCATTTTCAATTATGGTTGACTTGCCATGATCACTAATTCATAAATGGAGTTACATACCTTAAATATTAATTTTAAAATTCCTTCATACCCCATCATACTCTTAATGATCACTCACACCATTCATAGTCTTGAAGGGCTAGTTAGGAGGCCTATCTAGTGTGTTTATCATGCTTGAGATATGATGGAATTGAAATCCTCAAAATCATCTTTGGAGCCTATGAAAATGCCTCTTAGAGAGGATATGAATATACATCATCAAGATACTTCTCCATAATAACTCCTTGAGAGGTTTAAGAACCTACGTTTTCATGCTTTAAGTTCATCTTGTCTCATACCCTAACCTATAAACTTGCTTAAAGAGATATGAGACATTATATCTACTTGTTGCCACCTTGGAGGCTCATAGAATACAACTTCAAGATTTTATATATGATTTTAAAAATAAATAACTAATTCTTTTTTCTTGAACACCATGGAGGAACTATTCCAGAATTGAAACATGATTGCAATAATTTGACATTTAATAGATCTCTTATTCAATATTTTTAATCCTACAACCCTAATTTTAGCAATTTAGCTTCTCTAAAACATGCATTATGCTTAAGATATTCTTAAACAATCCTAAATAAAAACAAATATCCTTAATACTATTTTGTTCTTATGTCCTTGAAGAATTTTTAATAGGTTCATACCTATAGATGTTGTCTTGATGATCACAAAACCCTACCATAAGGCCTCAAAAGACCCTCTTACACATGTTCAAAACCTTTATCTTCCTCCTAACATGGAAAGCATGAGATAAAAATTTAAATTAATCCTTTTCTCCTCTTTAATATCATGAAAATACTATTTACAAGATTGTAACATCAATATAAACTAAGTAATTTTAGCTTTTTAGAGGCCTATAGGTTTGATCTAGATTAATAAGGGCTTATTTTAAATATTAAATCTTGTAAAATACCTTGGAAAGATGTGATAACATCATGAACATGACTGAAAGATATTAGATACTTTTATCCCTTGTTATAATTCCTACAACATTTCTTTTAAGGTTTTAAACTCCTTGAAATGCCTTATAGTCAAATAAATATTGTATGGATTCCCTTAGAGGTCCTACAACTTTGGTTTGTAACACTAACCCTTTAGGAGACTTCCAATGGCTCTCATGGGATAAAAATTTCCTAGATTATCTAAAGGAATCTTGAAATCACCTATAGAACTTAGAAACATCATATATCCTACTTGAACAAAATTTAAAATGTCAAGAATTTGATTCACGTGTCTTAGGGTTTGAGCATGGTTTAAGACTACCTATAACATTATTATAAGATTCATGTGCTTTATATATATTTATTTTGGGTTGATAACTCAAGGTAGTGCCTTGAAAACTTCCTAACATCCTCCATTATCCTTTTTTTGACATGCATTTAGAGAAGTGATTACAAAGTTCTAATCATTCATCTCTTGGGTGGCTTATAGGTAGTTTAAGGGATTATTAAAGATTGTTCATAACCTTGTTTTCATCTAATTTCCTATATATAGTTATATATTACCCCTATATAACTCCTTCATGTCCTCCCATGTTTATACCATACCATGCAACTCTTGAATATAAATATCTCATACATGAAATCTGATTGTAGGTGCCTACAAACATGGTTTTGAACCAAATTTTCCCTATTTTGAGTATGGTTAGAATGTATTCCTGAATTTATGGAATGTTAAGGTCTAAAAATGATGAGAGCACCCAATTTAAAATATTTGTGTTTAAAGACTAATATTATACTTTATAACTCTCAATAAGACCTCATGAAAATTTGTATTTTCTTATTACTCATCATGTTTGATAGCTTCCATGCATTATTTTATATTTTAAGGCATCAATGAGGAATGATAATTATGGCTTGTTTCCTTATGATCTTACTTGAAACTTTATATTTCCTTCATGAATGAACATTTTATTTAGTGATGAGCTTGAGACATTATTTGGAGGATGTGACCTACTCTGAGACATGATGCTTTCTCCATTATAATCTAAATAAATATGTAAAACATGAATACAAATATTCATTTTGAAGATTTAGGCCTTAAATAGGTTTAAAATCATGAGTGATTTTGGTGGTTTGACTTTGATATATTCTTTATTAGACCTACAAAAATAACCTTGGAGAAATGAAACTACCATGATCATGCTTGAGGAAGAGTAATAGTTTAGTGATTTTTAGGTTCACTCTCATCATGTTGGGACAATTTAATACCACTAAGAACAAGAATGGAGGGAAACCACTAAGTTCAATTAATTTTTAACAATTTTTATGTATTGGAGAGTTTATAAGGAGATCTCAAACATTAAGATCACTTTATGAGACCTTAGAGAACATTTCAATCTTTCAAAATGACTTAATGACCTAAAGTGGGATATTTTGATGTGTTTATGGCCTTGATGGTTTTTTTAATACCTTTTTACCCTTTTATGCACTCATGAATTATTTCTTATAACTTGTTACCTTATTCCATGACCTTATGAGTGCTTTAAAGACCTTTTTGCTTCACTAAGTCACCATGCCTTTAGGATTGAACCATTAGGACTTCCAATAAGATATTGCATTAGGGATCCAATTGAATTATTTAGACATGGATTTGGGAATAAAAAGTTTAAAAAAACCTTTAAAATACCCTAAAAACATTTTTACATTGAAAACTATGGAAATAGACTATCTAAAGGATTAACACAAACTCATGATATCAAAAGATGACTATTAGGATTTTTTCAATGATGAGAAAAGGTAAAATTAGCCTCAATAGTCTCAACATACCTATTTTTATTAGACACATCATCATGAAGTCCCTTCTAAGGATTGCACTGAACTGGTTTTGATAGGAAATGACCCATCCCTATGCAAATTAGATGTTCATAGACAATGGGTGGATATAATAACTAATATTTTGATGATTTTTGAGGAGTTTTTACCTACCTAAACACCTATACCAATTTAATTAGGCATGGAGTCATATAATATTATCTACAACCCACTTTTCAAGGTGCAACAATGGTTGCAACATGATGGACTAACATTGAAAGGATTAAGAATTACATTAAAAACATACCAAAAGTAAGCAAAGAAAAAAAATTTGTGCCCAATCAATTAGAGGAATAATAAAACCACTATACAACCTGGAAACAATGTGTAATAACACTTGGAGGAATAAAAATATCTAACATACTTTGTACAAGGTTTGAAAAATGAACCACTCAACTTGGATCAAAGCAGGTTCAATTGAAATCATTTCTAATCCATGTAAGTATATATAATCATATGGTTGAAAGGGGTAAGTGAAATTTGATTTTTTAGACTAACTTTTTTACATATCATCTCTTAATAATGGTTCCTTTGCATTGAGTATTACGTCATTCTTTCCTTCTTTAATCATCAATCTCACGTGATTTTCAACTAATCATACATGTCAAATTTACCCTGTAGATTAACAAACTCCTTTGGTAACTCATTATCATTTAGTTGTGTAACCTGATTATCATGTGAACCTTGAAACTTTGAATGATTTTTTAAAAAAAAAAACTTTTTTTAAAATAAATGAGTAATTTAGAAATCATCATCAAGACTAGGCTAACTTAGTTATTTTCTTGGGATACCTGGTATTACCTATGATTAGATAGAATCAACTCCATAATATCTTTTTACCCAATCATCTAATGAATTATTATAAACTTATTATATTGGTTTAGTGGCCTCATAGTGAGCAATATCCTCTTCTTAAACAAATATAAGGTTCAATATAATGGATTCCTCCTCAAGGATGCAGAATTTACTCAACCTTATTTATTTTACATGATCATAATGATAAAGTCCTTACTACTTATTTTCCCACTCATCAAGTAGGATATTAAAAACTTGTTCTAAATGTGTGCTAAATTGATGAAGGATAACATCCTTATCTTGATCATACATTTTGAAATTCATGGGGATTTCACTAAGAGAATATGGCTTAATGTGATTTTAAATAATGAGATTATCCTTGATAGTCACTTTAGTTCTATACCTAGTCCTAAGCAACATGTATGACCAATCTGAATATAGATACCCACCCATATTTGTAGTGAAACCTTGGAAATACATACAACAAAGTAATGATGGAGATCTATGAATAAAAATTATTGGGACATGTAGAGGATTGGTAAAGCATGTAAGGTAAGGTTTAAGTCTTTAATGATGCTAATAGTCCTAACAATTGTACTATTAATCTAGATCACTCCCTTTGTGACTAGAAAATTTTCAAGGCCTAACATATCAACCACCTTATTAGGCATAAATATACTACTTTCCCATAAATTTATCACACAATTTTGTACAACATGTTTTTCAATGACGAGAAAAACATAAAATGGAGGTGATTTGTTTACCATACTTGTATTCTCACCTTTTGGCTGACACAAGTGAGTAAGAGTAGTTATTGTACTTTTTTATAATCCCTAAAGATGAAATATATTTTAGGATTCTAGTATAAAATGCCTTTGAAAATTAATGGAAAGATCCCCCCACATGGTCATGTTTAGATTTGTCTTCTTCATCTAGTCAACTATGTTTAAAGGGAATTTATCTTCCCCTTGGCTATAACTTTGGAACAACAACATATTATTTGTGTTTTTGGATTATTAGAGGTTGAGTTTCCTTTTAAATATACTTATTTTCTTATGTTTTAGGTCATAAAATATTTTCCGTCTCCTTAATATCCTTCTGAGAATCATGTGGAGCTAAAACTTGATCAATTGAGGAAGATGTATCTCCCTCCATTGCCCTTTTCTTGAACATTATATTGTATGCTGCAAGGGTGCCACCTTTGATTAAAGATTCAATTTGATTCATACAACCAAAATCACCTTATTTATAATTCACAATAGTGGAATCACCTTGTACTTGAGCTAGTTTAATCCCTCCTTCCACTTGTGGAGATATTTCACAAGATTATCCTTGGCAAGATGCCATGCTATAAACCACTAGAATAAAATTAAGCACTCCATTTTCACAAGTTGTCTGATTGTGAGGCTAGTTTCAAGGAAAGAACCATTCATAATATTGAAAAAAATTGTTTTTCATAGGCATAATTGCCTTTGGGGTACTAGCAACATTGGGATCATCACTATTGTAAGGCCCAACATGAGTAATTTATCCTTGTGCTTGAGAATTTCCTTGATAGGGTTGTCTATTAGGTTGGAAGGTCTAATTATATGACTGATAAGAACTAAAATTATGTATTTTATGCCTCTTCAATGTAACTAATTCATTACAAAATCACTATAATAGTGATTTCACCTCATGTAGTTCACTAGGAGGAGTTGTCCCTTGATTAGATGGTTGGTTTGTTGGAACATAAATGGTGAAAGTGTAGGTGAAGTAGGTTGTGTAGGGGGAAATTATATAAAAAATGGTAAGTGAGGCCTTGGGTAAATTT
The DNA here is from genome assembly GCA_037957365.1 of Torreya grandis. Taxonomy (NCBI): domain Eukaryota; kingdom Viridiplantae; phylum Streptophyta; class Pinopsida; order Cupressales; family Taxaceae; genus Torreya; species Torreya grandis. The sequence continues at coordinate 582,899 of JARHVA010004440.1, forward strand.
TCATAGCTTGTATGAGAAAATTTTAAACCCTAATGGCAATATCATAAGAATTAATAAGAGTTGTACCCCCCCACCCCCATGTATTATATCATAGCTACTACATCATTATATAACGATTTAAAATAATACAAAAAATAGTGTTAGGGAGAGGTTTAAATTTTTTGGGTATCCTATCCTATGTTTTATAAAATATCAAATTGTAATCCACCATGAACTCATGTGGATCTCTCTTGATTATGGCTAATTACTCCATGAGTGAAAGGTGATCACTTTTGTCCTCAAATTGATAACACAATCTTTCTCCTAACTCATCCAAATTGTGAATTAAACTTGGTTGTATAAATAAGTAACATTGGATAGATATACCCTTCAAATATGTATCTATAATCCTCATAGCTAAATTATCTTAGGTGACATGGTGGACTAATTTTTTTTCAATAACCTTGATATGCTCAATAGGTGTTGTAGAGTTTTATCTAATGAAGCATGGGTTTTGGAAGTATACTCACTAAGAGGGGGGATGAATAAATTTTTGAAAAATTTATTTAAATTAAATTTTAACATTACTTGAACCATGAAAATAATATAATGATATATTAATTCATAAAGAACCATCCACATGAGCATGACACAAGAAAATGCATATATCAGTGGGAAAACCTCAAGGGGAAGAAAGCCCACTATGATCTATGTAAATGGACTATAGTCATATGTAAAAAATACCAAATTCTATTGAGCACCAAATAAACTTGGAGAACCAACCCCAATAAATTCAATCACCCACTTGACTAGTCTTTAGCAATTACCTACTTGCAAAGACAACACCAACTCCTTAAGTGACTCAGTACCAACTCAGCCAACTCATGTATTTTGATCACCACACCTATGCTCTTATATTATGGTATAATTTTAAGAACTAATTTTTCTCAACCATGTAATATTTTATTCACTTATATTGCATACATACAAATAGGTCTAAACTCCCTTGTATATATACAAGTATCATGGTCACACACCACTTGGTTAGCCACACACCTTAAAAATATTAGGTCATCATTATATTACCTATTATAAAAAATATTATGAACATGATTAAAATTAGACCCATTTTGGTCTACAATAACTCAATTAGGCCTTACTCCTCTTTTAGGCCTCATGGAGACCTAATTACATTAGGTTTATCCTCTTAACATGAAATATTGCTCTTCTTAGGACCAAATGGTTTTATCCATTAACTAAAAAAAATTAAAAAACTTATCTAATGAACTCTACTAACCTCTTCTATGATTGATTAGACTTGTATATTTTGTTCATACCATGAAAACTCCTTTAGGATAAACTGCCCTATTAGGCCTGTGTCTCTCAAAAGTTTGTCTTACAAAAATGAATCTTGAACACCCTTGAGGTACTAAAATATAAAATTGATATATTTATGTTGGATATTTATCACTTATTTCATGGAGGTGTACAAATTAGTGGGTGAAGTGTCTTGATAGTCTAAGTTTCATTGACAAAGTGAGCAGTGTGTTTGTCTTAGTATGCCTGAAGTAGGCTTGGTTGATCTTCAATATTGGTATGATTAGGGATGGGTGTAAAGTATTGATAATATGTGAGGGGTCATACAAAATGTCAAGGATGATTTTATATCTTGTATAAGTGCATGTTATTCATCTTATTCTCCATTATGTTCATCTTGGCATAGTTGGTTCAGTGGCAAAATAATCTGAGTAGGAAGTTTGTTGATGTTATCATTACCATGTATGGATGAGTTTGGGGGAGTTAGTCATATGGGTGTGATAAAATTAGTCCAAAGTTTATAATGTAAAAATTTTAGGTCATGAGATTTAACAAAAAAAAATATATTAAGTTTTAAATTTGGCCTTCTAAGTAGATTGTAGTAGTTTATATTCTTAGCCAAACTGTCATTGCACAGCATACAGATATAAATGAAACAACAAGTTTGTGTATTTATTTTAGGTATTAAAAAAGTAATTTTTGATCAAAGGTTTACATGGATATTTTTTATATAGTGTCAAAAAGATACATTAAAAATTTGGAGTCTTGAAGTGTTGTCTAGCTCAAGTTATAAATCTTCAAAGTGCATCTAGGAAATGTGATGGGTTAAAGACTATCAAGTTTAACCACATCAAAGACTGAGATCATTATTCAGAAGATATAATAGTGAGAATTAATTCATTATCATAATAAAATGGTGCATGTAATATTCAACATGTCAAAGGTTTCACATTCAAGTGACAAGTGTCATAAACTCACTAGTTTGGCAAAAGATCAATGGTGAGCAGTGGTTCATATTGACAAAGATTAATGGTGTGATACAAGTCAAAGAGTAAACAATGCACACAATAATGCCAAGTGGAAAAAACATAAGAGACTATTATTAAATTGATCAAAATGCACATGAGGGTATCAAGTGTCATAATCTTAGGAGTTTTGAGTAAGATATAATGGTGAGCACTATAAGATAAAGACTTGGTTGATCTAGAGAGATTGATAAAGCATGTTTGTCCACAGTTTCTAGGAAGCACAAGATGAGGTTAAGGTACTTTATGTTTAATATTAAATCAAAGTTAAAGACCATGATGCTTATTATAATATTTATTATTTCTATTTTATCAAAATATAGGACACACGATGATTGCAACATGCTCAAATTTTAATAGTTTCTCAGTGACTGTTGGAATTCAAATAGTTGAATTTTTGTGGGAAAAACTAGTGCTCAATTTTTGTGCTATAAATTTTAATTTAAATATAATTTGACCATGATGTAAAAATAAAATTTGTATAAGACTTCAATTTTCATCCAATAATATTTGTTTTAATGTTTTAATGTCTATACAGCTATAAATATTATGCTCTAGATTTAATTGTGTTCATTCAAGCTCTACAAGTAACCCGAGAAGGGTAACTGAGTTGTTCTTGATGATGTCTCTATATGAGATAACTATTTTGGGGTGTTTTAGACTCCATGAGGACCATATATGTGTATTATGAAGGATTGATCAATCATATTTAGTATGATCAAATTCTTAAAAGTTTATTGTGTTCATTCATGATGGCTGTGAACACAAAATGTTGTTTGAGAAAATTGAGATTTAAAAATAGGTTTTGTGATGGTTTTTCTCAATTAAAGAGGATCTATATAGTGTGTGGCATGGTTCCATTTATTTTAAAATTTTCTTTTGTTCTTAGTTTTCTTAGATAAGTGTCAAAAAAGGTGAATATGTATTCATAGGACCTAAAATGTGACTTAGGCTTATTTGAAAGAAGGTTGTGCTTAAATTTGACCCATGTTAGATTAATTAAGGGTGAAGGCATGATTTATGGCCAAAAAGTAAGGTTTTGAAGATTATAATAATAATGAAGTCTCTATAAAAGGTGAAATTAAATGTGGTGATTTATTGGCTTGTGAAAGGAGAGTGTGATACTTGAGAGGTGTGATTAAAAATTTTGGAGTAAGGGAAAGGGTGTGTGCCTAGTGGATGGAGTTAATAATAGATCTATTTAATGAATATGTGTATGACCTATAGGTCATATTTTTGATGTCAAAGATAGTGCTCTTATAGGTTTAAATATTGAGGAAGAGTAAAGAGGTCTATAATGATCCAAAAGATGGATTTGGATATTTATGGCTATGTGAAGAAGTGAAGGGAGTTGATATACATTATATCTCCATTAGATTGGTAGGCCATCAATGATTAGGAGTTGTTTATTTCATAAGGTGTTGGAAGGGTGCTCAACATCTAGGTCAAATAGTCTTGATCATCTTAAGGGTAGGTGATCCTTATCAAACAAATGTTTCACTAAAGCTAGTCAGAAGGACTTGAATAAAAGGTGGTCATAAGGAATTGATAATCATATGGGTAGGTTATCATCACAAAACATGTGTTTCACTAAATTCTAGTCAGAAGGACTTGACCAGTCTCATGTTTTCATACTTTTTATAGGATAAGTAGTCCATGTGTTTTCAATATTGAGAGTGGTTTTTATTCCCAAAGAGGGTTTCCCACATAGATTTTATGTTATGTGTATGATATTTATTTATCCATTGTTTATTTCTATAAATAATATATTTTATGATTCATGAATAGTTGTATTAAAAGCTTATGTGATTGAAGGGTTTAGAAATTAAATTAGATTATTTGACACCACTAATTCAACCCCCCTCTCAGTGGCTTGTACCTATAACAATGTAAAATAATTATCCATGACTTTAGGTTTATCACCAAATGTTTCGAACACTTCCACTCAAGAGATAAAATATGAATAACATATTTGCAACTTGTTTACTTAGAACTGCCAATTCACCTTAAGAACTAGTCATGATAAGTTAGACCTCCAACACCTATGTAGACACTTTTCATAACTAATAATGCATGTAAATGATTATATAATATCTCTAGACCATATTTAGATAGATAATTCATTTAGTCTAATGTCAAGCATTGGTCTTGTAGACCAATTTCTTTACCTTATATCATATAGTCTTATTTGAACTTGACATGTCATTTTGTGAGCAATGTTTTCACTAAATAAACTAAACTCTAAATATTTTTAAATCATGATCATGAATTTAAAGTCATAAATAACTCCATAAACTTTTTTGCATCAATCTATCCTGCATAGACCTTTATATTTATCTATTCATTTATGTCTGGTTTTTTACTATTCATGCCATTAGATCTATATGTGATTGGATAAATTAGATGATAAAATTATAAAAATTTAAGGATATAAAATATAAATAAATCAACATTGACATAAAAAATGATTCTCTAGCTTCTTCTTCCATCCATTATATCTTTTTGACCACTACAACTTTTGAGATCTACAACAACTTCTTGATAACTAAGCCTGCATTTATGCATTTTCTATCTCATCTAACTAACCACCACCACCCAGAGTTAATTGAAAGAGTTTAATACATGATATATTATATTTTATATCCATTTTAATCCATTCTAAGATAATTTGAATAATATCATTTGCATTGGGTTCTTATTAGGGTTGTAAGGAGTTTTAACATAGGTTTTGGTGTTAATGATTGTTCATAAAGGACTATCTCTTGAATCCAAAAATAATGCATAAATATTCTATATAGGACCATTACACATATCTACTTAACATATTATATTCCCATAAAGAGGTTACACATGCCACCAAACATCTTAAAATTGCTTATTGGTTCTTAAGAACTCATTCTATAAACTTAAGAAGGCCAAAAACACTAATTCATGTAATTTCCTACAAAACATGACCAAAAAATTTATAAACATGCCTAAAATATATTATCTCACAACTTTACATGCTAATATATGCATAATTTCCTTGAAATTTGACCTTCATACCTCATTAGTCCAGGTAAGGTTTAAAAATGGTCTAGGTACAAAATTAAAATGAAGGTCCTACCTCTATAGGTTAACACTAAAACTCTCATTAATGTTTCAACACCTTAAATACATGATCAAATAGTACCATAAAACCTTCATAAGCTTTTTATCATTCATTTTCCATGCACATACCTCTTCATGTCATGATTAGGCTCATGACTAAGCTTCCTGTACACTCTAACATCAATGACATGTACCTTCATATGAATACAAGACATTAGTTGCCTTCAAATTGTCTCTTGGATTCAAATTATCTTTCATGACAACATCCTTCAATGAAAACACTGTATATCCACCTTATTCTCCTTTGACATCAACATTCATAAGCTGGCCCTTTGACATCAATGACAATACTCAACAATACCTCCCTTTGTCATTGATGTAAACTACTCTCAAAAACTTCTCTCAATAGTAAATTTCATCCTAATTATAAAATTTCTCCCTGTTTGACATAAAAAACTGATTTGGGAAATAATTTAAGTGATATTTTAGGTAATGGGTCCACCATAATTGATGATAGAACTTCTAGGAGCCATAAATTTTGCATTGTAGTTCCAATTGACTCAATGTTTAAACCGTTAGAAATTAAGAATGAGGAGAATGTGGTGAGATAGAATGGATATTTTATTAATCGATTTGGCCCCCAAAAACCCAATGGAAGTGCCCCAAATTTCAATTTTAGTACTGTAGTCTAAAATAGTAAGTTTCTAAAAATAGTAATTCCTCAAATTCTATATTGTTGTAAATCATGGAAGCCCAAAAACTTAATCTCCCTTGAGATTAGTGACCTTACACATCCTCCTCCCACCTTCAAAACATGTATAAATAAAGATGTAACTTGAAATGGAAATCAGACATCTCTTCTCAGAGATAGGCATATGTTTGGGTCTACAAATTTGATCAATAAAACATCTCTTCTCAGAGATAACATTATTTGAATTATGTTGTTATTATTTATTAAATTATCTTTCAACCAAAGATTTTGAGTTTTAGATCGGTGGTATCAGAGTGGTTTGTCTTTTGAGTGTATAATCCTAAGGATGAGGTCAGATTACATGAAGCTTGGGTGGAAAATACAAGTAGTAGACTATCCACCTATTCACTCCAAATGACTTCAAATGGTAGACAACACCAATACATCCAATAATTTTAATGTAATGGTGAATGAATCCCTCTAACAGTAGAAATCACAAATGCTACAACAATTCACTTTAATTCTCTGACAAATCTTGATGGGAAATTTTGGCTCCTCATCTACACCCCCACATCCTTTTAGTGATCCAACACTCTTCAACATTTAGGTGAATTTTGATATCCCTAAATTTGAAGGCAAAATTAATGCTAATGTAGTAGAAAATTTGTTGGATCAATTGTCATCTTATTTTTCTCTAAATAAATTCACTGATAAAGAGAAGATCACCTCTTCTCTTTTGAAAACATCATTGCCTATCAAAAATTGGTGGGAAGTGTACAAAAAGAGATTCAGTGAAGATGATATTGGCCTTGAGGTGGAACCTACCTAGGATGATTTCATAAAAGCCGTAAAGGAAGAATACTACCCCATTGTATCATATGATGATCTATATATAGAGTGAAAACAACTTTGCCAAGGTAAGGACTAATTGATTCAAGATTACACTTATATTTTTCATTCTCTATCTGTGAGATTGGGCATCTAAGAGAGTCAGAAACACAAGGTTATAAAATATCATGGTGGAATAGAATGGTACATATGGGGAGAAATAGAACTCTTTAATTTTTAAACCATCGGTGAGGCATACAAGTTCATAGTAAAGATTAAGTAGAACCATGGAAGAATGAATATGAAGAGTCAGCCTTCAAAATGGTAAAGTGACAAAGAAGGCCAAACATGATGAAAAAATTGGTAGCAAAAGGAAGGAAATATTGGGAAGTGGTGTGATTATCACACATCTAGAACTCACTCCAAAGAAGAATGTTGAGCCATCAGGTCCCTACTTTCTGAGTCACAATCCTCAACATCTAATGCTCTACCTCATACATACCCTATAGTTGAAGAGGTTAAAGAAGAAATTGTAGATGATATGCCTGAATCAATTGTTACTTCATCATAGACACACGAGGAGAGGCTAGATGACAAGGAAAGGTTGGTTCACTCTAAGTTATGGGTGAAAGGTAAGCTTCTACATTTCATTCTTCATAGTGGAAATAAAAATAATTTAATCTATACTAATGTTGTGAAAAGCCTAAATCTATCCATGAAGCCTCACAGAAATCTATATAGTATTGGATGGTTGAGTCCAGGGAGAAACCTCTATGTCACCCACCAATGTCTTCTCTCATATGCAATAAAACCTTTCCAAGATGAGGTCTTATGTGATGTGGTCAATCTAGATGTTTGTGATGTAATCTTTGGTTAGCCATTCATGTATGATCAACATGGCATCTATGAATCAAGAACTCAAAAGATCACTTTCACTCTTATAACATGGTGCTATAGGGTACCAGAGGTACCACCTTCTACATCTGTCTCTCTGAATAGTGCCAAGAAATTTGTTCTCATGGTGGTCAAGCCATAAGAATCCAAAAGGGCTGATGTTGCATCATTGACTACACAAAAAACACAATAATATAATCAAATAGATACCAAGATAAATAATTTCATGGCCTTCCATCCATAGATTGATGGTCAGATAGAAATGGTGAACAATCAGGCCCTACATAGTTCCATAAATTACAATCCATTCCAAGTATGCATCAAGAATCAAATCAAAGTAAAAACACCACACTTGATGACAAATATTGATGCAATGGGGACCATTGATTCTCAAGGAGGGAGGAATGATCTGAGCAACAATTTAACTGACAATTTAGGTGATGGGTCTACCCCAATTGATGAAGAAACTTTTGGGAGCCATATATTTTGCATTGTAGCTCCAATTGACTCACCATTTGAACCATTGGAAAGATAATAATGAGGATAATGAGATGAGATGAAATGGATTTTTACCCCTAAAAATGCAATGGAAGTGCCCCAAATTTCAATTTTAGTATTGCAGTCTAAAAATAGTAATTCCTTGAATTTTGTATTGTTTTAAATCATGGAAGTCAAACCACTTAATCTCCCTCAATATTTTTGACCTTAAAAATCCTCCTTCCACCTTCAAAACATGTATAAATAAATATGTAACTTGAAATGGAAATTGTACATCTCTTCTTAGAGATAGGCATATGTTTGGGTCTACAAATTTGATCAATAAAACATCTCTTCTCAGAGATAACATTATTTGAAATGTGTTCTTATTGTTTCTTGAATTACATTTCAACCAAATATTTTGAGTTTTAGATCAATGATAAAGAAATTTTTATAAATTTTTATATCACACCTATTATAACCAAAACACTCAACCTTCTTGGCATTATTCACCTACTCTTAGATCTAATGAGCTACTTGATTAGATCCCCCTAAGCAATTGACTTCATTAATGAATGTTAAGGGTAGGAAATACACCCAATTCCTATCTTAGATATTCAAATGTTGCATTTGGAAGTGGCTTGGTCAAAATGTCTGTAATCTGATTCTTTTTAGAAAAATATTCAATTTTAACCCTTTATTCACTTACCTACTCTTTTAGTAAATGATATTTAATGGGAATGTGATTAGTTCTTGATTCCATGATAGGATTATTTGAGATGTTTATCGCACATGTATTATCATAATAGATAGGGATATGACTATAATACTAGACCTTGTATTACTTTAAGGTATGTCTCATCTATAGGACTTAAGTGCAACATGACACTATTAAAGTTTATTCAACCTCACTAGTAGATTATGCCACAGAGGGTTGCTTCTTAATTATCCATGATACTAAGCACTCTCCTAATAAGAAATATCCTCCACTAGTGTTTTTCCTATCACCTAGATTTCTTTCCCAACTTGCATCTGTATAGGCTATCAAGTTAAACTCCTTGATTTTTATATACCATATCCCAAACTTAATGGTTTCTTTGAGATAACTAATAATCCTTTTGGATAATTGTAAATGATTTTCCTTTAGGTATAATTGAAATCTTCCCATAAGGACTATTATTTTCATGATGTTAGGTCTAGAGGCATTAGTGTATATTAAACTTCCAATCATTAACTTATATGATGTCTGATTGACCCTTGGAGATTCATCTTCCTTTCTCAACTTACACCCTATGATCATAGGTGTGATAACTTCCTTGAATTATTCCATTTCAAACTTATTCAACATCTCTCTTATGTACTTGGTTTACGAAATGAATATACCTCTTTATGATTGATTTATCTGCAACATAAGAATAATGACAATTCTCCAACATGGACATATCAAACCCCTTATTCATTACATCTACAAAGACCTTAGTCATATTTTCACTATTTCCACCAAATATGATGTCATCCACATAGATAACTACTATCAATTCATGGTCATATTATGTTTCTATGTATAGATTATTATTTTTAACTCCTCTTTTAAATCTTTGGTCCAATAGATATCTATCCAATCTAATGAGCCAAGCTTTAGGAGCTTGATTTAGACCATAAAGAGGATTTTTCAATTTAAAAATATATTACTTATTACCTCATAATGAGAAACCATTAGGTTGATCTATGTATACCTCCACTTCTAAGTTCCCGATTAGAAAAACAAATTTGACATCCATCTAATACACCTTGAATCCTTGAATTCCTACATATGCTAGAAAAAGTTTGATAGCCTCTAATATTTCTACTGGAGCAAAGGTATAATAAAAATCTACCCATTTAACTTATGCATACCCATTGCATTCCAATCTATCCTTATTCCTAGTGACTTCTCAATATTCATTCAAATTATTCCTAAACACCAATTTAGTGCCAATTATATTCTTGTATTTAGGTCTAAGAACTAGTTCCCAAGTCTCATTTTTATCTATTTAGTCTAAATCCTCATTCATAACACCTATCCAAAACTTTTCTTTGCTTGATGTAACAAGGTTATTAGGTTTAATTTTAGACAACAAAACAACATTATCTTGATTTAGGTTACTTACTAGTATTCTCCTTGTTTTGATACATACATCCTTATTACCAATGATTTGAGATTCAAGATGGTCTCTCTAAATCTATCTTGAAGGACGTTTTGAATCTTATTCTTCCTAAAATTATTCTTCTTCCTCCCATATATTTATTATTTATTTTTAATATTTTAAGTTAAAATTCTCTTATGTATCTTTTTACTATGAGTGTGAAATATTAGAACTTGTCTCATTAACCTTCACATTGGTGCTTTCCACTATCTTCTTCAACCTCTTATTATGACATCTATAGGTTGAGATTATTGATGAGTATCCCAATAATATCTGTTAATTAGACCTAGAATCAAACTTTTCTAAATCTTCCTCATCTCTTTCGATGAAGCATTTACTTCCAAACACTCTAAAGTGTTCCACATTAGTAGGTTTTCCTTTCCATAGATCATAAGGGGTATTATTACCATTAGTCCTTATCTACCCTCTATTGATAATTTAGACTGTATTAATCACTACCTCTCTCCAGTATCCATCATCTAAACTTGACTCATTTAGCATAGTTCTTGCCATCCATCGAACTATCCTATTCTTTCTTTCTTTCCATTACCCCATTCTATTGAGATGTTTTAGTTTCTGAGAAATGTCTCATTATTCCATGGACTTCATAGAATTCATAAAAATCATTCATCCAAAACTATTCTCTTCTTTTAGATCTTAGACATTTAATATTTCCATTCTTTTCATTCTCAACAAGAACCTTGGATGCCTTAAAATTATCAATACATTATGACTTTACATTCAATAATGCTACCCAAGTCATTATTGTGTAGTCATCTATGAGTAACATGAAGTACTTATCTCCTTGAATACTTTGAATTGTTATAGGCCCATATAAACTAGTGTGAATTAACTCCAAAGGTCTTGTACTAGAGTACTCCTTCGACTTGAACCTTCATCTAGTCTATTTACTATGTTGACATGACTTACAAAGTGTGTTTGTAGGTCTGCTAACTTTAGGCATATCCTTCAAAGACTTATTAGATCTTATATTAACCATATTATCAAATTTTATGTGGCCTAACATTCTATTGCATAGCCAAATTTCATCAGTCTTGCTCATAAGTTATATCTCCTTCTTTATCTCATTCAAGACATATAACTTATTCTTAATCCTCTTTGCATTGGTAATTAGCCTTCCAAATTTGGCTCTAATTATATCACACCCTCTATCATGAAAGGTTGGTATGTGTCTTTTATTACATATTTTACTTATAGTAATAATTTTATGTTTCAAACCTTCTACATAAAAAACATTTTTTATCTTGATATTCCCATTATCCAAATTCAAGATACCCTTGCCAATGATCTTGGTAATTATTTTATCTCCAAATCTAATTATTCCTATAGAATTATTATTCAATGAGATGTACCTGATATTTTACTCTATCATGTGGATTGAACAACCATTATATATATATATATATATATATATATATATATATATAAAATTTCATGCCTTCTTCTTGGATGTGAAAGGTAGTCTGAGTTAGAATAGATTCTTCTCCTTTTGTCTTCTACCCCTCCTTCACCTTGTATATAATCTCTAACTTCGTGATCCACTTCTTAGTGGTATATAATCTTTTATTTTAACTGATCTTACTCATATGTCTTATCTTGAAATCCATTGAAATATGTCCTTTATGATCACATTTATATCATATAATTAGACTTTTATTATTGAAATGGACATTGACCATATTCTTTCATGATGAATTGATTCTAGAATGATTTTTGAAATCAATAACTCTATCTCAATATTGATTGCATTAAAAATAGTAACCATTGAAAATATTCACATACCTTATCTATTTGATGTTGAATGTTGTAACTCTATCTTTTTTATCTCTTGAAGGAGTCACATTGTTCTTGACTTGTTGATGATCAATTTTAGTCTTAAATTTGAGTGTTTTTTCATAGGTATTTTCTATATCAGTACCATCACTTATTCATAGTCCATTGTCCTTTGAGTTTGAATCTTCATTTTTTTATTTTTGTTTTTATTTGAATCTAAGACCTATATTGTCATGTGAAGAGCCTTGAATATTCAAAATATTACCAAAGACATCAATGTTCTTTTAAATTTTTTGATGTGTCTTCAAATTGACTATTGCCTGATCCAATTCTTCCTTTAAGGACCCTATTTTTATTCAAAACTTGATGTATTATACCTCCTTAGTCTTAATACTTATAATGATGCACCCCTAATTTTTCTATTAGTGTTGTTATTTAGTCTTTCTTCAAAGAGATTGATTTGTTCCTCATAATTCTTAACCAATCTTCCTCATAATTCTTAACCAATGATCTTAGTTTTTGATTCTTCCTTATTTGAAACTTCAACTCCTCTAGAACACTCACCAATTCTACCTTAAGGTCCACTTCATTCTATTCTTCATCTAATTCTTAATCATCCATAAGACTTTTTCCTTTCTCATTATTTGTTTCTATATAAAGGAATAAAGTTTTATTTCTATCATCATCATTACTATCATCATAACTATCAGTTGTACTTGTGTCACTTACATTAGATTGTCTACTATCTTATTTGATATAAAAACATCTCTTGACTTCATAAAACTCTCTTTATTCTTGTTATCCTTATATAACTTCTTATCATCACCATGATGTTCATCATTCTCTTCATCATGCTCATTTTTATCCTTGTTAGGACATTTAGATGTAAAATAACCAATCTTACCATAGTCAAATAATTTGAATGGCAACATGCCCTTATACATACATGATCCTTTCCTTAGTTTTTTGACAAACATGTCTTCTATATTTTCATCATCAATGTCTATATTAAATTCATCCTTAACCTTTTTACCTTGTGAATTTTTCTCAACTTTGAATTCAACTTCCTTTTTGGAAGGTCTTCTATCACTTATTCTCATTTCATATGCAATTAAGATGCCATGAAGCTCATCCATTCAAAGTATGTTAAGATATTTGATCTCCTCCATAGTACACAATTTTATATCAAACTTAGATGTAAGGGATCTTAGTTTTTGAATACTTAGAAGTTAGGGATCTTAGTAAATTTTGTACTAATGTTGATTCTTCCAACTTATCTCCTAGACCTTTGATGAATTTATCACTTCATATACTCTTAACAGATAAGATGCAATGTTTTCATCCTCATTCATTCTCAAACTTTAAAATTACCTTTAGTGGGTCTATAAATTTGCTAAATTCACTTTGGTGTATCCTACATAGATGGTTTAAATTTTTTCCCAAATGACTTTGGATATATAAAAATACATGAAATTTAAAAACTATACCTTTGAAAGACCACATAGGATATCATTCATTACCTTATAGTTTTTCTCACTTGCCTTATTGCCTACAATGTCAGTTGGTGTTGTAGAAGGTAGAGTGAATCCATCAACAATAGATTGTCATATGTCATAGCCTATGTAAATTATATAGGTCTTAATTATCATGATATAAAATTCAAATTTAGTCCCACTAAATATATTAACCTTATTGGTTTAGAAACCTCCTTATACTAAATGACTATACATGCTTGTGCTTCTAAGATCTCATTTAAGATATTCGGTATGCTTTAAAGGACCAAGATCTGATATCAATTATTGGAAGAATAATATATAAAATGGGGTTTAATTAGTATTTAAAATTTTTTTGAAATTAAATTTTAACATTAATTGAACCATGAAAGAAATACAATGATATAATAATGCATAAAGAACCATTCACATGAGCATAACACAAGAAAACACATATATGAGTGTGAAACACTCAAGGGGAATTAAAAACACCATGATATATGAAAATAGACTATAATATTATTTAAAAAATACCAAATTTTGTTGATCACCAACTCAACTTGGAACACCAACCCCAATGAAGTCAAACACCCACTTAACTAGGATTTAACAAGCACCTACTTGCAAGGAAGCACCAATTCCCTAAGTCAATCAACACTATCTTATAAAACTCATGTATTTTGACCATAAAACCTATAATATTATATTATGGTCTCATTTTAATACCTAATTATACTCAAATATGTAATATTTTAATCATTTATATTACATACATACAAATAGGCCTAAACTACCATGTATATATACAAGTCTCATGGTGACACACCACTTGGTCAGCCACTCACCTTAAACCTATTAAGTAAGCCTTATAAAAGGTATTATAAAATTTTATGAAAATGATTCAAATAAAATTTGGATCCCTTTTGGTCTGAAATAATTCAACCAAGCCTTACTCCTCTTTTAGGCCTCATGGAGACCTAATTGCATTAGGTCTGTCCCCTTAATGCCAAATATTGATCTTATTAGGCTCATATGGTTTTCTCCATAAAATTAAAACCATTAAAATACTTACGCAATCACATATAATAATATATTTAATTATTTATTATACCTATATCATTTGTTCATACCATGAAAACTCGTTTAGGACAAACTGCTTTGTTAGGCTTGTGTACCTCACAGGTCTATCTTGTAAAAATGAAGATTAAAATCCATTAAGATAATAAAATATGAAAAATTAAACATGTATATATGTTATAAATGACCTAAAAATCATCACAAAATTATTATAACACTAAAACTAAGGAGATAAAGTCTCAATAACATCTCTACAACTTGCTTACTTAGATTACCAATTCACCCCAAGCACTAGTCATTATGAGTTAGACATCAAAATCTTATGTCAACACTTTTAATAAATATTTATTCATGTAAATTTTCATATGATATCTCAAAACCATAATTATATATAAAATTAATATGGTCTAATGGAAATTATTGGTGTTATAGACCAATTTCTTGACCTTATATCACACAATCTTATCTGAACTAGCAGGTCATTTTGTGAGTAAATTTTTCACTATATACACTAACATAAAAATATTATAAAAGAATTATCATTAATTTAAATTCATAAATCAATAATTAATTTAAATTTTTACATCAACATATCATGGATAGGTCTTCATATCTATCTATTCATTTCTGAATAGGATTTTCACTATTCACACCGTTAGGTCTATTTGCAACTAGCTAACTTAGATGAACAAATTAGAAAAAATAAATTCTATAAAATATTTGAAAATAATCATGTAAAATAAAAATTATTATATATATTCTTCTCCCATCCATTTTATTTTCTTGACCAATAAGGCTTTTGAGAGCTATAACAACTTCTTGACAAATAAGCCTATATCTGTGCATTTTTTCTCTCAACTAACTAATCACCACCACTTGGAGGTGTCTTGGAGAGTTTAATACATGATAAATTTTTTTTTTTATGAATTTTAATCTATTATGATATGATTTGAAAAATATATTTCACATCAGGTCCTTATTAAGGTTTTAAGGAGGCTTAACATAGGTTTTGGTGTTGACGATTATTCATAAAGGACTGCTAGTTAAATGCAAAAATAATAACTATATATATTATTTATGGCCATTATGAAACTCTCCTTAATATATTATATTACCATAAAGAGTTTACATGCAACAATAAACATCTAAAAGTGCTTCTTAGGTTTTGAGACCTCATATTTTGAACTTGAGAAGGCCTAAAACATTGATTCATGATATTTACTTCAAAACATGACCATAAATTTTTTGAAAATATCTAAAACAACTTATCTCACCTATATCCATGCTCACATATTAATACTTCCATTTAAATCTAACATTCATGCCTCATTAGGCTAGGTAGTGTTTAAGAGTGATCTTGGTATATATTTAGACTGAAGGTCCTACCCCTATAGGTTCACCCTAAAACTCTCATTAATTATTTAATGGCTTACATTCATGCTCAAATAGTTCTATACAACCTTCATAACCCTGTGTTCATTCAGTTTTCATGGACATACCTATTCATTTCATGATTAGGCTTCCTATCAATGACCTATACCTTCATGCAAACATAAGACATTAGTTGCCTTAAAATTCTATCTTGACCTCAAATTCTCTCTTACCTTAAAATTATATTTCATGACAACATCCTTAAATTACAACACTCTACATCAACCTTAGTCTCCTTTGACATAAACCTTCATAAGATTCACCTTTAACATTAATGATAATACTCAATAATAGGATGCTCTTTAAGGATGAAATTGGTATGTCATCATATTATTGGAGAGAAAATGGGCTACCACCATTGAAGGGTATAAATATTTTATTCCTTTTAGATGCCATGTGAAAGATTTGAGTTGATAATGGGTTGTGTTAGGGGGAATTAGTAGCAAAATGGGGTCTAGAATATGGAGAAAACCTTGTAAATATCTTCCTTCTAGATGTAACTAAGGGTAACTCAAAAAAATTAGTCTCTTTACCTAAATAAGATGACATTATTACTTTTGTAATAAATATTAGGTACTAATATGAAATTAGGATCCTCTGAATTCCTTTTGAAGTCTCTAGGTTCTTAATATGTGTGTGAAATAGCTGTGAATTGATAAAAGTGGCACCAAACTCTTAGTAAAGTCTTCAATCCTTTGAAGTAGTGGTCCTAATAGGAATTCTATGTTAAGCCCTTAACATTTGGCATGTCTAGGGATAGGTATGGTTGACTTGTGGCTTACATACCTCTTTTATATTCTTGTTACATTTATCTATGTTCTTAGTTAAGTTACCCTATCGAATAACAATGGATAATTATACTATATATAGGATGTATTGGTTAGTATTTGATCATCATATTAAGAATAATGATCTTATGTAATTAGTGTGGAGTTTTCCTCCTCGAAGTTGCTCTATTATATTTTCTATGATTTTACTCTATGTTTAATTATTATTGTGTGATATCTTATCTTTATCTATTATTTATGATATATAATAATTCTATGTGAACATCTTATTAATTTCCTTATAATTGGTATTAGAGCTTATACTTGGGTAATTTTCCTTTAGCTATTTTTTCAAATTTGGTGAGGTGTGACTTCTATGAGAAGAGGGAGTGAAAAAACATAATTTGTAATCTGAGAAGAATTAATTTTTTCCATCAATGAAATATTGTTCAAAATGATTTTATGAAAAAATATATTAAAAAAAAGTCTATAAAATGTTATTCCCTTTGCACATTTGCATTTATTGGATTCATCTTGGTGAGATGGTTGAAATTGTATATTATACTAGTAAACAGTTTTGGTACTAAAAAATTTCACCCTAGTGCACAAAAGTAGTCGTTAGATTCATCTTGGAGAGGTGATCATAATGGTACCATCTCCTAGTACACTTTTTTTGTGGCAAAATACTTCTTAGGGTTTGTGCATGACGGGTCCTACTACTTATGGGAAAAAAAGTGGTCAAGAAAATCCTAAGACTTTTTCTAGGGATGAGATGGAATTTGGAACTTTAGATTCATTACTTTCTCAAATTTAGGGTGACATAAAGGGTGTGGTGTGATAAGATGACTTTTTTTAGTTCAAATTTATGTTTTAGGGATGTATAAAGAGATTAATGGGTTGCACACTTAATTACATCATATCACTACATAATTGGCTAGCATTTCATCTCATTTACAACCAAACAACCCTCCACTTCATCATTTGGGTCCTCATCCTCTCAATGCTAACAACTTTAATCCTTGTGTGAAATTGATGTTGCCAAAAGTGGACATGTATAAATTTTATTGTAAGGATACTCTAACTTATATTACACAAATTGATAATTTATTTAATTTGCACTAAAATCCTAGTTCTCATAAGGTGATAGTGGTATCTTTGTATCTGGAACCTGAGAAGTTCATTTAGAATCACTGGTTATGTGCTCAAAAGAAAAAAAATGGTGCTCCTATTACATGGTCTATTTTCATTGATAAGTTTTTGGCTCATTATCAAAATAATGTCTCTAAGAACTAATTTAGCTAGATAGCTAAATTTCATCAAATAGGAACTATGAATGATTATATTCATCAATTTTAGAATCTATCCTTATGGGTGGAAGACATCACTGAGGAAAAATTGACTAATATTTTTTTGGTGGAATCAAATATAGAATCCAATTAGAGGTTTAAATTTTTAATACATCATTTATATCAAAAGATATCCCAAAGGTATGCATGGTATAAGAAAAAGAGATGGTCAAACATAAAACTTTCACTATTGGTCATGATCACACCTTTTCAAAACCATCATTTCCTCAACCCACCAGATTGACACCTCAAAAAATTAAGCAGAAGAGTTCCAAAGGTTCATGTTATGTTTGTGACAATAAATGGAACAAAGGATATCATTATGCTGAAAATAAGGTGTTTTACATTGAAGGTGCCAATGAGGATGAAGATGATGAGGAGTCAATTAGTGAGGATGGAGAAGGACTTGAGGAGGAATCTAAAGACTCTCAAACTATTATTTCTTATCATTCCCTTTTAGGTATTATCAGTCCCCAAACTCTTAAGGTGATGGGTCTCCTTAAGAAATAGAAGGTCACTATTGTGATTGATTTTTGGAGCACAGAAAACATCATCAACAGGAAGTTGGATACTCATTTAAACTATTTCATTTATCTTGCTCCAAAAATTTAGGTCATGATTACAGATGGCGGTACTATTAATTATACAATAAAATTCCATAGTATTAATCTAGCCATGGGAGACTACCTATTAGATTCTCCTATGTTTTTTATTCTCATGGGTGCATCTGACATTATTTTGGGAATATAGTGGATTACCACTATGGGCACTATTGAGATGAATTTACAAGAATTATTCATGTATTTTCATTATGAGGGAAGGAAATTTTAGCCAAGGGGATTAAGGGCTAAATATAAATATTTTTTGATCTCCCTTATCATGACCAAGATTATCTAAAAGTGTGTTGAGGGATTTGTATCTCACTAGTTCTCGATTAAAGTCTAGCCATCTCATCCATCTACACACCCTAATTTGCAACAAGTAATTAAAACCCATTCTATTATTTTTGTTGACATGATGAAAATACTTCCACCTAGTTGTATGCATGATCATGCCATAAAACTTATTCTTGGTAGTACACCACCCAACATCAGGCCATACAAGTATCCCTATGCCTAAAATAGTAAAATTGAAAATATAGTACATGAGATTTTGGATGCAGGAATCATTCATCATAACCAAAGTGATTATTCTTTGCTAGTTATCATGGTGAGAAAGAAAGATAACACTTGGAGGATGTGCCTTGACTACAAAAACCTCAACAAGTACACTATCAAAGATAAGTTTCCTATTCCTATGATTGATTATTGGATATATGAATTGCATGGTGATCTTCATTTTACCAAGTTATATCTATGTTTTGGGTAACATCAAATCCAGATCTGTGATGAATAAATACCCAAAATAACTTTTAGAACTCATGAGGGCCTTTATGAGTTTATGGTTATGACTTTTGGTCTAAAAAATTCACCATACACCTTTTATATTTTGATGAATATTATTTTTAGGCCATTTTTGAGGAAGTTTGTTTTGGTGTTTTTTTATGATATCCTCATTTACAATAAAAATTGGGAAGACCATTTGCAACATGTAAAATAGGTACTCTTAATTTTGGAACAACATCATTTATATGCCAAACCTTCCAAATTTAATGTTGGATCTTGTGAGGTTGATTATTTAGTTCATATGGTTTCACATGAAGGAGTGAAAGTGTATCCTAAAAAAATCAAAGTAATGGTGGACTGGTTGATTCCTAAGATACTCAATAAACTAAGGGGATATCTAGAGCTAGTTGGTTACTATCATAGGTTTGTCAAACAAATGGTATCATTAAATCTTCAATCACATCTTTATTTAATAAAGACTCCTTTTAGTGGACTAAGACAACTACCAATGCATTTTAATAATTGAAACTAGCTAGATGCACCACTCTAGTGATGGCCACTCCTGATTTTTCTAAGACTTTTATGGTTGAATGTGATGTATCTAGATATGGTATCGATTTTTTGCTCATGAAATAAGTCCTATCACTTGGATTTGAATGTCACCAACTAAAGGGTAAAAATTGACTCATTCCCATCTATGAGAATGAAATGATGGCCATTATGCATGTAGTTAAATAATGGAGACCTTATTTGATGGGTCATCACTTTTAGGTAAAGAGTAATCATGATAGTCTCAAATATTTTATTAAATTATGGTTTTCATTAGAATAATAATTGAAATGGGTAACTAAGATGTTAGGATATGATTTTTAAATAGTCTACAAGAAAGGCAAGGAAAATGTGGTGGCAAATGCACTATCTAGGAGGGATGAATTAGTTGAGGCATTGTTATATGCCATGAGCATTTGGCAGGAAGATTGGCTAGAGGAAGGAAGATCAGAATGCAAAAATAATAGTTATACCCATGATTTGATTTAACACCTTCAACAAGGTTTGGGTGGATTTGAAAAATTCACATGAAAGGGTAATGCATTATGGTATAAAGACAAATTATACCTATGTAATAATTCTCTTCTCAAATAAAACATGCTTTAGTAACTTCATGCAACTCCACTTGGGGGTCATTAATGATTTGTGAAAACATATCATAGAATTAAATAAGACTATTTTGGTAAGGACTCAAGGGGGATGCATATAAATATGTGGGTGAATGTATGATCTGTCAACAAAATAAAGGTGAAACCATCAAAACCTTAGGTCTTTATCAGCCTCTATCCATCCCTAGACAGCGTTTGGAAGTGGTTTCTATGGATTTCATTATAGTGTTATCAATATATGATGGTTATAATGTTTTCATGGTTATTATGGATCATCTCGATAAGTATTCTCATTTTTGTTCTTTATCACAACCATTTGTTGCTAGTATAATAGCTTATGCTTTTCTCAATACATATCAAAAACTACATGGTACTCCTAATATCATTATTAGTGATAGAGATCCCACTTTCACTAGTAATTTTTGGACTAAATTATTTGCATGTTTGGGCACCAAGTTGGCTCATATCTCATCCTATCATCCTCAATTAGATAGACAAATTGATCTAGTTAACAAATTTTTAGAAGGATATCTCCATTGTTTTTTTTCTAATAAATAGGATAAATGGGATCATTGGTTGCCACTTGTTGAATGGTGGCATAATACTTTTATTCATAATTATTCCAAAATGTCTCCCTTTGTGGCCTTGTATGGATACCACCTTCCATCCATCACTTCCATCTTCAAGGTCCATCATAAGGTTCATGCAGTTGAGGAACATATTCACCATCAACAAGAGATTAAAGTTTACTTGAAAATTTACCCATGACCTAAAATTGCATGAAGTAGTAGGGAGATCAACACAAGAGTGAGAGGAATTTTGACATTGGTGATTTGGTATTTGTTCACTTACATCCATATAAGTATATTTACTTGAAGTAATAAAAAAAGGATAAAAAGATGCCCCCTAAGTATTATGGGCCTTATCATATCTTTCAAAAAATTAGAAGTGTGGTCTACAAGTTAGGGTTTCATTTATTCACTTACATAAATCTAGTATTTCATGTATCATTCTTGAATAAAGTTATTGGAAATAGAGTTACTACTCAAAATGAGATACCATAAATGGATGAGGAATGGATAGCTATTCTTGATCCTGAGGTGATCCTTGAAATGCACACTAAGTAACTATGGTCTAGAGTGATTAAAGAGTACCTAATCAAATGGAAGAATATACCATGTGAAGATGCCACTTAGGAGGATGAATAATTTCTGAAACAACATCAAGAGTTAATTTAACATTGGGGATAACATTATTTTAAAGAGGATGGGAATGATACTCCCTTAAGCTTTGGCATGTCTAGGGATATGTGTAGTTGACTTGTGACTTACATACCTCTTTTATATTCTTATTACATTTCTCTATGTTCTTAGTTAGGTTGGCCTATGGAATAACCATGGCTAAGTATATACTATAAAGTGTTGTTATGTTGAAATACACCATGTTAGGTCATGAGACCTATTTCAACTAACACAATGGAAACACTCCTAGGTGTGGGTGATCTATGATGGGAGTAAATCTTTTTAGGATGTTGAATCCTTTTCAAACCACAATGTAATTGATTTAGGACCACATTACAGCCCTAAAACCTACACTAAGAAAGCCTATCTAAGCTAAAATAAGACTCTATTCATGAATAAAGAGAGAATGAAGCTAAAATTTTGAAAATGAAGTGATGAACCAAGATTGGGGTTCTCATCTACCTAGCTAAAAAAACACAATGGGATTGATAAAGATTTAATTATATTCTACACAATCTCCAACTTAGGTTTATCAAGCATAAGTGTTACATATGAAGGTGGTGGCCTATACTATAGCTAGAAGGGATAGCCAAAATGTCTTACATATGACACAATTAGTGAACTTCCTTAACTAATCACTTGCATAACCAATTTTAACACAACATATGACCTATAAAAGACATGGATATTTGAAAGAAAGTCAAGGTAAATGGATATACACAAGGAAGAATGCTCTTTAACACATGTTTATATTAATAATACATCAAAATAACATAAGATATAAGCTTATAAAAGGTAAAAACCAATATTTATTCAATTTAAATGCCTTAATATATCACTACAGGTCTCCATATAAACATAGTTTTGCTACACCTAGTAGAGGGATATATAATAATGCATTTCTATCCCTATACATAAGAAATATGAGATAAGAGAGGATAAAAAAGAAATACAAAACCTCATTAATGTTACTATTACATCATAATCCAACCCATGCAAGAGAAGGAAAAAGTGTATGTGAGGTCATTAAGCCATCTTCAATCCTCTAGGCATGCTTTATGAAGGTCTCTCAAGGAGGTTGACATAGTACTAGAGGTGAATAAACTTCATTTTTACTATTTTCATCTTTAGGAGTGCTTAGGGATGATTAGTGTGCTCTTTGAGGGATGTTATCCTTGATAAAATCCTCCATTAATTGATTTAATTCACCCATATCCACCTTCATGCATGTATGATAGATATTTTTTGGATGGTTGACTTGGAATAAGATCACTTACACCTATTTAGAATTAAATTTGAATTCCATGATCATTAATTCATAGAGGGATTTACACAGATCAAAAATCACTTTTAAAATTCCTTCATACCCCATAATGCTCTTAATGATCACACTTACCATTCATAGTCTTCAAGGGTTATTTAAGAGGTTTATCCAACATGCTTGTCATGTTTGAGATATGATGGAATTTAAATGCTTGAAATCAGCCCTAGAGCCTATGTGAATGCCTCTTGGAGGGGATGTGGAACTAGATCATCAACATCATTGTCCACAAGAACTCATTTAGAGGTTTAAAAACCTCTATGTTCATGCTTGTTCATATTGTCTCATCTCCTAACCTGCAACCTTGCTTGAAGAAATATGAGACCTTACATCCACTTTTTGTAACCTAGGAAGCTCATAAAATAGACATGCAGGATTGTATATATGATTTTGAAATTAAAAAACTCATTCCTTTTTATTGAATACCATAGAGGCACTATTCAGGAACTACAACATACTTTCAAGAATTTGACATTTCATGGAGCTCTTATTTAATGTTTTCAATCCTACAACCCTTAGTTTAGCTATTTGACATATATAAAACATGCATTATGTTTAAGATATTCTTAAAAAATATTTATTACAAACATATATCCTTAATACTATTTTATTATTGTGTCCTTGAAGGATTTTTAGAAGGTTCAGACCTATATATGTCCTCTTGATGATCATAAAACCTTGGCTAAAGTCCTCAAAATATCCTCTTGCACATGTTTGAAACCTTGATCTTCATCCTAGAATGGAAATAATGAAATAAACATTGAAATGAATCCTTGTATATTATTTAACCTCAAGTAAATTCTTTTAAAAATCCTATAATATCAATATTCACTTAATCATCTAATATTTCTAAAGTTTTATGGGTTTAATTTAGCTTAATAGGGGATCATTTTAAAGTTTCAATCCTAAAAAATGTAGTAGAAACACATGAAAACTCATGAACATGATTTAATGATATTAGACACTCAGATCCCTTGATATAAAGGCCTAAAACCTTAATTTTAATATTTTAAACTCCTTGAAATGCTGTGTACTCAAAAAAATATTATGTGGACTACCTTAGAGGGATTGCAACTCTTGTTTTTAACCCTAATCCTCTAGGAGACTTTCAATGGATACCATTGGTCTAAAACTTGCTTGGATGCTCATAAGGAATATTTACATAACCTATAAGACATAGAAAAATCATATCTCCTACTTTATAATGATTCAAACCTGTAAGAAGTGGATTTACAAGTCCCAAGGTTTAGGATTGCCTGTAACATCATTAGAAGATTTATGTGATTTGGAGATTTGTAAATGTAGTGTGAGGACTTAAATTGGTGCCTTGACGAATTCATAGCCTTCTCCATTATCTATTCCTTATCATTAGTTTTTATAAGTGCATATAAATTCCTATCCATGCCTCTCTCAGGTGGCTTGTAGGTAGTTTTAGGGCTTATTAAGGATTGTTAATAGCCTTGTTTTCCTCTCATTTCCTATAGACAATTGTATATGATCCCTATAGACATCCTTAATATCCTCCCATGTCTTTATCATACCATGCAACTCTTGAGTATAGATAGTTCATCCATAAAATCCACTTGTAGGTCCATGTAAATAGGGTTTTGAATTGGTTTTGCCTTATTTGGAGGATGGTGAACATTGTTTCGTTTCTTGAATAAATTTGAAGGTCTGAAGATGAAGAGGGTGTCCCATTTAAACTCTATTTATGTTTAAATACCAATATTAGACTCTATAAATCTCAAGAAGACCTCATAAAAATATGAATTTTCTTGTTATTATCCGTGTTTGAGAGATTTCATGCCTTGTTTTATATGTTAAGGCATCAAGAAACATTGATAAACCTTTTAGGTACTTACAAAAGGGACTTGGATCTTAGTTTCATGCATTAAACTTATACAACCCTTGTAATTTTGAGCATACAAGCTAAAACTTACAATCTCTTTAGCCCTAAAAACTCATTCATCACTTGTTTCCTTCTGATTTTAATTGAAACTTATTATTTAATTCATGAATGAACCTTTTATTCATTAATGAGATTAAAAATCAGTTTGGAGGATGTGATATTATTTGAGAAATGATTCTTTCTCCATTACAATCTCAAAAAATCTACAAAATATGACCACAACTTTTAATTTTTAAGATTTAGGCATTGAAGAGGTTTGAAATCATGAGGAAGCCTTTATTTTGGTGGTTTGACCTTTAGAAATTCTTTGGTAGACCTATAAAAACATCCTTGGAGTAATGAAAATTCTAGGATCATGCTTGAGGAAGAGTAATTTTTTAGTGATGGTTAGGTGAACTCTCTTCATGTTGGGAGAATTAAATTCCACCAAGAACAAGAATGGAGGGAAACCACCAAGTGCATTACCTTGTTGACTATTTTTATGGATTGGAGAGTTTATAAGGAGTTATCAAACACTAATATTACTTTATGAGACTATAGAGAACATTTCACTCTCTCAAAATGACTTAATGATGTCAAATGTAACCTTTAAATGTGTTTATTACCTTGGGGGTGTTTTTATTACCTTTTGACACTTTTATGCACTCGTGAATGATTTGTTAGGAATTTTTACCTTATTTCATGAACTTATGAGTTGTTTTAAAACTATTTTAATTTACTAAGTGGCCATGACTTTATGATTTACCCATTAATACTTCCAATAAGATCTTACATTGGGGATCCACTTGAATTATTTAGACTTAAAATTGGGCCTACCATAAACTAAAAAGACATTACAATACACCAAGGCACATTTTTACATTGAAAACCATGCAAATAGACTATCTACAATTACTATCACCATGTCATGACCTCAAAATATGATTGTTAGGCCTAATTTAATGAATTAAAAAGCTTAAAGTAACCTTAATAGTATCAACATGCATGTTCTTGAGTGGACACATCATCACTAATGCCCTTAAAAGGATTATACTCAGTTAGTCTTGATAAGAATTAACCCGTCCCTATGAAAATCAGGTGTCAAGAGACCAAGGGTAGATAAAATATCTAACATGTACCCTAGAGAAAAAATTAATAATTATTTGGATCTCCAACTACCACACATTTAGTCTCCCTAATTACTCATAATATTGACTAGTTTTTGTGCATGTAGGCAAAAAATATTTAGCAGGATTAACTAGTGCTTCTAGTGATTTCCATTGTGTGAAGCAAGGTAGTAAGACCAAAAATTGGTAATAGAATGTCTACAAAGTATCAAAGAGAATATTTTTAATGTTTGTTTATTTTAGAGGCTCTAAAATGAGGCTAATTAAATTCCTCATACATGTGTATCATGTGATATGTAATGTCCACCAATCTTTTGGTTACCTACTTTGCATGTTTTGTTGTTTACCAAAATTATGTTTTGATGCATTTAGATAGAATGCATACGGAAACATCTTCTATAAATCAATGAGAATTCCTATGACTACCCTTATTTACTTTTCTATGGTGTTAGATTAAATACATGGAGTTATGGATTTGTAAGGTATAAGGGACTTACCCTAAGTTGGAAGTCATCTTCCTCTTGACATATTCATAGGGTTGATGAATATGGTCACATTCATCTAATGGCTTGGTAATTTGATAAGTGTCTTGTCAGCATAGTCTCATAATGGATGTTGAAGTTCTAGTGCTCTTGCTTATGATATTTCCTATGGGTTAAGGGAAAATAGAAAAGTTTCAACCACATCAATAAAATTAAAGGGGTATAGGTCATGATTTCTAGTCATTTTGAGTATGATACCAATCCCTACTTCCTCCTTTTTGACATTAATGAGTGGAATCAACAATTATTCCCTATCCATGGTTACTATTATGGACTGTGTTGAGAACTTTATTCACTTGGTATGGTGTTGGTGAGAAATTTATGCACACGAAGTTATTTTGGATGTAGATCACAAATTTATCTTGGTGGTATAAGTTTAATGTCTCTATGTTATCCATGCTCTTTATTATATAGCAATTTCCACCTAAAAACATCAATCTATCAAGTTTAAATACATTGGGTAAGTTGCACATAAGTTTAATTCCAAAATTCATGTCAATTGATGGTTATTTGATATGAAGGTTACTATTATATGTCAAAATTACTCTATTTATTCATTGTCAAGTAGTTGATGTGACATGGCATCTTTACACCCAACCAACTTATTATATGGTCTATCTTATCATGCTGCCAAGTGATATGATTTGCAAAAGTTGTAATTTGTTAAGTGAATTTTCATTAATATTTTTAAATGACCACTCACTATCATTTATTTGTACCTATCTTTTCATCACCTCATTCTTGAACTTAATTGATGATCATTATGTTCTCATTGCTATAAGTCTTTCCTTCAGGCTCACTTTGTATATCAATCATAGTCTGCAATATTAACTATCCAAAATTTGTTCTAATGTGTTGTAATATAAATATTTTAGTATACAATCACACAAACCCTAAAACAAACAAAAAATAAAACATTAAAGAAAAATACTATCTACATAGTGCTACCCAAAACCCTCTCTCATTGATAATGATGACAGATAGAGATTAATGATGGTAACGCTTAAGTCTACAACTATTTATATGCCTTGGTAAAATGGTTCCCTATAAGTATTTTAAAATAATTTTACTAAATTATGAAACATAATGAATAACAGAGGGTCATTTCCATCTTATGTGAAACTTTCCCAGAAATGCTTTGAGTTTGCTATCATAAATTAATATTGCTTTCTTGAGATAGAATTATTTAGAACATAAGTTGTGATCATTCCACACATTTTGAATTAACTTTCTAATTTCTTTCATCCACTATGATCTTTATATATTCTCCTCCTTATTAAAAAAATCACTTAATCCTTGTCTAAACAAATCCTAATTCCTAATCACCCAACCTCATAATTATTGTAATATATAGACTAGGAATAATGTATTCCATAAGCATAACTACCTCAAGACTGTAAACCAACTAAAATAGAAGGAATGATATCACACATTTATAATTTATCTTGAATTCCAAAATAATTTTTAGAATACAATCCTCCTAATCATCCCTTTGAAAATTTTATATCTTTGATATCATTTTACGCAATACTTTATTCAAAGCCTCAACTTGCCTATTTAATTATAGATGATAGGTCATGCTCTTATGGTGTGATATCATAAAATCCTTATTAAGAGTCTTGATTTTTTATCGAGGAAGTGATTAGATATGTGTATAACTAATTTTATTGGGCATACATACCTTTTTATGATATTTAAATACAAAAATTTGTGGCATCCTTCATAGTGCATCTTGGTATCATAGTAGCTTCCACCCATTTCTTGAAGTAGTTAGTCATAGTAATTATATATCTCACATGACTACATTTTATTGGAGGAGTTATAGACCTATAAAATCAATGCCCCATTATTTAAATGGTTTCTCTGCTAGCATTGGGATCAAGGGCATATCATAATGGTGATTATGTTTTCTCATTCTTTGGTAAAAATCATAGTGTTTTTCCACCTTGTGCACA
The DNA here is from genome assembly GCA_037957365.1 of Torreya grandis. NCBI lineage: Eukaryota > Viridiplantae > Streptophyta > Pinopsida > Cupressales > Taxaceae > Torreya > Torreya grandis. Next base: position 611,910 of record JARHVA010004440.1, read on the forward strand.
TTCTAAAACAAATTCAGCCACCAAATATTTCTTTGTAGTATCTTTATCATAGTGGATTCTCCCATGAAATGGCATAGACTCCCTGATGTGATATATAAAAAATTTATGGGAATTCATGTTCTAAGTCTACTTTTTGCAACACATTATCCTCTTTAATCTTATACATAAATCCATTAATGAGTTTATAAGGAATGGATCATGTAACTAATTGATTTTTATCCCTTTCAACATAGTGCAAAGGAAATGCTCTTTGTTCTAAGAATTTTTTGATGTCCTCCATGTTGTCATGGATCACATAGGATCTAAACAAGGGTGCATCTAGAGATTCATCACGTATTTCCTTTGGTTATTTTCCATTATATAGCCTACTCAAATGATTTTGTCCCACATTATTTTGACCTCACTTCACATTTATTTTGAATTGGAATTCTTGAGATGACATCAACCACTTATAGATCCATCCATCCAACACAATATTTTTTACTAGGTTGTGTAAGGATTGGTGATCTATAAAAATATCAAATTATATGGCCAAAATATAATGCCTAAACCTTTGTAATTCAAACACCATAGTTAAGTATCCTCTCTTTATATTTAGTTTTTATTTAATACTGATAGTTTCATGTGAGTGAAGTGTATAGGATGATCTAACCCACCATCCCCTAGGTTATCTAAGATAGCTCCTACTATGATACTATAAGGATTCACATGTACATGGAATGACTTCTTATAATTGGTAAAACCTAAGATAGGAACTAATACTAACATTTTTATGAGATTAGTAAATGTTGTTTGGCATTCTAATGTCCACTTAAACTATGTATATTTTCACAATAAATTTTGTAGTGGCACAAAGATGGATGGGTATCCCTTGATGAATTTTATATAATATATTGTATGAACCACAAATGTTCTCACCTATGTGGAAATAACTAGAGGTGGTATCACCATTATTACTACATTATTATCCTAGTCTATTAGGATTCTAACACTACATATTATGTGACCCCGTTGGAAAAATAAGCACTTATTTAGATTCAACATAATGCATAAAGATTAAAATCATTTTAAAATAAGACATAGCTTATATAAATAATTTTTGAATAAATAAAGGATAGTAAAATCATCCAAATTAACTTCCATGAAATCATGAATGAAATATTTAAATGCAATTACCATAGTCCTAGAGAAAACTAATAGAGCATTCTTAAGATCAAAGGGTATTACCTTATATACAAATGATCCCTAATTCCATTATAAAGATTAATTTAAGTTTATATTCATATGTGATATGAATTTCATGGTATCTAATTAATCTATATATGAATGAAGACACATTCTAGCCTAGGACTTATTTGAGAACCTCATCTATGAATGGTATTGGAAATAGATCATTAATACAAGCATAATTTAGTGTGTAATAATCTCTATAGACCTAAATCTTAGTTGAATTATTTATTTTCAAAACCATGGGACTAATCAAATGTAATATTTTAATTATATATATGATATTTTCTTCTTAAATGTGATATAACTTAGCCTCTACTTTCATCTTCATGTTTGGATTCAGTCTGTATTGGAACTTTTTAATGGTTTTATCAAACTCTTTCAATTCAATGTGCATATCCCCCAATGATGGATCTACACCTTTCACTTATTTTGACTTGGTTTTAAATACATCCTAACAATCTTTTAATAGCTACAATTCCATTGAAATTTCATTCTACACTTAGTAGTCTCCCAAAGTCACAAATTTGGGCACAAACTCTATTATACTATTTTAATCAATCTTATTCAATGGTTATTGATATACTTTGTTAGATCCACTAGGTAGTGTCTCTCAAAAATTTCATTACCCTTCTCATTATAGATTTTTTGCATTGCATAGTCTTTCTTCTTCCACTTGTTCTTCACTTTAGACTTTTTTGGCTTGGTTTCTTACTTTGGTTTGAAGAATCCTTCTAGTTTCATATCCCCATCACTATCACTAGATTCTATTAGCTCATTTGTAATTATATTATAGGTTTAATAAGAGATTTATCTTTTTTTTTTCATTTTAATTATGAATTTATAGACTCAAATATTGAGTTACTTATTATTGTGATGATGAATATATCATAGCTCCCAAATCTTCTACTTATCTATAACATAGAAAAGTTTTATATTTTTGTAATACATTATGCATTATTAGATTATAATATTTAAATATAAAATTTTTAATAAATTCTTGTTGTACCTATGCCCAATTTTTAGTCTCCCTTTTGTCCTCTTGATGCATATACCATGTTGTTGGAAGTAGTGCTAGTGTATGGCTTAAAATATATACCCAATATCTTGTCTCAACACCTTATGCAGACCATATATCTACATTGTAGACACTAACAATTAACACCATTTTATTATAAATAAATGTGTCTTACCCCTCCCTACCTTTTTATGCTACTTAATATAGTTTTACCATTTATTGTATTATGGTGTGTAATTAATATAGATAATTACCATTTTACCTAGGTAAGTTATTTTTACTTCCTTAACAACTTATCCATACCCAAGCCTCATTAAAAATACCCCATGATAAGTTTAATATCATGGATTTAGATTTTTTAAGACCAAAAAGTTAAACTTGGACCAAATAGATAATGATTCCTATGATCATCATCTATCCTATTAATATCGATGTTGATTTATAGTTAGTTCATCCTCAGGTTGAAGGATCCTGAATTTTCACACTAGAACCCTAAAGAAATTCACCTAGATTACTATAGAAGAACACCACCCATGTTTTATCCCATCCACTCTCTATCTAAGGCCAAGTACATACCTATCAATGAGGTATTCTCTACAGCATAGAAAACATTTTTAGAGATAAGTATAATGTCTATTTTTAAGTTCACTATGATTAATATAACATTCATTTACATTCTATTTATGTCTCTAATTTTATTTAGATAATTAGTAACCAATTCTTAGAGCCTTTTAGAATCCATTTATCCCTCCATTATGCTCCATCTTATGTTTTCCAACACCCACTATAATAATCAAATGTACTAATAATATGGTAGAATATGAAACCCTAATTATAGGTCTCCAAACAACTTTGGTTGTAGGAGTTAATTCGCTTCATATTTTTGGGGACTCCCAGCTGGTAATCAATCAAATAATTGTCATATATTAGTGTAAAAATAACATCCTCCAAAGGCATAAGATGTTTGTAGAGAAATTGTTATCTACCCTTAACCATGATGTCATCCAAACCACTCCTCAGTCAATGAACAAGTTTGTTAATACCATGTATTCCTTAGCCTCCTTTATCCCATCCTCCTCCCAAGAGTCTAAATTATTTATCCTTATTGATAGGGTCAATCAACATTCTTATCCCAAAAATGATCTTCCTTATATACATATTATAGAGGAAAAACATTTAGATCTGTGGCAATATGGATATATGATTATTTATCTAAAAGTATAATTCCTTTGGATTTATCTAAAAATACTAAGCATATTTTTCAACGGTGAAGTTCAAGGTATGTAATACTAAGAGGTGTGCCTTATAAGGATGGGTAAAATGGTATTCTCCTCCATTGTATCCATAATTTTGAAGTAAATCTTGTGATCAAAGAAACTCACCATGGAATATGTGGTGGCCATTTAAGTAGTTTAACTATCACCAAGAAAATTGTGTGGTTAGGATAGTATTGGCACATGGTCAATCAATATTGTTATGAGTATTTAAAGAAATGAATGAAGTGTCAACAATATTACCACCTATCCCATATCCTTGGCCATGAATTAAAAGTATCTAGGGACTTTTGGCCTTTCTCTTAATGGGGTTTAGACCTTATAGGATAGAGTAATCCTAAATCTTCCTAATGACATACCTTGATCATTACTGCTATAAGATATTTCACTAAATGGGTAGAAGCTATTACCCTTATTTTAAATAGGGTAGATAAGATTGTTTATTTAATTAATCATCACTCCATATGTCATTTTAGAGTCTTGCATAAAATCATTATAGATAATATGAAATCTTTTAAAAATAAGAAAGTCCAAAAGTTGTGTGATTCCTTAGGAATTAAGCTAAGATTATCATTTCCTTATTATCCATAAGCCAATGGACAATCTGAAGCATCAAACAAAAATCTTATCAATATGTTAACCAAAATTGTCAATAAAGCTGGAAAGGATTGACATATTCACATTGCTTTTTCTTTGTGGGCTTATCAAACTAGTATTTGAACACCTACAAGGGATACCCCTTATTCTTTGGTCTATGGTACCTAAGTAATTATTTCTCTAAAATTACAAATTCCTTCAAATATATCTTTAAAATATCATTTTTAAATAGGATTATCATCAAGACCAATTAGCACATTTGGAACTTTTAGATGAGAATCGAGACACAACCCTTGATCACCTTCATGTATATCAAAAATAAATAAAATATGCATATAATCACAATTTAAAGGAATGATAATTTAATATTGGTAACCTTATCCTTAAATGAAATAAACATGTCTCAAATATGGAAAGAACTAAATGAGGAAAGTTTACTCCTAAATGCTATATTATCACTCATAAAATATGGATCCGAGTCATATTTTTTGGCCTCCCTTAATGAAAAACCATAACATGAGCCTCTTAGTGCTTTGGGTCTGCATCCTTTCTACTATTAATAATCCTATTACAGAGTTCATTCATCATAAGTTATCCTAAGAAACTTATCCCCTACCTTTAAAAATCTCCATAATGATCAAGAATCATGTGAATTTTTTGGTAGTATACCAATTTTATCCTTGAATATGGACAACTCAGATTTGTTCATAAAATGTTCTCATAGATTGGCTCTACCCAAAATAGAGTGGAGTTCCCAATGATTTATTTCCTAAAAATCCTTCACTTTAAAAATCTTGGCCTTATTCTATGGATTATTAACACACCTTAGGTTGCCTTAAGTTTAATCCTTGAAAAAAGCTTTTGGATATCAAAATCAATAAAAGTGATAAAGTGGTAAAGTGATCCCTCAAAGGATAGATACTATAAAAATAAATAAATAAATAATATTTTAGATTGATCCCTTAAAGGATAGATGCTAATACATATATACCTAAACATGTAGACCACTCCCTTGAAGGATGGCTATGTGTCTATGATTAGGAAAATTCATTCATTGATAAATTTCCTATTAAAATCAAATCATATAAATATCTATGAAATCAAAATTATATCCCACTAAATATTCCTATATTGACCAACTTTCATTAAGTTTGTATACTTCCTGCATTGATTAGTTTACATATATCCATGGGTTAGATTAAGGTTTAAAAATTTGGAAACATAAAACATTTGTATTCCCAAATAATTAAGTGTTTCCCCATTCCTATATGAAAATCCACTTTTTAAACCTAAATATTTATGAATTTAATTGATAAGATATTATTAACTATTTTCATTAATATTGGATAAAAGGGCATATATATATAAGCAACAAGGGACTAGCATTGGTTAGGTTCAAAACCAATTATAACTCATTCATATTTGATCAATTAATATAAGCCATTTATTTTATATAAACATTTAAATTCATGTTAAATTATAACATAATCCATAATCAACCATAATACAAAATCCCTTCCATATAATCTAATGAGTCGAAAATAAAAAGACATATAAGCACCATACATGTAATATAACATCAATAACGAAATATGTCATAAATCCATAATACATCATAAATTAAAATCCATAATCCATCATAATTACATTATAAATATGTGAACATAATCCATAATCCACATAATTCAAATTAATAATCACATAAAAAAACTCATGAAATAAATCTATATAACATATACTCTCTCTCTCTCACACACACACACATTTATACATATTATATATTATGATATTTTTATGATGTGCATTTGATATATATATATATATATATATATACAAAAATTTTATGCACATCATAAAAATGTCATAAAATACAATATGTATATATCCAATCCATATAGTTATCCATATACATGAATACTTAGTGAACTTGATCTAGTTTAAGAAGATATCCATTCTACCTCCTCTACTATCCCCTCCATTTCCTCCCCCATCCCTCCTATCTCTTCCCTAAAAAACACTCCCCATGCTATTTGTAGTAGTTTTTTCACCCCATGGAGTCCAACCTTTCTTGGCTATGTGGTTGGCATATCTTGAAACTTTTGGTAACTGATATGCAAAAATATACTCATAATATCAAATCTCTACTACCACATATTTATATAAGCTCATATTACCTTAAGGCCCCATCCTCCTACCCTATCCCCCTCCTCATATGATGGATCCTGATACTTCTCCCCTACCATACTTGTTAGTAACTGGAACCTCTCACCTTGACCATGATATATATCTCATGCTTAACATAGCTCATCATAACTCTAATAAAATACATCATATCACCCCTATATCTCTATCAACCTTGCCTTTAGTTTTTCCTACTAAAAAACAACTCCATAATACTATGCTCATGGCATATCCCTCTATACCATCATTGCTTGTATATCTCCATCTCCCTCCACATATCCTCCTATCACCTCTTCATTACCATTGCCATGTCCCCCATATCCTACCTTTGGTGCACCACCTTCTCATCTCCCCATCCATTCTAACCTACCTACCATAATAAATATTACTCTATCACTTCAACATCATCTACACATGGTCCCTTTATATCCTCCTCTATCAACAACTCCAGATATGTAACCTATGGCTCAATATGCTCTACCTTAGAGTCATCCCTCATGTATACTTGATGTTACTTAGGTATATCTTAACATAAATAAGACTAGTGCCACATGTACCAAAAATGAAAAATATCCACATATTTTGCGCATCTCTCCTATAATCACCTTGCTTTTTATCCTACCATCAGCTCCATCTCTATCCCTAGCCATGCTTGAAACCTAATATATGGCCTCTAAATCACCTCATCCTCCTCCATCTCCTCCAACACCTATCTATAATATTTTAAGTCCTGCATTCTCTTCTCTCTATGTGGATGGTCAAATTCATCCCTCTATCATAAAAAAATAACACTAAATGCAAACTAGTACCATCCCATCCATGGTAGCCCTGGTGGATGCACTAATTAGATGTGCTCATATACTAAACACTGTAACACATAAGTGACATCCACCCCATATTTTTGCTACATCTTCCATGCCCATAACTCTTTATATATCTTTCCAAGTAGTATAAGATCCCATGAAAATACTATTCATTGATTCCACACATTTAAGAGCACCCTTGTCAATCTCTAAGAAAACCTCCCTCTTCTAGAGTCAAGGAATGTATAGCAAGAGATAGACATCATCATCATGGTGATAACATGTCTCCCATCTTAGTCCTAATCATATAGAGCTTTTCAAGTTAATTATCCTTCTATAAATCTAAAATCATGAGCATCATCCCCATATAATTATCTCAATGAAACTACCCATCCTTTCTCATCTACAAAGGTGATCATTGCTCCCTATGTTGATAGTTAGAGTATCCTATATATATCCTCCAAAATCATTGTCATCTCTCCTATTGGTATAGAAATGTCCCTATAATTAGATCTCATTACTCCATTAGTGCCACTAGTAGACTCTGATCCTAGTGTACTTGGTGATAGTGGTGGAGTCCTCCTAAACTTACTACCTTGAGATACTTTTAATATGTATCTCCCATCACCTCTCATAGTCACTCCACCAATGATGGCACTCAACATCACATGATCATTAGTACACATGCTTGTAATGCTATAATCCCCTAATTTTATTTATTTTCATAACCACTAATCTTATCCCCTAGGTTTTTTTATCCCTTTAGGAATCAACATCAACCCTTAAGGGATTGACATTGATTTCTCCCTAATTATCACTAATTATTTGATCGACATTGATCTATCACTAAGGAGTTCATATCTATCTATTAAGAATTGATGTTGATCCTTGGTAAACCCTAATAATGACAAAAGCTTAATTCAAACTAGCTCAAAATGCAAAAAAGTCACAAAAGTACCAAAAAAATGTGACCCATACCTCATCATGAGATCACCATCATCATTTCCCACTCCCACTAGCCTCTATCACATATATCTCTCTCAAATGTACTAATAGGTGTCAAATTTAGGTTCTATCTTAGATCACATGATCTTTTTTAAAAAATGAGCACTAAATCTATTTGATGGACTATTTATAGCCCTTTAACATCAACATCAATTATTTTGTGATTAGTATCGATTCTCTCATTATCAATACCGATCCCTTAGATCGATATCGATATGGTCTATTTTGGATCCTTTGTACTACTTGAAAATATCTTGTATCCTTATAGCCCAATTCTAAGGCCACCCAGGTAATATATTTTAACACCTATTCTATCCTTTCTTACCTAGTATAATTAGCTTATGTATATAGACCCCCCAATGGTCACATAACCTTTGATAGATTTACATTCATTTTAGTGTTTATCATTTATGGATCATGAAAGTGTACATCATGTTGAGTGTAAGTATCCCTAGGTAGCACACATGTACCAAGAAAAATAGATGCTTTTATTGGCCCATCCTAGCCTTTTCCCTCATGACTGCCTTTGATAGAGCCTATATGTTCCAAGTTGTACCAATCCATTCCTTTTTTTCCTTGGGGAATTCATATTCACATATCCTATATCTTGTTAGTGAAGCATTATCCTTTATTATTATCCTTTCATCTTCATCACTCACTTACTATATACCCTATCCATTACCACCTCATTTTCAAACTTGTCTCAACATCATTATCCTTCACCATCTCTTGATTTGAGGGGGAATACCTCCTCATATTAAACTTGGGGAATTAAACACATCATAGTTTTTGTCTTGTGGCAGGTTATCAAAAATCACTCAACAAAAAGGGGTAAATTTATACAATATAAATTTACACCATTTTAGTATAAATAAATTTGTCTTACCCCTTCCCCACCTTTTTTACACTAGTTAATATACTTTTACCATTTATTGTCTTGCAATATGTAATTAATCTAGTTAATTACCATTTTACCTAGGTGATTTATTTTAACCTCCATATAAAATTCTCCATACCCAAGCCTCATTAAAACTACCCCATTATATGTTTAATCTCTTGGATTTGGAGTTGTCGAAACCAACAAGTTAAACTTGGACTGAATCAATAATGATCCCCATGATTATCATCAATCCTATTAAGATGAACATCAATTTATATTTATTATATCTTCAGGTTGAAGGATCCTAAATTTACATACCAGAACACTGAATAAATCCACCTAAAGTACTTCATAATAATTCAACCCCTATTACATCCCATCCACACTCCATCTAATTCCAAACACATCCTTATCAATGAGATATTCTCTGCAACATAGAAAGCATTTTCAGAGATAAGTATGATGTATGTTTTAAGTGCATTTTGATTACTATATTATTTATTTACATTATGTTTACAGCTCTTAGTCCATTTACATAGATAGTAACTAGTCACTAAAGCCTTTTATAATCTGTTAGAGACCTCCTTTAGGCCCGATCTTGAGTTTTCCAACACCCACTATAAGGATCAATGATGATTACTTATAGATTGATGTCAATTACACAATCAATCCTAATTCTAAGAAAATTGACACTAATCCCTAGGGTTTTAGTTTTATCTAAAACCCAAAACTAGATTAGTGGTCTTAAGTGTTTTCAATTTATTACTTCTAAGTCTTGAAATCATGCATTGTTATCTATATATCACCTTGTATGGCATTATACCTGACGTAGTTTCATTTCATAACATACCCATAATTCTTTACCCTTTATTTTTTTTATCAAAGAAACATCTTATTTGAGTTAGGACTTTACAAGATCATATTTTCCCCAACTCTAGAAGCCATCACTAATCAACTAGAAGTAATTCAAGAATAAGAAAATATAGCCATAGAATATTAGAATGAATGCTTTGATAATATCTATATAGCACATTGATTTGTTTCATTTTAGTTTTATATATTATCACATGCTTTATTGTAATTTATATCATTATATTATCTACTTAATTGCATAATATAGTGGATTGACATCCCTCTAAGGAAATTTAACTTTAGTGTGCAGGTAGTCCTTCTTAACCAAAAAGGAGCTCCCACCTCACTAGATCAATGGTGTGCATACCTCATCATAGGTATTCCTCTTTAAACCCTATATCATTTTTATTTTTATTAAGTTAATTTTATTAAGAAAATGAACTAAAAAATATTAAAACATACACATTTATGAATGTTTAGCTCAAGACATTAGCCTTCTTGAAATAATTAACACTCTACTCTCATAGTGTGTGGTAATTAAAATCATTATCATATAAATTCACACACTTCATCCCATTTTAAATATTTTTCTCTATGCATTACCCACCAATTCATAACAATTCCCTTAAAGGGATGGTTGAGAGCACTAACTTTTTTATCTATATCTAGTACATGGTGATCCAACCTCAAGATAAATCGATTGAGATTCTTTATTGTAAAATATTATGGTAATTGGCATTCTGTGGTGATCACCAAGTACATAGGTCATACCTCATGATCTCACCTAACCAAATTTAACATGTGTCTAAGTTTTCACTTATTGAATATGTTGCTTCCTAATGTAAGACACCTTATGGAGTAGGATCTATATAATACATTATTGTTTCAACTATACTATATAATAAACATACATCTGACATAGTTAGAGATTTCACAAATAGATAGGTATAGCCTTTAATTTAAAATTGAATAACCAGAGATTTTGTTATCACTAGCTTGTAAACTAACTACTTTATTATTTGTGTTTGTATGTTTTGTTCATGTTATGGTTTAAATAACTTACATTATATAGCTCATAGTGCATTTTTATTTGTATTTATGTTGAGTTTAAGAAAACTACTATCATCATAAGTATACAGTGATTCTGGCTCTTTTGGAATAACATAGGGCTTCTATCCATATTTATTCAATGATATAATAACTATCTCATCTCCTTGATGAGATTTTAATTGATTATGTACTATATTGATTGTAATTTAGCCATCATAAGCCCATTTCTTACCAATTAATATAAGATAATGAGTCTCATCAATTTTCATGTCAATGAACTCAAAATCTTGTCATTGACTTAGCTCAACAACTCTAATCTCCACTTCATTGAGGAGACCATTTGGCTCTACCCTCCCATAGTCTACATGGCTAAGAGTGACAAGAATGTAGCTCAAGTGTGTTAAAATAATATCTTCCTAGGTAGATCTAAGAATCATATTGATAGTGCTAGCAAAATCAAATATTTCATTTTGAATTTCATATCCTACGAGCTCTATATCCATTCATGAGTCAACATCCCATGATTTCTTAGTATTAACATACCAAACCACCTTGTTAGTATGTTTTTATACTCACTATGAGCACTCCAAAAGATTATAAAATATATTTCTAATGTTCTATGAGATGTCTTCATTACATAGAGTGTTGATCAATTTACATAAATCTATCAGTCTAGTCACAACAACTTCCTACCTCATAATTTAAATAATTTTCCCATACAGTTTTTCATCAATGGCTATGGTGTCTCCTTATAATGCACTTTAGTGTTTTATGTACTAAAGGAGCTCCATATATTGATACATTAATATCTTCTCTATCTTAGGATCAAGTTATTTCTCCCACTACACTTTATTGATTCCATGATGGTATTTTTAATAGATGCAACCCTTTTTATATGTGTTTTTGTCTAATAACTTCTTTTAAGAATGAATTTTCCTTAGGTTGTTTATTTATCATATTCACATTTTGAAATATATTTTATTTCCTTTTCTTCTCTATTATTTGGTAATTTTATATTTAATGATGTCCTTGAACTCTACAATACATGTAATATGTTTATATTTGAGATTTATTGGGGTGATTTCATGTAAAATGATCATATTCACCACATAAATAAGATTTAATGGGATGGTGAGACTCTAGTTATCATTTTTGGGACCTCATTGATATCCACCTTGGTATCCTCATTTATATAATCTTCTATTCTATTGAAATCCCTAACTATGTGACTATTTACCAATAAATCCTCCTTAATGTGTCTGGTGTGCATTGTATCCACCATACTATTGTTGAGGTGATGTGGGAGCCTAGTTTTATTTTTCATGTTGAGGACACACATGGTTCCATGAATATTGATATCGATATTGTGATGATGATGGTGTATAGCCAACTAGATCCTAGGGTTAATATTGAATCAATGAATCCATCCACGTAAGAACACTTTATGTTATAGTAGTCATCTCCACCTCTAGGCCTATAGTTTCTTGCTTCATAATAGGTAAATATTTTCTTAAGACTATGCATCATTTTTTGGTGATATATTGCTTTAGCTCTTATAAATCTAGACAACTCTTCTCATATTCATTAGTTAATTTACAAAAAATATAGTACAAAATATATGAATTTTTTGTGTACTATTGTAATAGATGACACTTTTAGGTTGCATCCCACACTACTCTACATAGTTCACATAACTCTATCTTGAGTTTAGGATAATCATTCCTATGATGCAGTTCTCAATGACACCCTATATACCATAAGAAAAATTTATATCTCTTATTTTTATGTATCTCATTCATTATTTTGAGCAAATAATCTATTTTTTCCTCAACCTTAGAGCCAACTAATAGAGAATCTCCATAGTCTTCAATTTGTTCCTCTCATAGGGTAGTTGCTAGAACATCAACCTTCATCAATAATTATGATTGCATAATGGAAAATCTAATTCTAGATCATAGATATTCTACAAAACAAGTAAATTTGTCCTTGTCCTCCATGATAAAATAAATCTTATTCATCACATCAAAAAATCTAAAGTCATATTACCATATGAATTTCCCACTCTACTACTGAATCTCCTTAAGATCTTGAATAGTCAGACTTGAGTAATTTTTTATTTTAAATTTTAAAATTAGATATTGTTTAACTTTATAAAGATATAGGTCATTAACATCTATTTTATTAATTAATTATAATGATATATGTGTTAAATATCCAATGAACATGCACTTATTTACATAATTAGAGGTTATTCGTTTAACCTATCATTTCATGTCACAGGTCTACAAATAATGTTTAGGGTCTCTAAACACATCATATTAAGTAAAATTAATAAATATGCTTGAATTTAATGCCATATTTATCACGTTTGTAATAGCTAATGAAATTTTTTGCACACCAATAACTATAAAACTATAAGTGGTTATCCACTAGTGATGATACTACAAGTTTTTTTGCACTCATTTTTATAGGTGTTTTAAAACTAGGTTTGAAATTGAATCCAAATTATTCTAAACTCTTATTATTTATTGATTTATTATTATCTACACTAATTTTATCAAATTTATCCATAAATTATTCAAACCATCTTCTACTCATCCCTTCCTTTGCACTTGGTATTTTTACTAATGACAAATTGGGTTGGGTGATGCATACTCTTGAAATGAATGGCATTTGTCTTCAAATTCTTCTATTTATGATATTTATCTTGTGATATTTTTGTGTATTTGCATAAATTATTCCAAAAAATATTCCTTCCTTAGTATAAATAATACATTTACCCTTAAATATAATCTACTCATATCCTCTAATTATTCTATTGTTATCTTACTTTCCTCTTCTTCTTCACTCTAATCCATATCCTCACTACCATCAACTCTTTCTTCTTACTTCTTGGGCCATTCTCTTTCTTGATCTTCATAATCTCTAACTTATCTACTTATATAATATTATGAATCCCTTCTCTCGGCTCCCCTTTCTTCAACATCCTTTAATCTATTCTTACTCTTACTCGTAATTCAATATGGGTTATTCAATTTATTCAATCTTTTTTTTTGTTACAATTATCTTTCCAATCCTAAAATTTTGTTCTCAATCTAGCTCTTTTCATCCTTCATATTCCAAGTTCAGGATCAAATTATTCTACTTAGCTCTACATCATTAAATTGTACATCACATGCATTCCTACAATGTCCAAAATAACTACTCCATGTTGGTAGGAGTAGGCACCATGGCCTTTTCTACAAACAACATATTAATCAGAGTAGGTAGTCATTGAAAAATGTTTCTATATTTCATCTAAAAAATAGGTCCTAAACAACTTCAAAATCCCAATAGCTAACAAACATGTCCTGTATAACTTCAAAAGTCAAATAGCCTTGTATAACATATTCAGTGATATATTCATCAATGGTAGTTTTAGTCCAATAGTCTATGACATAGGTTTAATAAATATCTATATTTCACAAGATATCTATCTTTTATTCTGGCCAAGTTATGAATTTTGTCCTTCTTGTCTAAAAAAAATAATACTCCAATCTAGATAACCACCTAAAAAATAGCTTAGGAAATTTGCATTAGAAGATTTCATAAATTTCTCCATAGATATAGTTTTGAATAATTTACTTCATAGTTTTCCCTATTCTTCTCACTTCCTCTTCTAAAAAAATTGAATTATTTCATGGAACCATATTCTTATATTTCTTTACCCTTGAAACCATCTCAACATGTCTCAACAAAACATTCCACACTCATTGCACCATTATCAGCACAGGTTCTTTGAAACCCTTCAAAACATTGCAATAGATGGATAGCTTATAGATGAAATAACAAAAGTAAATATATTATTGTAATTTAGATTAAATATATTCATTAACAAACAAAGTAGATACTTTTCATAAAGAAATACAACTTATTAAAACTTGAACTTATGATTAATATATTAATTCAAGCGTAATAATCACTAAACATAAAATAATGATAAAAGATACATAAGAAAACCATTTCAAAATAATATGCATTAATCTCTATCACATCAAAATGATATCTACATATAATTAAGCACTATTTATAGAGTTTTGAAAAGAACTATATCTTCATATTTCAACCTTTTGTTATGTTTAAAAGGAAGGACTCTTCAAATTTTGAAGTCTCTTGCTATACTTACAAAGGTTTAATATATGCAAAAATATTATAAAAAATATAAAATAGTGAAATTCGTAAACATGCCCATCAAATATACTCTATGGTTTTGATAGTTTTATTCTACACTCAATGCAATACCCATTTAAAACTATCAATAATGACCCATCATAATGTTGTAAATACTATCACATTCGTATAGACATTTGGAAAAATTGAGAATGCATATTCAACAAATTATGTATATATATGAAATAAATGGAGGGAAATTTGGCTCTATTTATAATACATTCATGAGGTACAATTCATGAATAAAAACTAATTATAAAGGGATAAAAAATGTTAACAATGCTTAGATCATGAAAAATAGGCACTTTTAAACAAGATGACACTCAAAAAGGAGTTATCAATCAAAATTTATAGCCAATTTAACATTTGAGCTCACATATAAAAATATCCACACAAATTAAATTTGAAAATGTTTGGGTGTATTAGAGAATCATTAAAGTTAAGCCCCCGCTAGTAAGAATCATAATTTAATCCCCCCATGTTACCATACCATATGACCAAGGGGATAAGAACTTTTGTGAGTACTCCCCCTCACTCCTTTGATTGATGTGAAAGTGACATCACCCAAAAATACCTCAGTTTTGAAAATGAATAGTGTCACAATTCACACAATTAAATTTGATATCTTGTAGAGCATTGTCAATGTTTTTCAGTTCTCTTATAAGTGTTGGGAATACTAAGAGTTATGATAGTATATTTTTTCACTAGGAATGTAATAATCTCTAACACTCATTATGGTTTCATACTACACTTGTATTTGAAATTTTTAGCTTTAGGGTTGAGGGGTGCACTAGCAATTAGAAATTCTAACATTGGAGTTGAGCACTATACCAACAATCTAAAGTTCTACCATTAGGATTTTGTGATACACAATCAGTCATAAGTTTTTCCATAAAAGGTTTCAATTTTCCTATAGTCAAAATTTTCAACATCAAAGTTATGGATTACACAACCAATCTAAATTTTTTCCATCAGATTCATAGACTTCACCAGGACCTAAAACTTTTACTAGGTGCAACAAAAGCCTGAAACTTTGATTTATTCATCTAAGTGTGAAATTTATGCCAAGTTAAAATATATAGGTTTCAAATCAATGTGTAAAATATAATAAATGCCTACTAAAAATCTTGAAAACCCATAAAAAAAACTAGAAAAGTATTTTCCTCTAGAGACCCTAACTATATGGATTTATACAAAATCACCAAAAAAACCTTAAAACTCTCCCAAATAGCCAAAATTGACTATCATAAAATGAAGTCATGCTAATAAATAATCATAGGGTTTTAGCACCATATGAATCTAATAGAACTATACTTTTTTTATTTGAGACTCCAACTATATAGTTTTTATGGATTTTCACAAAACCCACCAAAAATTTGAAAACACCAAATATGAAAAAAATCCAGCAACAATGCATGCAAGAAATATCTCATAAAAGATTTTTTAAATGGAAAAATGCCCATTAGATCATAACTTTAATACCACATTGACTTTCTCTAAGAACTATGAATGTATAATATTGCATGAAAATCCTAGGAGTGGGCGAGAAAAAACATTAGGTAGACTTGAAAAATAATATAAAATTTTAAAAATATATTATTTTAAGTATAGAAATATTATTTACATTGTCAAGATTCTGGAACTTTTCATAAATTTGAAAAAGAGCTTGTAGAAACATATTTATGATTAAAATATTGAATTTTTTAGTAAATATCTGGCACCTAAAGAATTTGTAAATTGGAAATATAAATGGGATTTTTAACTATTCATTTGTAATTTTACTATTTTGAGATAAATAGAGCTCTATGTGACAAAAAAAAGTTATGAGAGAGACTATGACAAAGAGAAAAAGAACACAAGGTGGAGGATGCATAGTGTTGATTACTATCATGATACAGGTATAAAATGTACTAAATTTTGATTTTTTATCAATTTTAATTAGAAAATTAGGTATATTTGAAAAACCATGTGTCGGGACAAATATGTGTAATAGAATTTAATCTAGAAAATTTTAGGGTAGATTAGGAATTAAGATAGTCAATATTTAGGGGAGAAAAGGGTCATTAATGCCTAAGCCATTAATGAAAAATGGGTGAAAAATCACCACAATAACTAAATGAGATCAACCAAGCTGATGTAATTAGAAATGAATAGGTTAATGAAGTTGGTTGATTTCATAGCAACAACCCAATATAGTTTGTCAATAACTGGTTGACTATGTTTAGTTAGGATGATCTAGTTTAACATTATTCAAGGGACCAAATAAATATATTTATCCAAAACTCAAAATCTTTGGTTGAAATATAATTCAAGAAAAAAGAACAACACAATTCAAATAATGCTATCTATGAGAAGAGATGTCTAATTGATCAAATTTGCAGACCCAAACATATGCCAATCTCTGAAAAGAGACATTTGATTTCCATTTTGGGTTACATATTAATTTATACATGTTTTTAATGTGGGGGAAGGATGTGGAAGGTCACCAATCTCGAGGGAGATGAATTGGTCTGACTTTCATGATTTAAAATAACACAAAATACAAGGAATTACTATTTTTAGAAACTTATTAGTTTTAGACTACACCACTAAAATTTAAATTTAGGGAACTTACATTGGGTTTTGTGGGGCCATCTCACCACATCATCCTCTTTCCAATGGTTCAAATGGTGAGTCAATTAGAGCTATGGTGCAAAAGTTATGGCTCCTAGAAGTTCCATCATCAATTAGGGTGGACCTATCCCCTGAATTGTCGCCTGTCACCTGAAATGTTTCCCATAACTACATATATCCTAGTCAATCTAGTAATATTTATAGGTGATTGATGTGTTTTAAAGAATTTTCCAACTTTGTATGGAATGGTCAATGTAGTAAGATTAATTTTTTGAATTCATATCTAGTGGTCAACATAGTTATGATGGGTGGTCAAATTTATATGAAATGGTTGATTTAGATTTACTTTTAACATTAACTAAAGCAGTTATATTCATGGATAAATTATTATAAATTTAAATGTTTCTATTTTAGCTAGATATATGATAAATTTAGTTTAAAAATTCATTTTTGGCCAGCATAGTTAGTTAAGTGACTAATATAGTTTAAAATGTAAAGAAAATGTCAAAATAGGTTGATGAAGTAGTTAATTTACATGTATTTTTAAATTTTTATGATGTACTTTGATTATTATCTAATGTGGAGGAATAATGCATTCCTTTTGTTTGATATTTTACATAAATCATGGATACTTTAGCATCTAGTGTATACAGTGTGGTTACTAGACTTATTAGATAGATTGATAGTTGATGATCATGCATACTTGACATCATTGGGATTCAAAGAGGTCATGAAAATGTGATGTAACCAATCAATTTTTTACTTAGTTTTCATTTTCTTAGGAACACATGAGTGACTAACCAACACTTTTGGATGGGTAGTATATGGGGATACTATTGAGGTGGGTATCACCCTAGAGGATGTCCATGTGATTCTCATACTTCTTATGATTTGTGATACCCCTAGCACAAATAATGAGATATGATACCTATCATTATGAGTTACTAATTTATAGAGGATATTTTATGGATTATGAGTACATCTATTTTTTTTTATATAAACCATTCTAGATATTTGAAAGGTCATTATTGGCCTTGTGATAACTCATGTGATTTGTCCCAAGTTGGATGGGAAGGTGACATTATACATGGTCACATTGTGTCAGTCTATACTAGAACATGTTACTATGTATGACCTAGGGTCAGTAATTTTGGTATAGTTAGTGCATGATAAGTTTAATATTATTTTACATAGGTAGATGACTATGGACCTAATGATTTTATTTACTATTTGGATTTATGAGATATTCTTATGTTTTAGTTAGATGGGTTACACCATGCTATAGATGATAGTTTACTTCATGTCTTGAGGTGGTAGTGAGACCATGTTTTATGAACTATACCTCATATCCAAACATTATATATTGTGAGGCACAAGGATATTGTTTGGAAGCCATATGTAGGTATTATAGCTAGTCATCCTTATTGACCAACTATTTCTCTTGGACTAGCCCATATTAGGATTATTGGACATTATACTTGGTGTTTGTAGACACCTAAAATTGATTAATCAATTATGTACATCTCACTAAATATTTAAATAATTGAATAAATCAAATTAATAAATTTTGAACACTATAAATCCTTATTTAAATATAAAATCCAAATTTTATACCTCATCCAACATATTCCACCTTATTTTCCCTCATATGATAACTCATTCCAACCAAAACCACAACTTAATCAACCTCCTTTGAGTCATCCCCTATGTTTTCAAGAAGTTTAACTCCTTCTAGCTGACTCAACTAACCATTCCCATGATGAGTATAGTCATTGATGTTTGGTTGTCATTGATGTCAAAGAGAAAATGTTCTACTAATACATTAAATACAAAGTGATACAATTAATGGATTGAGGAAGATATGGCACATTTTTAGGTCTATAAGGACAAATAATAATTTGTCAGGCATCCATAAATGTCTTGGTAAAGCTCTAGTTTATCATTTGATAATTTGGAATGAGAAACATGCATCTTCTAGCTTAAGAGAAGCCAAACCATCATTGCACATCATGTAGATATGAATGAACCAGAAAGTTTGTGCATTTAATATAGGGTCTCAAAAATTTAACCAATGCCAAAGGATTTTATGGAGATGCTATCTATAGTGTCAAAAAGGTACCCTAAAAATTTGGACTCTTGAAGTGATTTTTAGCTCAAGTTATAAACCTTCAAAGTTGCTCTTGTAGACTGTGATGGGCCAAAGACAATCAAGTTTAATTACATTCAAGTTTGAGGTCATTTTTTCTAGTCAGATCCGACTATGAGCATTAATCAAATCAAGATTTAATGGTAAGCATTTATTTAGACTAGATAATGATCCAATGGTGTGCATGATCTTTTCAAACTTGATCTAATGATGCGCATTTAGTCAAAATTTTGAAAAATCTAAGAATTGCACATGCTAGTGACAACTATCACTATTTCATTGAGTTGACTTAAGATCAACAGTTCATGGGTGTTTGTACTAATAGAGATTGATAGAGCGTATTGAGTCAAATAGTCAATGTATAAAAGGCATATAGAACTACCAAGTGGCACAATCATGGGAGTTATGATCTAAGATCAATGATATGCATTGCTTGATAAAGATTGAGCTACTCAAAATAGATCAACAGTGTGTATTTATCCATAGTTGCTAAAAAGAATGAGATGAAATGAAAATGCTTGATGTTTAACATCTGTACAATGATTTTTAGAATTTAAATATTCAAATTAATGAGGAAAAACTAGTGCTTAGTTTTTGGGATATAACTTTTGATACAGGACAAATTTATTAATGCAGTAAAAACCAAAGTTTTAGAGTACTTCAAGGTATAGCCATTGAATCTATTTAAAAGGTATAGATGTTTTTACAGTCAAGTTAAGGATCTACAAAGTTTACTATGTGTTTTATCATGTTCCACAAGTGACTCGAGAAGGAGATTTGAGTTGTTCTTGATTAGATTTTGATGTTTCAAAATGAATGAAATATTGGATAGTGTTGTAGACTCTATGAAGACTATTTTAATATATTTTTTATTTTTTACCATGTAGACACTCAAAAACATCCCCTCAACTAGTTTTTTGATGTCACATCACCCTAGACTAGTTTTTGACCTTAGAATATTCACCAAGCTATCTCACTTTTAAAACACCCTTTACACTTGTTAAAGCTCCTAGGCACCCTTTGTCAAACATTTTAGCAACATCATTCTTAGACCCATTTTTAACCCTTTTACACTTAGAGTTTGACCATCGATGATCATTCTAACTATCTATGATTAGATTGATGATCGAAGGTAATTTATCTAAACTTGCAACACAAAAAACATCTTGCTATAGGCCAGAATTTCACAATAAAAATAAAAACCTTCCCATGCACACCTTATAGCTTTATTTCTCTTTGAATTGGCATATTTATGCTCACCCAACCTAACAACTTTCTCTTTCCTTGTTAGTTTTGTGTTATAAATGTAAGGCTCTTGGAGGAGATGAGGATCTAAAAAATTTCATCTAGACTCCCTTGTTTTCTTTGTGTAGGCATCCAAGACCCCAAAGCTCTATATGCATGACTTTTGAAGGTTAAATTATTGTTATTCTACCTAATTTCCTTCAAATTTCAACTATCACCTATTTAGAATTATATAGGTATTCTCATGTTGTTTTTAGAATTTCCTTTCTATATTGAAGTTTCCTATTTAGATTAGACCATCTACATGTTACCCCTCACCCCAATAATCCACACTTTGCTTTCTACTCATCATCTAGCTCCCACCAATCCCACTTAAAATATTCTACCACACTCTTAAATGTAATCATATTCAGTTACTATAACTGTTGATAATTATATCAACTATCTTTGGTCACCTAACCATCGATGGTAAGGATAATCATTGTCAGTCACCCTGACTATTGATGGTCAATATCAAGGAAAATAACAAATTGTTATTTCCTCCCCTTTCACACCTAATTAGACCCAATTTTTATTTTTGGCCTATCTATAGAATTTACTCAGATCCTTTGAACCTAACCTTGGTCCAATTTTGAATCGTATTGACCTATTGTGCTACCTTTTATTGAATAGGTACTTTTTTTCTTTTTGGTATAAGCATTTTCTTTCTTGTCAATCTGAATGTAAAAATATTTTATTTTTGTTATCAAATATTTTTATCATTAGGAGAGTCAATTGGTAGCCATCCAAGGGAGCTTTTTCTTCTTGGATCTAGCATTACTAGGTAGTCCACCCTTTCTACTAATTTAACAAATAAGTTGTTTTAGTAAGGTCTTATTTTAGGTAGTCCTTCTTCACCAAAAAGGAGCTCTCACTTCCTTTGGTCATCAACGAGCATAAAATTTACCAAGTACACACCCCTCATCTATTGTTTCTCTCCCTGTCCCTAAAAGAAAAAATTTAGAGTAAGAAATAGTAGGAAATATTCTGGCATGCCCAATGGGACCCCTTCTAGGTTCATAGTTCTCTTTAGGCATATAGTTGCATTAGTGAAAATTCATTCTCTTGCATTTTTTTTATTTCTAAATTTCAAAAGATAGAAATTTTATCTTTTTTTTATTTCCTAAAAATCTAAAAAAAAAGGTTTTCAACTTAGGGATAGGTTGCATTTTATATCTTACATTAGCTATATTTTTAGTTGTTTCTTACTTTCATACAAAGACATCAAAAAAAATTTGGGTCAAAATTGAGTGAATCCATCATTTGTCCTACTTAACGATTAGCTCACCTAGATTAGTTAAACACGTTATGAATTAATTGTAGCACACATATGATGAACTACACAAAATAAACATCAAAACTTACTTGAGACAAGGCCCATTAGTATTTCATCACCCTTTAGATCACCTTACCCTACCCGACAATCCCACTTGGATTTCATCACCAAGGGGAGGACCCACTCCATTCTCTAGTGGAGTATAAAATCTAGACAAATGGTATATATTGGCTAAGTCCTAGTTCAAATTTAGTTTCATGAAGTGTGGGAAGTGAAACCCCACTACCAGACCATGTACTTAGTCTAGTGCAAATTATTTGAGCACCAAAAACATAACTTGAAACCATACTTAGATGGCTCTTCTAGTACTTGACTTACTAGCCAATTTCCCCTTTCACACTCCTTGAGGCATAAACTAAAAGTTATTTAAAACAATTCCTTGGATTAATTATGATTCTAGTGTGTGATTTGCCTACTTTGGGATTTTATTTGTTTTCTCATTGTTTGAGGTGAGAGGTTTTTTATCCATTTCCAATTTCTCATATGGTCTTTATAAAATAAGAAGTGAGAAATCAAAACCACCAACCACCATCTTCTTATTCATCCTCATCCATGGATTACACTTCAGATGTTGATAGATCACCCCATGCTTCACCACACCATTCTCCACCATCTATAACACCTCCCATGATTAGTGAAGGCAGTCCATATTTTGGCACCTTTCTAGATAATAACCTAGTTGCTTAGCAACACTATCTTAATACCTTAGCCTACCTTATCTCGACAACTTTGGTTCCTCCTACATATCCACCCTATGGTATGCCACACCAGCTCATGGTTGGTATTACATCATCTCAACCTTTTATTAACCAATATTTATTTTCTACTATTGGTTCATCTACCACTACCACCCAGACACCTATTACCCCAACCAATACCTTTAATGTTGGCTCAACAATACCCCTTGTCACTTCTACCCCTTTTACTAGTGTGTTGTCTTCCACTCCCATTTATACCATTCCGACAAGCTCAACCAATTTACCAACCTCTACCCATTTCAAAACTTGGTACTCTCCATACCAAAAACACTTCCCCCTATTAGCACTAGGATAACTACCCATCAACAACATATAGGTACTTTGACATTCCCAACCCATTGGGATATATTTCACCTTGTACCTAACCATTAATACCTATCAATCTTACTGGGTTACTATCCCAACCTTAGGTTACTTCATACCAATATGTGCCCACTTTTGTACCTCCTACCACATACCAATTCATAACTATAACTTAGCCTTAACGAAACTAACCACTAAATTATGTTGCTTCCCAACCCCAACCTAACCTAATAAGTATTCTCATGGATAATATGACCAAACTTGAGTCATCCATCTATGGGTCCCATAACCTTTTATCCTATGAACAAATATGTAATGAACATATCATCCATTCTATCCTGATTCATGCTTATCCTCCTCAATGGGAGCTCATTAAATTCTCTATGTTTTAGGGTAAGGAGGATCTTCAGCAACATTTCAGGGTGTTTCACTATTCTTTTTACTTGATCACATATGATGAAACCCTCCTTTAAACCTTCCCTATGTCTTTATTAGGTCCCACCTTGGATTTATACAATTCCAATCTTATAAATTCTATCTTTTTTTCTCCCAACTCACTCAAATTTTCATAAAACATTTTTCTATCAATATATCCAAGAAGGTCTCCATAACCAACTTCTATTCCATTAGGTAGTTTGATGATGAATCAATTGCCAACTTTGTTGCATGATGGAAAGGTCTCATTAATCAACTATACTTTACACTACCCAAAAAAAAGGTCATTGAGATTTTCTCTAGGGGTTGTGCAAAACACATCACTCCCACCCTTTCAAGTGTAAACATTTAGAACATTTGATGAAGAATTTATAATGGCATGCAAAATTGAGAACCAAGCCATAGATGAGGTTAAATTGAAATTATGAAATAATAATTATAGATTCAAACCCAATGATCCCTATTCCACCAAGACAACCAACCAATCTAATTCTAAAGCAAAAGTTTCTTCCAACTTGGTAGTGCTGAAAACTGCCTCACCTCTATCTGTTAATCAACCCCATCAAACTAGTCCTTTTAACTCCACTTATCCACCAAAATAAAACCAAAACTATGCCTCCCTAAAATAATTCACACCTATAAGATAATCATATGCCTCTATACTAGACAAACTACTCAAAGTTAACCTTATTCAACTTCCACCAATCAAGTTACCCTAATACGTTATACCCTCTCATTATGTGCCTAGGTGGTATAATGAAAATAATCATTGTGCTTTCCATCAGGTCATTGGATATGACATAAATCAATGTAACACGTTTAAAAGTCTTGTCCAAAACTTGATTGATAATGGTGAATTATTATTTGAAAACCCTAATGCATCTCCCACCATTCTCTCAATATTTTCTATAATCCTTTTCCTAACCATCCTTCACCTACCCAACCCCATGACAATCAATTTGAGCCCTCTTCATCTCATGAGGCACACATAATTAACATCATCATAAATTGGGCCATGGTGGATGAGTCTCAAATTTATATTTATCCTCCACCAACCTTGCCTATGGAAGAAGTCAATTTACCTCTTATAGAAGGATTCATAGCCCTAACATCTCCACTTGATCAAACCATACCCATGCCTACTTTTATTTTCATAAAAATAACTATTATTTTAACCACCTCTTCTTCTACCCCATCAAATTAAATGGTGGATATCCCTTATTCTCCTTTAGAAACCCTAACAAAGGAAAGATTTGGGATTGTAACCTACAACCCCAATCAAACAACCATCTCCTCTCTTAATCACCCCACAAGAAACTATCATGTTAGAAACTTCTAACTCAAGTAAATATGAAGGAACCATTCCATATTATTCACCCAAGGGCTTAACATTTAAAACAATTGATCAAGGACCCAAACCCATTTACAAGCCCTTTTATTTGTTAGTGAAAAGTCTAGAATTTGCCTCACAACCTAACCTAGAAAAAGCCACCTTTTGGCACTGTTTGGGTATCCCATACCAAAATAGAACTGAATCTTTGACCTCATTACAATCTAGTCTCCATCTTGTTATCACCCCATCATCAAACATTTATGTTTCCCAAGACATGAGAGAGCCATATCACCCACCTCCACCTAGATCATCTCATAATATTCTCGCTAAAATAGTCAATAATTTGGGTATCCTTCCCACACCTAACATTGCCCATCCACCCATAAAATTGGACCTGACCCCCTCTAGTCTTCATAAAAAACCACCAACCAAGAGAGACTGAAGGGTTTAGTTACCTAAACCTCATCCTTGAGCATGACCTTTGATACCCCCTTCTCATTTTCCATCTATTTTGAGACCCCACCTTTCTACCATACTAGTCACTTCTTCTTCTTTAATTAAACCAATGCCCTTTTCTATGCCTACTCCTCCACCACCTAGGCCATTGAACACTCTTTATCACCATATACATTGATCACACCCATATAAAAAGGGTGATAATTGATGGAGGATTTAGTATCAACATAATCTCCTCCCATAATTTTATCAACTACATTTACCAAAGAACATCATGGCCAAAATCACAGTGGTTCTTCACTCCTTCATTGACACAATGGCCACTACATTAGGGATCATTGTCCTTCAAATATGCTTGGGGCCTCACACCATTCCCAAGATATTTAATGTTGTAGAGGGTGAGTTCTAAAATAAAGTTCTACTTGAATGCCTCTGGATCCAATTTATGAGTTGTATCCCCTCTACTTTACATCATTGGGTCAAATTTAAACATGAAGAATAATTTATAACCATTAAGGCTAATCCAATTTATTTTACATCTTGTAACATGACATATCATCCCAATGATGTCCTTATTTCACATTCATCTCCCACACAAACAACTAACCCCATTACCATAATTATACTACCAATTGTGACCCATGATGCTTCTACCATAAATAATGATGAAACCTCAACCAGTGTATCTATCCCTTCTTTCAAGGTTATTATTAAGGATTCCTTGGAATAAACTTTCCAATGTCTCTCCCTTAGGAAATATGGACTTTTAGCTGTAGATGGTCTTCCCACTTTGCATGAATATGGGAACCTTCAAAATGACCCTTCATATTACCCCAATATACGAATCATCATCCCATTTGGATTTCCCAATAATCAAACATATTTTATCTATGGGGGACTTGATCAACCACTTCTTTCTCATATCGCCACTCCATATATTCAAACTTTCCATTCTAATTTTTCCTATCTAAACAATCCATCCTTTGCCAGAACCTATCTTCATCATTATGCTTGGAAAGGAATTAGTATGGGCTTTGAATAACAAGGACCTCAAGAATTTCCCATTATCAAAACTAAGAAACCTCATGAGTTCTTTGGGATCATATTTGAACCATTAGAAGAGTTGACCTCACCATAACCTATTACTACCCCCATGGAAGTAATTTTTTCCTCACCCAATTCATCTTCCCAATCTAAACACTCTAACATCATCCCATCATATTTTTTATCAATATAATTAGCTTAGGCCCATTGAATTATCCATAAGGTGGCCATACTAAAACCCTTCCCCTCATCCATACAAAAATGATCAACTGTGATTCACCCACCATTCATAGCATTCATCATCAAGATGATGATTCCATCCTCACCTACCTTGGTGTAGGAGATCCTTCTATCCATAAATCTTTCCCTCCTAAAAACTAAATGATACTCAATAAATCAACTATATATTTTAAATTTGGGACCCAAGAGGACCCTCATATCATTAAAATTAGCAATATTTAAACTTTGATGAGTAGTGGGATTATCCCACCTTCTTTTGAGACCATAGCATCACATTCACATGGTCTTATTAGGACATGCCTAAGATTGACCCTTCCATCACACTCCGTAACATCATTACTCATCTTAAGTCTAATTTGATATAGCAAAAGCTTCATAAAATTCACCCTCACATAGCTCTTATTGTCAAATAAGAATTTCAATGTCTTCTATATTTCAACTTCATTTAACCCATTGACTATCCACAATGGGTCTCTAATAATATTCCTATTACCAAACAATCTAGGGGACTCTAAATTTGTGTGTATTTCCATCACCTTAACCTTGCATGCCCCAAAGATGACTTTCCTTTACCTAACATTAACCAAATAGTTGATCTTACTACAAACCATGAAATGTTATCCCTCATCGATGGATTTTCAAGATTTAATCAAACTTGATCACCCCCTCAGATTAACATAAAACCACCCTTATTAATCTTTGGTGAACCATCTGATATTGGGTCATGCCTTTCATTTTGATAAATGTAGGCATAAATTATCAATGAGCCATGACCTATATTTTCCACAATCTTATCTATAATATTGTATAAGATTACATGTATGATCTCTTTGGTAAATCCAAACACTTCAAGGACCATTTAACTATTCTTGATATCATTTTAGGTCGACTAATCCAATTCCATGTCTGGGTCAATCCCAAGAAATGTATTATTGGGGTTCTTTCAAGATACTCCTTGGATTTATCATTTCCCTCCATGGAATTTAAATTGATCCTACTAAGGTTAAATCTATCCTAGAAATTCCTCCTCCAACAAACCTTAAATAACTTTGCAATCTATAGAGAAAACTTCAATCTATCCATTACTTCATCTCCCAGTTATTAGATAGATGCTAACTATTTCACCATATCCTAAAGAAGAACATGTCCTTTAAATGGACCAAAGATTGTCAATAATCCTTTGAATCACTCAAGGTGTACCTACTTTCTCCACTAGTTCTTATCCCACCTAGGGATGACCAACCTTTCTACTTTTACATCTCCACTACTAATCACTCTTTAGGTGCAATGTTGGCTCATTGAAATGATAAAAATAAAAAGAAATCCTTTTATCATATTAGTTTCATGCTTCTAGAGTACAAGATGTGATATTCCCATCCTAAATAGATTTGTCTCACTCTCATTTTTGTCACCTCTAAACTACGTCATTACCTTCTCAATCACAAAACATATGTTATTGCCACCATTGACTCACTCAAGTATATGCACTCTAAGCCATATCAAAATTAGTGTATGGCTAAGTGGATCATGCTTTTGGATGAGTTCAATCTTGATTTTATTCACCAAAAACCCATTAAAGGGTAGGTCATTACTGACCAATTGGTTGAATCCCCCTCCCAGATAACCAAGCCATTCCATTAACCTTTCCAAATGATTTTATTATGACTCTTTCTCAAGATGACCCTCCTTACCAAATGACCATGTTTTTTTAGGGCTCTAAATGCCAACATGGTGGTGGTGTAGGCATAGTTTTCACTCCTCTTCATGGAGAACTTCTTCCATTATCCTTTAAAATGAACTTTGAATGTACTAACAACATGTTAGAATATAAAGCTTTGGTTATCAGTCTCCAAACCACTCTCACCACAGGAATCAAAACCATCTCTATCTTTGATGATTCTCAACTCATGATCAACCAATTCAGTGGGTCCTATCTATGTAAGAATGAAATTTTACAAAAGTATAAGCTTCTCATTTATAAGCTCTTGACATATTTTGATTGTTATTAGATCCAGTTGGTACCTTGATCTACTAAAAAATTCACAGATATGATGTCCTCCCTTACATCTCAAATACCATTTCAGCCCACTAAATCTAAATTATTTGTTACAATCCATCACTTCATCAAACCTTCAGATACCAGTTCAGACCTTCCAACCATTTGTAATGTAGAGGCATCTATTTTAGATATTTGGTTTGACCAAACTTTTAATTACCTTAACCTTGGCATCATCCCACCTGACCTCTCAACGAATGCCTAGAAAGCCTTTATGTAGGGTACCTCTCATTATACCATGCTAGGGGTAATCCTATATAAACATGGATTTAATGGTCTTCTCCTCTATTGTCTACATATTCATGAGATTCCCCATGCCATCAAGGAAACTCATGATGGATTTTGTGGGGGAAATTTTAGTGGCCTTGTTATCACTAAAAGAATCATATACTTGGGTTACTATTTTCTTACCCTCAATTAGAACTATTATGTCTATGTAAATAAGTGTGTTAAATTTTGATAACATGCTAACTTGCATCATGTACCTACTCACATCCTTTAGGTATCCAAATATTATTGACCCTTTTCATAATGGGGGTTTGATCTCACTAGAGAAATCAATCCTCACTCATCTCAACAACTCTAGCTCATCATTACTACTAACAAATAATTCACTAAATAGGTAGAAGCCATTCCTGTTATCTCCAACAAATCCAAAAAAATTATGGATTTTATCAATCACCACATCCTCTATCATTTTGGTGTCCCTCACAAAATCATAACTGATAATGGGAAATCCTTCAAAAACAAGAAAGTTTAAGACATCTAAAATGCATTTGGAATCAAGCTAAGTCAATCTCCACTATATCATCCATACAAAAATAGATAGGTTGAAGCTTCCCAAAAAACTCTCATCAAGATGCTAACCAAAGATGTAAATGCTTCAAGATGAGATTGGCATATACATATCCCATTCACTTTATGGGCCTACCACACTAGTTTCTAAACTACAACAGGTGCTACACCTTTTCCCCTAGTCTTTGGTGCAAAGGTTGTCCTACCTCTCAAAGTTTATATTCCCTCTCTTCATATAAATTTGCATGACATCATTTCTAAGGAATACTATCATTAAGAACACATCATGTGCCTTGAGTTACTTGATGAACATCACCTTATTACCCTTAACCATCTTTTTGTCTACCAAGAATGTATCACCCATGCTTATAACAAACATCTGAAAGAATAGGAGTCCAATATTGGAGACCTTATCATTAAATAAAACCAACATGTATCAAACATGGTTAAAATAAAAAAAGGTCAAATTTTATTTCAATTGGCTTGGACCCTATATCATCACCCATAATTATGGATTAGGAGCTTATCATTTGTCCTCTTTTGAAGGAAAACTAGAACCTAAACCTCTTAATGCTTTGCATCTACATCCTTTCTAATATTAAGAGAGATCTAAAATAACCCTATGGTCTAACTTACACTCACCCCTTGGTTTTATGAGATTCACCCCTCCCTTATCTTTTACCTTATTCCTCTTGGGGACATTTGATTAAAATAGACCCATGTGATTATCCATCATATTTTTAGCCAAATATTAGACATGGGTACCATAACTCTACCTATGGCATGGTTTTGATGGATACTTTTTGTCTTTAACTAGATGGAATCCCATGATCATTTATTTCCAAAAAATCACTTTTCCTTACCTATCCACCACCTTTTATGATACACATATTATCCCGATAAGGTCAACCTCTAAGCTTGGATAGATGGGTCCATGTCTAAGAAAACATTCAAATATTCTCTATGGGATATAACATATTATTTAGGTCCATTTTATTAAAACATAGACTGCTCCTTCAAATGATGGATGCTAAATATGGTCAATATAGATAGAATGATGCCTCAAAGGATAGCTATAAAACATTTAGTCATACTTATACCACTCCCTCAAAGGATGGCTAAGACAAAATGTAAAAAAATAATCTATTCATAAAAGCTACAATCATCTCAATCAAAGAACTTGAAGCTTATTACATTGATCAGCTTCACTTCTCTTATAAAAACAAGAAATACATGACCCTATTATCCCACCAAAATTTGAAATTGATTATCTCATAATGCAATATATATTTTTAGACTTCTCACATTGATCAATATACACCTTATAAAGACATGGACTTGTCTATTTTGGTTCTTAGGTCACCTATAAAAATGGTGATTGAATCCATATTAGGTTCCTATCTTATCCCTTTTGCTCCATATTAGGCTCCTATCTTATCCCTTTTTCTCTATTTATACCTATACTCTCCTTTTTACCCTCTATAAATCAATAGACTATGAGCTCACTTGGCAGCATGGTGTTAATAATGATACCTTTTCACTAGAAATGTCCTCATGTGAAGCCCCTTAGATGTTTATTTCCATTAAGATCCTATCTAACATTGGTTCCATAGGGTCTTTTCTAATTAACCCAACATGTCTCTTTCTATTTATATTGGTGCACAAGGATGTTGTCTCTTATCATTCTTTCTCAAAACATTTTAAGATTATCACAACATACCACAATATCATAATCCATAATAAATAAACATATCATAAAATCCACATCATTACCTAAGACAATAATCTCTAACATATTTCCATTACATAAAAAATAAGAACATCATATCATAATCAAAATAAAATCTTCATATATCATCACATGTTTATACTATGCAAGATAATCATCAACATCATAAGTCTCATACATAATCATCATCTATAACATCTAAAATTAACATTAGTCATCCTCAACACATAGACATTCATCTCATAGAAACATAAGAACATAAAAACAACACAATTATCTAAATATCACACACACACACACACACACACACACACACACACACACACACACACACACACACACACACACACACACACACACACACACACACACACACACACAAACACACTAACACACTAATAAGTGTCTACATCGTACATATCTCTCACTCATATATGTCTTGTATCTTCAATATGTAGGATAGTATCAAAATCATAAACAAAAACTTCTCGACTATGTGTATCATGTTCTTGGGGCACCACTAACACTAGCCCCATCCACACCTACACCCATACCTATGCTTGTGCATATACCTATGCCTATCCTAGTACCTATACCTATCCCAATACCTATACCTATCCTAGGTAGAGGCCCTATCAATTGACCCACTACCATATCCCACTAACCTAAGGCCATAATCACTACTCCATAAGCTAAACCAAATTGATACCCTCCCCACATCAGGTCATTATGACACTATGCTAAAATAATGTCGTCATAATAACACAACTCTTATATGGTCACTAGATATCTGGCCTATGTAATAAAACCTAGAGGTTACACCACTACTATATCAGCCTATCATAGATAGTCTCTCTTGTGTCACTAAATTAAGTGATTCCCTCACTTGGCCTTGCTATTCTATCATTATGGTAACCTACTCCTGTAAAAAGGCCACCTAACCTTGTAAAGTGGTGACCTGTGCCTAGGTTTGATATCTCAAAATAGTCACCTTCCTACCTGATCCTGAAGAGTGGCAATCTACCCCTATAATGTGGCTATTTGGGATTGAGCCACTACTAGTGTTGATACCATCTATGGATCACCCTGTGCTAGTTTGTCTACTGGGTCCACATACATAGGCCCCTAACCTCCATCTCTTGAGCCAAAATCCATCATAACATATCTACCTTGAAACCATGTTAGATAATCTATAGTAATACCTACATCATCTCTCACTCTATCTAGAGCTCCCCAAAAACTAACTCTTCCTCTTGAGGCTGTAGCTCTTGTAGTAAAAACTTTGCATCCTCCTTCCTAAACTAATAGGGCACCTAATCACTCAATGGTATCTAGTCTTATATTTTCATTCTCTACAAACATCATAGGGACCCAATCAAATAATTATATATACTCACAGTCCTACACATAAATCATAGCCATACCAACCTAAGGATTTTCTCTATCTAGAACACTAAATTTTTTCTAGCACAAGTATTTTTTTACCCTATCTATTCCCTTTTATCATGTACCTATCTCCAAACCTCAAAACCCTTATCATTTTTATAAAATTCCATTCCTTAATTTTGACCATCGATGGTTTACTAAAATCATGAATGGTCCTCTTAGGGAGTTTATTTCCCTGGGGTTGACCATCATCAGTTGGGTCAACCATCTATGGTCATTTTTAGTAACCCTTGATGGTGACCCTTGAACCCTAAACCTCCTCTAAACGCATCTAATCTTTCCTAAAACTTCTTTCCCACCCTTCCTACACTATCAACACACCTAAATACACCCTACCCCCAACATTCCTTTGCATCATTTCTCATAAAACGTTAACCTCTAACATAAACAAACCCTATGGCATTACCTAACTGACATGATACCCTACTGCCACCCATTCAATTCAATCCATATACTACAAAAAAAATCATGATAAAATCCAAAAACATAATGACCCTACCTCATTATGTGAGAGGTGGAGAGGCCTCAATTGATGCCTAGCCACGTCACCATGTTCACCTCCAACATCCATCTGATATATTCTCTACCACATGCTATATTTCACCAAATCAACATGTACCTTCCAATCACAAGCAAGATTTTCACCAAGCACAAAATTCCAATCTCATCAAAAGTTGAAAGGCAATAGTTTTCAAATGTGATCAAACTTTTTTGTTTTCACTTTTTGACCATAGTTTCTAGGGTTTTTTACCTAATAATTAGTGATCTCATCAGCCATAATTGATCAACCACAACCATCAGTGGATGGGTTCTATACCCATTTAATCTAAACTTGACCCTAAATTTTATAACCTTTTGACCTCCTTAGGAGTTAACGTCTCCCCCAACCATTGATAACTACATTTAGCTTGAAGTCTATGTTGAATCCATTTTCCATGGGACTATGTAGGTAGCATCCTCTTACTTAGTACATCAAGAGTCAACTCAACCACTCCTCAACCAACCAAACCATCCATTTTCCCACATCCACCTCAATTTTGGATTTTATTTTTACCAACCTATTTGCATACCTTGTAACAACCTTGGTCATAATGAATGCCTTGACTAATTTTTACATGATGAGATTTTCCATTCCATACCACCTTTTTTATGACCCAACCCATTTATTTTTTCTCAAGAGAACTTCCTACCCTAGATACCTAAGCATACATCAACCTTTTCTAGGAAACTTGATCTATGTAACCTAATCAACTATAACTAACACTAGGGATTGGTTACCTTATCACTTATCCTAGCACCCTAACCTATTCTCACCATTAGAAATTTTTATCTCTGTGTGCTTTTGACTATCACATTTTATCGCATATTGTGAATGTAGCTATCACAACCTTTTTTTAATCCCACTTATGACCTTGATTTTACCATTTATCAAAACATGACCTAATTTTGGTGTTACCTCATCAACTCCTAGTTTGAAGGGGAATACCCTCCTCCCATACTCAGAGCAACCAAACATTGACCATTAACACTCCATTTTTACTATACAACTTATTTACCTAAAACTAAACAACAAAAAGGGGAAAAATGTAAACAATCAAAAACATCCCCTTGGCTAGTTTTTTGATGTCACATCAACTTTCACTGATTCTTCACCTTAGACTATTCACTTAACTATCTCACTTTTTAAAACACTCTTTACACTTTTTAAAACTCCTAGACACCCCCTATCAAACATTTTATAAACATCATTCTTAGTCCCATTTTTAACCCTTTTACACTTAAGGGTCAACCATCAATGGTTAGAGCAATTTTCAATAGTCAGATATCCAAACCTACAACATAAAAAACATCTAAATGTAGTCCAAACTTGCTTGGGAAAAATAAAAACTTTCCCATGTATACCTTATAACTTTATTTCTCTTTGAATTGACATCTTTATCCTCACCCAACTTAGCGACTTTGTTTCTCCTTATTAGTTTTATGCCATAAATGCAAGGCTCTTGGAGGAGATGAGGATCTAAGGATTTACATCTAAGCTCCCTTATTTTCTTTTTGTAGGCATCCAAGACCCAAAAAATCTATCCACATGACTTTTTAACGTTAAAGTATTGTTATGCTACCCAATTTGCTTCAGATTTCAACTATCACCTATTTGGCATTATACAAGTATTTTTGTGTTATTTTTATCATTTTATTTATTTACTAAAGTTTCTTATTTAGATCAAACCATCTACATATGACCCCTCACCCCAATAATCCACACTCTACCTTTTACTCATTAACTACCTCCCACCAATTCCACTTCAAATATTCAACCACACTCGTAAAGGTAACTATAGTTGGTTACTATAATCATTAATGGTTATAGAAACCATCACTGATCACCTAACCATTGATGATTAGGACAACAGTCACCAGTCACCTCAATCATTGATGGTCATTATTAGGTAGAATAATATACTATTATTTCTTCCCCTTTCACACCTAATCAAATCAAATTTTTATTTTAGGCCTATTTATAGACTTTACTCACATACTCTAAATCTAACCTTGATCCACTTTTACATGGTATTAACCCATTGTGAGACCTTTTATTGAACATGTACTTTTATTTCTTTCTAGCATAAGCATTTTATTTCTTATCAATCTAAATTCAAACATATTTTATTTTATTATCAAATATTTTTATCATTAGGGGAGTGGATTGACAGCCATCCAAGGGAGCTTTTGCTTCTTAGATATAGTATTGCTAGGTAGTCCACCCTTCATACTTATTTAACAAACAAGTTGTTTGGTGCAATCTAGTCATCAAGGAGCATAATGTTTATCAAGTACACACCCCTCATCTATTATTTCTCTCCCTTTCCCTAAAAATAAAAAACTTGAGTAAGAATAGTAAAAAACATACCAATCCATATTTATAATGAAAAATTGCTTAAAAGTTGACTATTTATTCATTTATGGTGGTTACATATACAAAATATTGTTTGAATAGTTTGTGTTTTAGAGAAAAAGTGTTTTGGTAGGATTTGTCACCTAAAGATGTCATAGAGGTTATATGGAGTGGACCCATGTAGTTAAAAATTATCTTGTATTATTTTCATGCTCTATGAATTAATAAATGAGTGGATAAGTCTCCATGAGACCTATAAGAGCTAATAAGGCCTAATTGAAAGGTATAGCTTCCTAAGTGTGACCCATATATGCTATGGCTAACCTATGAAGATTGTATTTAGCTTTGTATTAGCATATTATATGTCTTAATGGTAAAGTAAAGTTTTATGGTTGACCTAAAAGTTGATGTTAATGAAAACTCTATAAATAGTGGAGATCAAGGCAATGGTTTATGTACTTGCGAGTGAAGAGAAGAGAAGATATGAAATTGAGAAAAGAAACCATTGAAAGAGAATGTATAGGTTAATGATTAGAGAAAAAAATAAAAGTCATTTTTGTTTTATCAAGTTGATAAATGTGAACATATAGGTCATTGGACATAATAAGCCTAGAAGAGGTATATTTAGTGAGTAATCATTAGAGGATGATTGATTGATTGTGCTTAGTGGATGAATTAAAGAGATGAGAAAGTTAAGGAGTGTGTTCATGACCTATAAATACTTTTTATAATATTATGATAGGTTTGTTACAAGTTTTCTTATTATGTATGTGTTTAGAAGTGAAGAGTGATCCAAAAGGGTGTTTTGGATACATTGCTTGCATGTGTAAGTTTATGTGAGTGTAAAATGGAAAGAATGCAAGTAAGATAAGTCCATCATTAGGTGTAGAAGAATTCAAATCAAAAGTGGAGATAAAATCAAGGTATTTGGGTTGGTAATTAGTTTCCTAAGGGGTTAGTTACTAGTTGCTTAGGGGATTGTTTCCTTCTTGTGGGATGGGTGTTCCTTGATCAGTGGGTGTTGGTCTAAATTTTGGATCTTGTTTTATAAGATTGTTGTCCATCCTGTATGGGTTTAGTGGGTTTTATAATCCAAAAGGGTTTCCCATATATATGATGTGTTCATGTGATGTATGCTCTTATTTAGGCTTTGATGTATATGATTTCATGTTTATGTTACTTGATCAAGTTAATGTGTGTTGAATGTTTAATAGATGGAAATTGAATTGGATTATCTAGCATCATTGATTCACCCACCCACCTCTTAGTGTTTATACCTCTAACAATTGGTATCAGAGTAGGACCTTCTTTTCTAGTTTAACCACTTGAAGATGATCTAAGCTACAAATATGTCTAAGTAGTTGAGGAAAGAAAATCTCGAGTTAAGATCAATGGTCAAAAGTCTTGAATAATAGATTAGTCATATTGAGACTAGGAAGAGTAATTCTAAATCTAAGGATGATGAATATGAGATCAGGGGCGAGAAGCTTAATGAATAGATCATGAAACATAGTAAAATGATAAGTCATATTCAAACCAAGTTTGAGAGATTATGTAAAATAGTCAAAGAAGATAAGATGAACATGCAGGATCTTATAGATCAATTAAGAGTTACAAAGACAAATATGAGTTCAAAAATAAAAAGTATGCAGACATCTCAAGATTCAATTAGAAGAGACAAATGAAAAATTGAGTTCAAAGTAAGGTGAGATTGATGAGTTGAAGTCCAAATTGATTCTATAAAGATTATTGAAGATAAATCATATAGATTGAAGGATGACATGGCTAAAGAAGATAAAATGGATAAGGAGACCATCTAAGATCTTAGAATTCAATTAGAAATTAGAATTTCAAGTATGAGAGATAAATAATATGGGAGTGTTTAATTGAAGACCAAGCTAATTTAATTGAAGGATGAGCATGAATAATTTGTGTTTGAATAAGAACAAAAGAGATCATAAAAAGGAAATAAAGACGGTAGCATGAAATATAACAAGTCAAATCAGGTCAAAGGAAAAATTAAGAAACCAATCAGATAACCAAATGCCAAATGGTATGAAAGATATTTTAATGATCATTGTTTGGCTTACCATAAATTTGGTCATAAGATAATAAAATGTAGAAGGAAGAGTGACTAGTTAGCTAGAGGTATGGATAATGTAGTCTCCTATAGTTCTTATGACATGGTACATATTGCTAGAATCTTCCCTAGAATGCATGGGAAAATATTATCCTAGGTATGGAGACCAAAGATAGTTAATATTGATCATAATGAACTAAAGACACAAGATGGTATGTTTGTTAAGATTCATAGTATTCATGAAGTAGAAGGTATGAATGATTTTATTTGCTTCTATTATCATCAAGTTGGTCATATTACAAGATATTGTAAAATCAAGCTCTCAAGTCATAAAAGGTGCATGGACATCCTAGTATGCTCAAGAAAGTTCAATCCTTGGTATCGAATCTTAAGGAAGTGAAGACCAATAAAACTAATTTAGTTGAGTTAAAAGATCAAGGTGGACTACTTGCTAAAGTAAAAGAAGAATCAGATATAAAGAAGGCTGAGGAATGCTATGAGAATGTGTCATCTATCTAGATAGAAAATGAGAATTGAAATTCAATTCAAATCAAGCTTAAGTAAAAGACCAAAGTGTTAGTTGGGACTAGTTCTGAGGTATGCATGGATCTAAGAGAACATCCTACTATTATTGATAAAGTTTCATATGAATAACATTAGTTGTCAATTCCTAGTGATGAGGCCTTTCTTTAGTTTAAAAAGTATGTCATGAATCTTTATTAAAAGAAAAGGATAATATTGTAGTGGATGAACATGTTTCTTCTCTTAAGACTAAAAAGTATAAAATGAACTATCAGTATCAGATGACCAAAGATAGTTTGTATGCCATGATAGACATAAAGGCAAGTCAAGAGTTCCTATTTTCTATATTATTTGACAAATATGAAGCAAATAATATAGTAAAGGATCCATTCAAAGTCAATTTGGTGATGAGGCAAAACTACAATTCAAATGAGAGTATGGAGATATGGGAGTCTATTGAGTTTTGGGAATTTTGGTCTCACTATGTCAAAAGGGTGTCTTTATTTAAGATTCAAAGAAACACTTGATAGCAAGAGGAAGCATGGTGGATGCTTGTTGAGCATTGATTATTTTTTTAGGATAAGAGAGGTCATCAGAATGAAGATTTTGGTTATAAATTATTGCAAGAAGATAATGGAAGTTTCCAAAATGTTTGATCAAAGATGGTGTGTTATATAGATATTATATTTCATAGAAAGGAGACATATTTTTGTGTGGAAGAAAGTATGTTTCTAGGTAACGATCATAGTGTCAATTAGTATAGAACTTAAATGCAAAGGGTAAGAAAAATATTTTTAAATATAAGATTATAGATGAAAATCTTTGAGAAGGTTAAATTAATTTGGATTCTTGTTTAAGAGGTTGATCAATCAAGATAAGGATAAGTAATTTCATAAAAAGAATATAATTTGAAGATGTGCATGATGTAAGGGGTAGCATATGTGAGGATTTTTCTATCATGATATAAGTATGAAGATGTTTGCTACAAGTTATGATTTCAAGATGATTGACATAATGACTTGATTAAACCAAGTCATATATTTTGATAAAGTATTAAATCTTCATGCATAAGAAAAGAGCTCTTGTGAATTTTATAGGTAGACAGGTCCAAGGATAAGAAAATCTCAAGTTGAGATTGGTGTATATCAAATGGAGCTTATGTTAGGGGGATATTTCTAAGCTCTATGAGTAATTTGTTAGATCCAAGAATCAGAAGAAGTTCAATTTTATATTGGTGCATGTCAAAGGGGTAGCAATTGATTCATATGCTTGAAAATATGTAAGTATCTAGAGCATACTAACAGTAATTGAATGCAAATGTATTTGTTGAGGAATGATTTTTGGCATGATGAAAAAGAGACCCCTTTTCATTGATGTCAAAGGGGAAGAAATATCATAATTAAGGAGCTCAATTAAAATAAGAATTCATTATAAGGGAATTTTCCCATCAATGACAAAGGGGGAGATTGTTGAGCATAGTCATTAATGTTTGGTTATAATTAATATCAAAAAGAGCATGTTGTATTGATGCATTAATGATAAAGTGATAAAATTGATGGATTGGAGAAGATATGTCACATTTTCAAGTCTATAAAGATAAATAAGAAGTTTCACGACATTCACATATATGTCTTGGTGAATCTATGGTATGTCACTTGATCATTTGGAATGAGAAACATGCATCTTCTAGCTTAAGAGAATCCCAACCATCATTGCATGTCATGAAGATATGAATGAAAAAACAAGTTTTTTCATTTAATATAGGGTCTTAGAAATTCAAATGAGGTCAAATTATTTCATGGAGATGTTGTCTATAGTTCTAAGAAGGTATCCTAAAAATTCAGACTCTTGAAGTGCTTTCTAGCTTAAGTTATAAACCTTTAATGTTGTTCTTGCAGACTATGATGGGCTAGAGACCATCAAGTTTAACTAAATTGAAGTTTGAAGTCATTTTGTCTATTCAAATCTAATGGTGATTGTTAATCTAATAAATATCTAATGGCAAGAATTTATTTAGATAAAATAATGATCTAATGGTGCACATGATCTTGTTAGACTTGATCCAATGGTGTGTATTCAATCAAAATGTCAAAGAATCTAAAATTACATGCATTGGTGACAAGTTTCACTATATCATTGAGTTGATATAAGATCAATGGTTCATGGGCATTCATTCTAATAGAGATGATGGAGCTATTGATTCAAATAGTCAATGTGTAGAAGGCATGCAGAGATGCCAAGTGGCACAATCATAGGAGTTATGATCTAAGATCAATGGTGAGAATTTATTGATAAAGACTTAGCTACTCAAAGGATATAAATGGTGCATATTTGTCCATAATTACTAGGAATCATGTTATAAAATTGAAGTGTTTGATGTTTAATGTATATACAGTGACTGTTGGAATTCAAATACTAAAATCAATGAGGGAAACCCAATGCTCAATTTTTGGGCCATAAATTTGGATCCAAGATAAATTTATTGATGTAGTAGAAAAAAATTTGTATAAAACTTCAAGTTCATCCACTAAATCTAGTTAGAATGAATGAATATTTGTATAGTCAAAGTTATGGAGCTTTGAAGTTGACTGTGTGATTTATCATGTTCCACAAGTGACTCAAGAATGATATTTGAGTTATTCTTGGTAGTATGTTGATGTTTTAAAATGAATGAACCATTGGTTAGTGTTTTATAATCAATGAGGACTATGTTATCAATTTTGGAAGTTTTAACAATCCATATTCAATATGAATAATTACTTAGAAGTTGACTATTTATTCATTAATGATGGTTGTATGTATATAATATTGTTTGTGTAATTTGTGCTTTAGAAAAAGAGTGTTTTGGTAGGATTTTTCTCTTGAAAATATCATAAAATTTATATAGAGTGGACCCATGTAGTTGAAAATAATCATGTGGTCTTATTATGCTCACTGAAATGATAAATTTGTGGATAGGTCTCCATGAGACCTATAAGAGCTATTAAGGCCTAATGGAAAGGTGTAGTTCCTTAAGTGTGACCCATAGATGCTATGATCAACCTTTGAAGATTGTATTGAGATTTTTATTAGCATATTAGATGTCTTAATGGTTAATTCAAGTCTTATGTCTGACATAAAAGTTGATATTCATAAAGACTATAAATAATGAAGACTAATGCAATGGTTTTTGTACTTGAGAATGAAGAGAAGAGTAGGTGTGACATTGATCAAAAGAACCTTTGAAATAGAAGGTATAGGTTAGTGAGTACCACTAGAGAGAAAATACTATTATTCATATTTATTTGATCAAGTTGATAAATGTAAATATATATGTCATTGGAATTAATAAGCCTAGAAGAGGCAGATTGAGCGAGTAAGCCCTAGAAGCTAATTGAGTGAGTGTGCTTAGTGGCTAAATTAAAGAATTGAGAAGGTTGATGAGTGTGAGGATGACCTATATATCATGTTAGTAATGTTTTGATATATTTTTTTTAATTTTTTAGATTATGTATGTGCTTAGAAGTGAAGAGTGATCCAAAAGGGTGTTTTGGATGCATTGCTTGTGTGTGTAAGTTTATGTGAGTGTAAAAGGGAAAGAGTACAAGTAAGATAAGTTTATCATTAGGCATAGAATACATTAGAATAAAGGTGGAGATTATATCAAGGTAGTTAAGTTGGTGCTTAGTTACCTAGGGGTTAGTTCTTAGTTTCCTAAGGGGTGGGTTCCTCTTTGTGGGTTGGGTGTCTCACTAAACTAAGTTATGGGTGTTACTTGATCAGTGGGTATAGTCTAAATGTTGGATCTTGTTTTATAGGATTGTAGTCCATCTTGAAGTTTTTAGTGAGTTTTATCCTCTAAAATGGTTTCCCACATATATGGTGTGTTCATGTGATGTATGATCTTATTTATGATTTAATGTATGAGATTTCATGTTTATGTTGCTTGACCAAGTTATTGTATGATGAATGTTTAATATATGGAAATTGAATTAAATTATTTAACATCACTAATTCACC
The DNA here is from genome assembly GCA_037957365.1 of Torreya grandis. Classification (NCBI taxonomy): domain Eukaryota; kingdom Viridiplantae; phylum Streptophyta; class Pinopsida; order Cupressales; family Taxaceae; genus Torreya; species Torreya grandis. The sequence continues at coordinate 654,474 of JARHVA010004440.1, forward strand.
TGCCCCCCTCTTAGTGATTGTACCTCTAATAATTGGTAACATAATATGACATTTTTTGCAAGTTTAACCACTTGAAGGTGATCCAAGGTAAAAATATGGCTAAGAAATTGAGGAATAAAAATCTTGAGTTTAGATCAATGGTCACAAGTCTTGAAGAATAAATTAGTCATATTGAGATTAAGAAGAGTAATTATAATTCCAAGGATGATGAGTATGAGATGAGGGTGATGATATTAAAGAATAGATAATGAAACACAGTGAAATGATAAGTCATCTACAAACAAAGTTTGAGAGATTAAGTGAAATGGTAAAAGAGGATAAGATGACCATGCAGGATCTTAAAGATAAATTAAGAGATACAAAGACAAATTTGAGTTTAAAAGAAGTATGCAAACATCTCAAGACTCAATTAAAAGAGACCAATTATAAGTTGAGTTTAAAGCAAGGTGAGCATGATGAGTTGAAGTCCAATTTTGATTCTATAAAGATTATTGAAGATAAATCATATACATTAAAGGATGACATGGCTAAAGAAGCTAAAAGGGATAAGAAGACTATCCAAGATCTCATAATTTAATTATAAGTTAGAAGTTCAAGTATGAGAGATAAATAATATGAGAGTGTTAAACTGAACACTAAGATAGATTAATTGAAGGATTAACATGAGAATGTCAATATAGGTAAGATTCAATAAGAACAAAAGATATCATAATAAAGCAATATGGATGGTAGCATGAAAGACAAAAGGTCAAATCAAGTCAAAGGTAAAATGAAAAAACCAATTAGACATCTAAATTCTATAAGGTATGAAATATCTGTTAATGATAATTATTTTGATTACCACAAGTTTGGTCATAAGGCAAGAAATTGCATAAGGAAGAATGAATGGAAAACTAGATGTATGGATAATGTAGTCTGTTATAATTATCATGACATTAGACATATTACTAGATTTTACCCTAGAATAAATGGGAAAAGATTACACCGGGTATGGAAACCAAAGATAGTTAATCTTGAGCACATTGAAACTAAGACACAAGATGGTATGTTTGTTGAGATTCATAATATTCATCAAGTAGAAGGTATGAATGATGTTATTTTCTTCTGTTGTCATCAAGTTGGTCACACTGCAAGATATTGTAAAAGAAAGCTCTCAGGTCATAAAATGGTGCATGGACATCCTCATGTGATTAAGAAAGGTCAATCCTTGGTATGGAATCCTATATGAATGAAGACCAAAAAAACTAATTTAGTTGAGATGAAATATCAAGGTGGACTACATACTAAATTAAAAGAGGAATCAGATACAAATAAGGTTCAATAATTCCAAGAGAATGTGCCATCTGTCTATATAGAAAAGGAGAATTGAAATTCAATTCAAATCAAGCATAAGGAAAAGACCAAATTGTCAGTTGAGACCATTTCTGAGGTATGTATTTATCAAAGAGAACATACTACTATTATTGAGAAACTTTCATATGAAGAACATCAATTGTCAATGCCTAGTGATGAGGCCTTTGTTAAGCACGAAATATATATTGAGAGGGGGGGTGAATCAATATATAATATATCTTTTAAAACTTTCCCTTAATCAAACATTTAAGATATGCAATAAAACTCAAACAATAAACATCACACAAGAAAGAGAGAGACACTAGATATAACGTGGAAACCCAATGTGGGAAAAACCACAGAGAATAATCTCAAGTATATGAATGAGCACCAACCCAAACAATATTCTCAAGCCAAACTTGTAGGAGAACCATACCCCTTTGCCAAGCACCAACCTAGCTACTATTCATGAGCACCAACCCACAAGAGCACCATACCCCTTTGCCGAGCACCAACCCAACTATTATTCATGAGCACCAACCCACATGAGCACCAACCACTTTGTGTATACCACACACCTATCTCTCAATGTTGCTATATCAACAAATGATAGTTCAATACAACATTTCTTTCCTTTCTCTCACCTTTGCTCTTTTAAGCTAGCTATAACAAATACAAATCATATTCAACTCTCAAAATTGCTCTTCTAAGATAGATAATACAATATCAAATCAACCTCTTTCTTTCATATTTTAAATGGCTTCTCAAGCCTTTATTTATAGCTTTCCAAATGACCTTTGGCCTTCCCCCTTTGTGATCCTTCAATCCTCATGAAAAATGGTGCCAAACTTGTATGACCCTTCATATTCAAGCCTTTGAAAAGTCATGTGGTGACCCTTCATAACCAAAATGTCCATTCCGCTTTTGTCCTCATCTTGGTGACTTTTTGTATTCCTTAAACTATCCCTTCATGATAAAATGTGCCCTTCCTCTTTTGTCTTAACTTGGTGACTCTTGGTATTCCCCAAGATGACTGTTCATGGGAAAATGCATCCCATCCTTCTTTTGTCTTTATCCTGTGGCTCTTTGACTTATCCATGGGCCCTTCTTTTGTCTCATATGCAACCAAAAATATATTCATTAATATTAAATAAATATTAACTCATATTAGCCAAGATATATTTATTACAAAAATTAAATGCAATGGGGCCTTTATCATCAATAATGCTAGACCTATGACATTAATGACAATATTTCCAACAATCTCCCCCTTTATCATTGATGGCAACTTCAATCCTAAAACTACCACATCCTGTCACCTACACATACTGTCATCTGAAAGCATATAGTGACTCCCCCTTACAGTAGCAACCTGTACCTATTCCTTGTACCTATTTTTACACCTATACCTATACCTATTATTCTCCCCCTTTGAAATCAATGGTAAAGTAGATCTAACACTTAGCTCCCCCTTAATGGCAGGAAGTAAGGGAAATTACTCCCAACTTCTCTCGTAGATACTCAAATGTGTCTTTTGGTAGTGCCTTTGTAAAAATATCTACAATCTACTCTATAGTACTAATATATTCCAACTTAACTTGTTGATCTACAACCTACTCTCTCATGAAGTGATATCTAATGGGAATATGTTTTGTTCTTGAATGCATTACTATATTTTTTCAAATATTTATAGCACTTGTGTTATCACAAAAAATGGAAATAGGTTCATCATACTTTACCTTGATATCTTCCAAAGTTTGCTTCATCCAAAGCACTTGAGCACAACACAATACTACTAAAATATATTTTGCTTCAGCTGTAAAAAGTGATACTGAGTTCTACTTCTTGCTTAGCCATGATACTAAGCTATCACCAAGGAAAAAATTTCCTCCACTTGTACTCTTTTTGTCATCTAAGCACCTTGCCCAATCTGAATCTGTATAAGCAACTAAAATGAAATCTTTACCTTTGGGATACCATAATCCATAATTCAATGTCGCTTTGATCTATCTGAATATTCTTTTTACCAACTGAACATGACTATCTCTTGGAGATGACTGATATCTTGCAACCATACCTACTACATGCATGATGTTTGGTCTTGATGATGTCAAATATAAAACACTACCAATCATAGATCTATACAAAGATTGATTTGTAATAGGTGAATCTTCATCCTTACCTTATTTCCTATACACATAGGTGCCAACTAGTACACAATCCTCAAAACCAAATTTCTTCAACATTTCCTTGGCATATTTAGTTTCAGATACAAAAATCCCTTTATTTGATTGAAATATTTATAATCCTAAGAAAAATGATAGTTCTCCAAGCATAGACATCTCAAATTTTTATTGCATTCTATCAAAAAATTCTTTTTTCATCTTTTCAATATTTCCTCCAAAGATGATATCATCAACATATACCACAACAGTCAACTGATGCTCACCTTTTGTTTTGATGTAAAGATTACTATCAACAAATCCTCTCTTGAATCCTTGAGCTTGTAGGTACTTATCAAGTCTTGCATACCAAGATCTAGGAGCTTGTTTTAATCCATATAATACTTTTTTCAATCTGCATACATGATTACTAATATTCGAGAGAATAAACCCCTCAGGCTGCTCAATGTAGACCTCTTCTTCAAGATTCCCATTTAGGAAGGCATATTTGACATCCATCTGCAATAATTTGAAAATTTTAAATACTACATATGCAAGAAACATTCTAATAGCCTCTAACCTTGCTACTAGTGCAAAAGTTTCTTCAAAATGTATTCCCTCAATCTTATCATATCCTTTACATACTAATCTTTCTTTATTTCTGGTTACTTCTCCATTTTCATTCAAATTATTTCTATAAACCCATTTTGTTCCTATCACATTGTGATCTTTTGGTCTAAGCACTAATTCCCAAGTATCATTCTTTTCTATCTGATCTAATTTTTCATCCATAGCCTTAACCCAAAGCTCATCATGTCTAGCTTCTAAAAAAATTATAGGCTAAATTTTAGATAAAAAAGAGAAATTAACTTGTTCAGATTCACTCACCCTCATTCTTTTGGTGCAAATTCCTTCTTTTATATCCCTGATGATGTAACTTTCATTATGATTTTTCTAAACATATTTGGATGGAGTCTTGGTGCCCTTTTTCTCCTTCTCCTTTTTGTCATCTTCATCTGATTCTTCAAAGCCTTCCTCTTTAATGATTTTAGGAATGTTTACTGGATCACTGATCTTTTATGTTCCATCTTCTTTTATCCTGACACTTGCACTTTCAACAATTTTCTTGGTTCTTTTGTTATAACATTTATAAGCTTTAATTTTTCAAGAATAACCAAGAAATATACCTTCATCTACTCTAGATTCAAACTTACCAAGTTTTTCATCGGTTCTCTTTATGAAGCATTTGCTACCAAAAACTCTAAAATAATCAACTATTGTTGGTTTGTCTTTCCATAACTCATAAGGAGTCTTGTCGTTGTTGACTCTTAATAAATCTCTATTCTAAATATGCACTATTGTACCAACTACCTCTCTCTAATATTTATTTGCTATCTTGGATTCATTTAGCATTGTCCTCACCATCTCCTGAACTGTTCTATTTTTCCATTCAACTACTCCATTTTGTTGTGGAGTTCTGGCTACTGAATACTGTCTCTTTATTCTATGATCTTCACAAAACTCAATAAATTGATCTAACATGAATTCTCCTACTCAATCTGATCTCAGACACTTAATCTTTAGATTAGTTTCATTCTCAACTAATGCTTTGAATGCTTTGAAATGTCTAAAAGCTTTTGATTTTTTCTTTAAAAACATTATCCAAGTCATACATGAAAATTCATCAATAAGCAACATGAAATATTTGTCACCTTGAGTACTTTGAGTCCTCATAGGTCCACATAGATCAGTGTGAACAAGCTCTAGCATTTGAGTGGTCGAGTACTCTTTTGTTTTAAACTACCTTCTAGCCTGCTTCCCACGTTAACAAGGTCCACAAAGCGTGTTAGATGGATTTGTGATCTTTGGAAGATTCCTGACTACTTATTTTTTGCAAATTTTGACAAGATTGTCAAAATTTATGTGCCTCATTCTCCTATGCCATAGCCAACTTTCTTCAATCTGACTCAAACAACATTTTTGACCTTTGATGTCTGATAGCATATATAAGTTATTACCTATTCTCTAAGCATCTACAATCAATACATCTAAACCTTTTCTTCTAATTTCACAACCTTCTACATATATATTTAGTGTGTGCCCTTGATCACACATTTGACTTACACTCAAAATAATATGCTTAAGACCTTCTACATATAAAAGATTTTTAGTTTTAGTTCTACCATTATCTAAACTTAGTGTACCTTTTCCAAAAAAATTGGCAGTAGTATTATCCCCAAATTTCATTATGCCACCATTGATCTTCTTTAAGGTTATGAACTTTCTCTTGTCTCCTGTCATGTGCCTTGAACATCTACTATCAATAAACCATGCCTTTTCTTCATTTCTTGCATGCAAAGCTGTCTGGACCAACATAGAACATTCAAATTATTTCTTCTGCAATGTCTGAACTTTTTTCTTGATGAATGGAGCCCTGAAACTCTGGTCCTTCTTGACTGACTCAAACACGCTTCTACAATACCGAGCTATGTCTAAAATTGTTACACTTGTAACAAATTATGGTCTCTTCATCAAATCTTGATAGAGGAGCAAAAGAGTTATAGCTTTTGCTTGACTCTACATGACCTTCTTTTTCCTTATTTTTGAGATTGTTAGCTCTTTTTCTACATTCTAATTTCTTATGACCATATCCATTACAATAAAAATAGTAACCATAAAAATAGGACCTATTTGTGAATCTTTGACTTGATTGCCTTTTATAGCTTTGTTCCTTCCAGCCTTCTTTGTCCTCTATATTATTCACTCCTTCCCTTCTTGTTTCTTTATTTGTAAGAGCTTCAACATAGCTCTTCTTCTTTTCAAAACTGATACTTGTCTTATTTGATATTGTCTTTTGGCTTTCTAATATCTTATTCAGCATATTAGTGCTATTCTCAAATTTTGAATCATTGACTATTTTATTATTGACTGCTTTCTCAATCTCTTCTTTTAAAGAGGCAATTTTAGTAACATACTTTTCACATTCTTTTCTTGATATTTCTAACTGTGCCATCAGTTCTTCTTCATTTTTCTTGGCTTCTTCAAAGTGTGCTTGTAGATATTCAATTATCTCCTTTGACTCCTTTTCATTTTTCTCAATTTGATGCTTCAATATTTGATTTTTTTTTTCAACATTTTTCAACTCTTCTAAGGCACACATGAGTTCTCCTTCCATATTCACTTTGGCTTCATCTTCTTCTTCTTCTTGATCAACTATTATTTTTCTTGCAGAGGCACCTTCATGTATGGCCATCTTGTGCTTTCTTGATCTACCTTCAAGCTATAAAACTTTTTCAAAAAGGAACCTACTTTGATACCAATTGTTAAGCATGAAATATATACTGAGAGGGGGGGGTGGATTAGTATATAATATATATTTTATAACTTTCCCTTAATCAAACATTCAAGATATGTAATAAAACTCAAACAATAAACATCACACAAGAATGAGAGAGACACCAGATATAATGTGGAAACCCAATGTGGGAAAAACCATGGAGAAAAATCTCAAGTATATGAATGAGCACCAACCTAGACAATATTCACAAGCCAAACTTGTAGGAGCACCATACCCCTTTGTTGAGCACCAACCCAGCTACTATTCATGAGCACCAACCCACATGAGCACCATACCCCTTTGCCGAGCACCAACCCACATGAGCACCAACCCACATGAGCACCAACCACTTTGTGTATGCCACACACCTATCTCTCAATGTTGCTATATCAGCAAATGATAGTTCAATACAACATCTCTTTCCTCTCTCTCACCTTTGCTCTTCTAAGCTAGATATATGAAATACAAGTCATATTTAACTCTCAAAATTACTCTTCTAAGCTAGATAATACAATATCAAATCAACCTCTTTCTTTCATATTTCAAATGGCTTCTCAAGCCTTTATTTATAGCTTTCCAAATGACCTTTGGCCTTCCCCCTTTGTGACCCTTCAATCCTCATGAAAAATGGCACCAAACTTGTATGACCCTTCATATTCAAGCCTTTGAAAAGTCATGTGGTGACCCTTCATGACCAAAAACGTCCTTCCCACTTTTGTCCTCATCTTGGTGACTTTTCGTATTCCTTAAAGTGTCCCTTCATGAGAAAATGCACCCTTCCTCTTTTATCTTCACTTGGTGACTCTTGGTATTCCCCATGATGACTCTTCATGGGAAAATGTGTCCCATCCTTCTTTTGTCTTTATCCTGTGGCTCTTTGAATTCTCCATGGGCCCTTCTTTTGTCTCATATGCAACCAAAAATATATTCATTAATATTAAATAAATATTAACTCATATTACCCAAGATATATTTATTACAAACATTAAATGCAATGGGGCCTTTATCATCAATAATGCTAGACCTTTGACATCAATGATAATATTTCTAATGGCCTTTCTTTAGTTGAAAAAATATGTCATGATTCTTTGCTAAAATAAAAGGAGAATATTTTAGGGGATGAGCATGTTGCTTCTCTTAAGAATAAAAAGTAGAAAAAGAACTATCAGTATCAGATGACCAAAGATGATTTATATGCCATGATAGACATGAATGAAATTCAAGATTTCCTATTGTCTACATTAGTTGACAAATATGAAGCAAAGAATGCAGTCAAGGATCTATTCAAAGTCAATCTGGCAATGAGGCAAAATTGCAATTCAAATGAGAGTATGGAGATATGGGAGTTTGTTGAGGTTTGTGACTTTTAGTCTCACTATGTCAATAGTGTGTCTTTATTTAAGATTCAAAGAAACACTTGATATCAAAAAGAAGCATGGTGGTTGCTTGTTGAGCATTGATTATTGTTGTAGGATGAGATAGGTCATTGGAATGAAGATTTTTGTTCTAAAGGATTGCAGGTAGATAATGGATGTTTCCAAAATGTCTGATCAAGGATGGTGTATTATCTAGATATTATATTTCATAGAAAGGAAACATATTTTTGTGTGGAAACAAGCATGTGTCCTCTAGGTAATGATCAAAGTGTCAATAAGTATAGAACTCAAAGGCAAAGGGTAAGCAATATATTATGAAATATAAGCCTCTAGATGAAAATCTTTAAGAAGGTTCAATTAATTTGGATGCTAGTTCAAGATGCTGATCAATCAAGATAAGGATAAGTAATTGTATAATAATAATATCATTTGAAGATGTACATGATGTAAGGGATAGCATATACGAGGATGCTTTTGTCATGATAAAAGTATGAAGATGTTTGCTACAAGTTGTGATTTCAAGAAGATTTACATAATGACTTGATCAAACCAAGTCATGTATTTTGACAAAGTTTTGAATCTTCATGCATAAGCAAAGAGAGATTATGAGATATATAGGTAGATAGGTCAAAGGATAAGAAAATCTCAAGTTGAGATTGGTGTCTATCAAATGGAGCTTGATGTTAGGGGGAGATTTCTAAGATCTATGAGTAGTCTGTTAGGTCCAAGAATCAAAAGAAGTTCATGTTTAGATTGGTGTATGTCAAAGGGGGAGAAATTGATTCATATGCTTGAAAATATTTAAGTATCTAGAGCATATTAATATTAATTCAATGTATGCATATTATTGAATAATGATTATTGGCATGATGAAATATTGACCCTTTGTCATTAATGTCAAAGGGGAAGAAGGATCATAATTAAGGAGCTCACTTCAAATAATTAAGAAATCATTCTAAGGGTATTTTTACATCAATGACAGAGGAAAAAATTGTTGAGCATAGTCATTTATGTTTGGTTGTAATTGATGTCAAAAATAGCATGTTTTACTAATGCATTAATGACAAAGTGATCAGATTGATGGCTTATAGAAGATATGGCACATTTTTAGGTCTGTAAGGATAAATAAGAAGTATATATATATATATATATATGTCTCGGTAAAGCTCTATTATGTCACTAGATCATTTGGAATGAGAAGCATGCATCTTCTAACTTAAGAGAAGCGAGACCATCATTGCACATCATGCAGATATAAATGAAACAAAAAGTTTGTGCATTTAATATAGGGTATTATAAATTCAATTAAGGTCAAAGGATTTCATGAATATGTTGTGTAAAGTTATAAGAAGGTAGCTTGAAAATTGGGACTCTTGATGTGTTTTCTAGCTCAAATTATAAACCTTAAAAGCTATTCTTGCAAACTTTGATAGGCTAGAGACCATCAAGTTTAACTACATTAAAGTTTGAGGTCATTTTGTCTAGTCATATACAATGGTGAGATTAATTGAATAAAGATCTAATGGTGAGCATTTATTTAGACTGAATAATGATCTAATGGTGAACATGATCTTGTTAGACTTGATCTAATTGTGCCTATTTAATCAAAATGTCAAGTAATATAAGATTACATGCACTGGTGACAAGTTTTACTATCTCATTAAGTTGATAGAATATCAATGGTTCATCAGTATTCATAATTACAAATATCAATGGAGCATATTAAGTCAAATATTCAATGTATAGAAGGCACATAGAGTTACCAAGTGGCACAATCAAAAGAGTTCTACTCTGAGATAAATAGTGAGAGTTTCTTGATAAATACCGAGCTACTCAGATGAGATCAATGATGTGTGTTTATCCATATTTTCTAGGAATCATGAGATAAAATTAAAGTTCTCAATGTTTAATGTCTGTATAGTGACCGTTGGAATTCAAGTATCCAAATTAATGAGGGAAAACTAGTGCTCAATTTTTGGGCTATAAATTTTGATCCATGATGAATTTTTTAATGCAGTAGAAAACAAATTTGTAGAGGAATTTAAGATGCATCTACTGAACCTAGCTAGATTGTTTGAATTTTTGTACATTCAATGTTATGTAGTTCCAAAGTTGATTATGTATTTTATCATGTTCCACAAGTGACTCAAGAAGGATATTTGAGATGTTCTTTGTAGTATTTTGATGTTTCAAAATGAATGAACTATTGGTTAGTGTTTTAGAATCAATGAAGAGTATCTTTATTGATTTTATATGTTTGAAAAATCCATATTCACTATGACCAATTACTTATAAGTTGTCTATTTATTCATTCATGGTGGTTTTAAGTACAAAATATTGTTTGAGTAATTTATGCTTTAGTAGAAGAGTGTTTTGGTAGGAGTTGTCACCTAAATATGTCATATAGGTTATATGAAGTGGACCCATGTAATTTAAAATGATCTTGTGTTATTATAATGCTTGATAAAATGATAAATAGGTGGATAGGTCTACATGAGACCTATAAGACCTACTAAGGCCTAATTAAAATGTGTAGCTACTTAAGTGTGACCCATAAATGTTATGAGTAACTTGTGAAGATTGTATTGAGCTTTGTATTATAATATGATATGCCTTAATGGTTAATTCAAGTCTTATGTCTGACCTAAAAGTTGATATTTATGAAGGCTCTATAAATAGTGGAGACCAAGGCAATGGTTTTTGTACTTGAGAGTGAAGAGAAGAGTAGATGCGACATTGAGTGAGGAAAATTTTAAAGAGAAGGTATAATTCAATGAGGAAAAATATTATTCTATGTAGAAAAATCATATTATAACCATGAATTTGTCCTGCTCTGTTTTTATGTTTTTTCATTTTCTATTTTTATGTTTATAGGTCTAATAGTATCATTGTTTTACAGTTATGAAATCATCCTTATAAGTAATGAAATTGTCTTTGTGTATAGCGAATCACATTTTCTATTAGTGAAATCATTTTTTTAGGCTATGAATTCATCATTTTGACTAGTGAAATCATTTTTGTAATTATGAAACTGTCATAAAGGTCAATGAATTTTTTTTGTAAGAATGAATTTGTTTATTCTATGTTTCTATATTTTGTTTATTTATTGTGTTTAAATTAATATAATTTTGCTTTTCTATCTTTTTTCATAACTATGAATTTGTCACAGAGAAGAATTTTTATTTTATTATTGTGGTTTTTATTTGTTCTATTTTAGGTTTCCTTGTATCAAGTATAAACAAAAATTCGAAACATTTGTTTTTTGATTGCTTATCAAAGATATAAAACAAAAAATCCAAATAAAAAACCAATTTCCTTTATTTTACTAATGATTTCAATTTTTTTTAAAGTTTTTTAATTACATCACATTTTATTTAAAATTATTTGTTTTTAATTATGGAGATTGCATATGATCTTACCTTGGCATTAAATTTGTGATGATACTCGATAATCAAAACTAATTTCATAATTTTATGTGTTACCCAAGTGGTGCCCATGTATATTCTTTATTTGATGTCACATTGGTGACAATACTTAGAAATTAGAAAGGGACACTTAATTTTATTTCTTTTTATAGGGGCTCTATTAACCATGGATTTCACCACCACATAGTAGGCCAAAACCTATTTATTGGTGGGGTATATAAATCAAGATCCAATTATTTCAATTTCTTAAAAAATTATATATTTTAATCACACTATGATGTGAGGATCTTTCACATTCTAATACCCAAGGTTTCAACAATTGTCTCAAATTATGATATCATGAATTGTCAACACACTAAGACCCCTACAGCTATATTGGGTACTTTAAGATAAGAACCAATAGTATGTATTTATTGTATCTATTTATTCCATGGTATTTCCCCCTTAGATAATCTTGTTTAAACCCTAAACCTAAGAGAATCACTTTTATCATTGAAATTTAGTGTATTAGTTAGTGTTCAACACTGAGAAGCTACTTTCCACACACCCTAAAAATTAGACATAGTGGGCCATGGGAATGATAGGATAATATATAGTTAGTGCCTTAAAATATTAGGCCACAACTTAGAGTATAGATGAATCAATGACATAAAAAGGCAAAAAATTGGTCATGACCCTTATCTTAGTTTTTCACATTTTATGTCCAATTGCTTGACTATTTAGTATAAGAATTTATTTATTTTTTCCTTTTGTTTACCACGTATATCATTATTATTGATTTAAAATGAAGTCATTTTTAATATTAAAGATATCAAACATATTAAAGAAAAATTTATCTAAGAACTCAAAAGAAGTTAGTTAGCAATCAAACGTTTTAGTCACTTTGGTATTTTTCTTTATCAGAGTCTAGTTTCAAGTCTTTTTTTATTATTAAGTCAATTTTTCACTTAACAACATCACTCATTATAAGTAAAATCGATATGCTCAACAATACCTTGATCAATTCAGTCATAAATCCAAATCCAAATCCAAATAATCATTGTCTTAACCTAGGGTTCTATTCAACCAATTGTATTTCAAAGACATTTTTGAATCCACATTCAATCAATTATCCAACAAGTCTAAATCAAAGTTTAAATGCCATTACAAACTCATCAATAAATCACCTAATAAATCCAAATTCAAGTTTGAATATGCATTAAACCTCACAAATCAATCAATAAAATCAAAACCTGAATAGTTATTCAAGTTTACCAATCAACCAATTCAATCCAAACATCAATAAATCAATTTCAAACTTGAATACTCATTCATGTTTACCCATATATCAACATCCAAATTTTAATTTAGGGACAACATCAAATAATTTTTTAGGTTTTGGTAGTAAAAATCCTTTTAATTATTTTTAATGATTCACACCATCCATAAATCAAAATTCACCAATCACAAATCAAAATACATTCATAGATCCATCTAGTTCCAACCTTAGAATTAATATAAATCAAACATTTGGTTCATCTTCATCACCGCTTTCAAATATTTACCTGAACCAAAACCCATCCAAAAATCAAACCCCAATTAAATCAAATCCAAATATATTCCATCTAAATCAATCTTTCAATTTTGACACTCATCAAAACCAACCTTTCCACATTAATCAATATAAATTATTTGATTTTACATCCAACTTATTTCTAAACTTGAACCAAACTACATCAAATCCACATTTGTTCATGAAATCAAAAAATCTAAATCCAATTAACTTCAAATATAAAAATCACCCTTTTAACATGTATCCATCAACATCAAGTCTATCAACATTTACAAATCCATTAAATATAAATTTTTTCACCTTCAACAAAGATCCTAAAAATCCATCCTTTCAAGATCAATCTACCTCTCTAGCCCACTTCATTACTAGGGAATCTTGAAACATTTCACATGAACATCATCCTATCAATAGTGACTCTATTTTACAAAATCAATTTAAGTCTCCCATACACTTCTTATAGTTTTAATTCCAACATCCCTCATTACACTAGCCAAGCGAATCCCATTCTAGCACCACTATCATCTAGTGTCATCCCACCCCAATAGATAAAATAACTTCAAAACTCTAAACCTATCAACAACATTATTATGGATATAAAGTGAAAATTCACTTCTTTAATGGAACCTTATGATGTATTATTTCAAAGATTGGTCTCTTAAAATTTAGTCATATTTCCAAACACTAAATAATTTGAACCAAATGTCTCAAAACCAAAGTGGAATATACCTAATGAATATTGTAATTATCATGAAATTAAAGGTCATTATACAAACCATTGTATGATATTAAATCATTATATCAAATATTTGATTGATGAAAGGTACATCAAGGTAAAGCTTAATGTATCCATATTTTAAAATCATAGCTTGAGGGTATATCAGGATGTCTTTCTTGAGGTTAATCAATCCATTCTAATTCCAAGTCAAGGTTATAGCCTTCCATTCATTTCTCACAAACCTCTTTTTGACATATCCATTTTTAACCAATCCATAATCAACCAAACCATCTTTGACAACCATGTTTTACCATCCATTTTTGATGAGCCTAGCTTTGACCAAAAACTATCTTTGATCAAGATCCCATTTTTGATCAAGTACCCATTTTTGAAAAGATCTTATTTCTGTCTAAGATACTATCTTCGATCAAACCTCATTTAACCAACACATACTATCTATCATTGGACAATAACAAATATTTTGTTCATTACTTATGGATAATGTAATTTAGTAGGCCCTCCTTATGTTTACCTTTGAACCAAGATCAAATTTATTATCAAAATATGATTTGTAATCCATTTTTACATTAAGAGCAAGTTTAACATCAATAATAACCACATCAATAGATTAGTTTGATAATGTTAGTTAACCTTTTATGGATATTGAGGAAAATTCATTTTGCATAGATGCAAGCTATCTTCCTAGCCTCTATGAAGATCATGTAACATGTTCTCCTTCCATAATCACTACCCTTCCTTTTCCCATCCAATAGACTAACATCACATTAACTACACATGTCAATTAGGAACCAAAAAAATAGACATCATTGGACTTATTCCATGATGGCATTTAAGTTGTAACACCTATAGAGATCTAAGGAGATATATAATTTAAAGAAATTCTCCCTAGTAAATTATCATTTGAGGCTCTAGGGGGCAATCAAAAAACACCAATAGATGAATAAGTCAACTCTTTGTTACTTGATGAAGATAATATCAAAAATAATGAAAATTTTAGGCTAGATAGGAGAGAAAGAACATGGAATGATCTTCTTCATATAGTCAAATAATGAATCCTAACTCTTTTATTATGTACTTATTATGCTAATCTAGTAGCATGGCACTATCATGATTTAGATCATGATTTTGGGATCACATTCAATGCACATCATAGAAAATTTTAATATTTTAGATTTGATAAATAATTAAGAATTATCAATACATACGTATATCATTTTGACTTTTTTAGTATTTGGTGGTTAGTCATTAGCGGTTGGGTAAGAGATATTGGTTTTTGTACATATGGTGAACTCATTAGTCCCTGGTATTTAATACCATTTAATAGTATCACTTGTAACTCTTATAGGGAAAGGGTTCCTAATTTCATGATGATTAGAAGAACCCTCAGAATATTTGTAGAGTTTAGCTTAATTATTAGGCATATTATGGTGATTCTATTTAATAATTATGTTTTCCCAAGTAAAACCAAAATTACCATAGAACTTTGTCAAAGAAACTTACATACATATGTATTTACTCAACAAGGATTTATTAATAGGGAATGATACTTTGGATGGTTCTATAATAACTTTTCATGGGCCTAATAACCTCATTTTGGTCAAGTACTATTCAAATTAAATGATAGAATTGAAATTGAGATTAAAGAGGAAATCCAGTTAGAATAACAAAGACTATGTAGAATTGGCATGGTATAGAAATGTAAAATAAAATTATACATCTGTTGACCTTTCATTTGAGACCATATGTCAATAAATCAAAAAATGTATAAAATAAAAAAAATAAAAAACTAAATTTACTTTTTATATACAATAACATTGACACTAGGGGAAACCCATTTACAATTTCATTTCACATTCCCTTCATTGTATTGAATTTGTATTTATTTATATTTTGTCTTGCATATCAAATTTTATTTGTGATTATTTAGTTATTAGTTCACATAATACAAACATTCAAAAATTATCTTATCATATAATTTCACTTTTCATATCACCATATTATCCCATAGAAAACATTCTCAAAGTTAACATTACATTGGTTCTTGCCTTACTTATTATAAGTATAATACATCTCCTTTCCATATATATTATTTCAAAACATATAAAATACTAACCCAAAACTTGGTCTATAATCTTATTAGTGGTAGTGTCTCCTCTTATAGTTCCATCTAAGTAGAAAACATAAGCATGGTACAATAAATAAATATGGTAACTTTACTTGCCTATCTTGGTCTTCAATGATGATCCCTTGCATCTTAATATTTACATGGAGCCAAGACTTGGAAGTAAAATCCTTCCAAATAAAATTACACCCTTATCCAAAACTTGTGCAAAATAAAATTCATATTCCACATCTCTTACCCTTCACTGATCTTCGGTGTTGAGCTTGCACATCTCACTCTTTATGTAGGATTAGCATTGGGGGAGATACCCTTACTTTCATATGTATAATATTTGGTGATGATCCCATTTGTCTTCCTAGTCACATGAGAATAAATTAAGGGGTTATAAATAAAATTATTAAAAAATTAATCAAAATTTGTCCAAGAAAAAGTTCTTCAAACAACTTGTCTATATATCTATGCTGAAACGGGTAACTTTATCCCATTTACCAATTTTATGAGGGATAGTTATCTCTAGAGACATATAATAAAGTTAATATTTTGTGAGTTAATAAATATATAAAAATTCACCTTTATTCATAAGGATTAGGTCACCTTCTTTTGTCATGCAAAATTTTTATTTTCATCTTCACCATTTCATACTTATCATATTCCCTCTTTCATTATTTTGCTGCAAATTGGAAAAAAAAACCTAGGTTATCACTTTCATAATAATTATTAATTCATTCATAAAAATTCATGAATATAAATATTGTTACATAATTTTCATATATCAAAAATCAAAAATCAAAATAAATACACCTATTTTCATTTTTGTGTACACCATTGTCTATATTCACCCTAGTTACTTGGAGGCATTGTGTTTCAATAATCCATTGTATACTCCCAAGTTTATCATTTTTCACTTGTTAGTCATTTATAATATAGTATGTTAATTTTAAGGTTGATATTCCTACGCGTGAATGTGTATTCTTTCTTATGATAGCTAAAAATAATTTTTTATATTAGATCCCAAAATACAAAAAAATAAAAAAACATTGTAAAATGTCTCAAAAATATGTTAAAAATCAACCTCAACACATCTACCATTTTATCTAACTTGAAAATTGTTCACTCATTTTTGGGTAGGTGAATTGCACATATTTTTATCCAACACTCAAACACTTCATCAATTTACCACTTTCTCATCATTTCCCATATTGGGAGAACTATATTTGGCCTAATATCCCCATATGAATTTTGTCTATGGTGGATTATATAGCCAGTGCTTAGAGAAATGGGGTCTTTAGGGTCAACTCAACCAAAATATTCCTCATCATCCACCTCCCCAAATGTGTATTAGCTTATCCTAATGCTTCCTCATTGATTATTTGGTATTTATCTTAGCTCTTGGTTACAAGTGTATAGCTCTTGTTTAAAATGTTAATTCTTTTCTTACATATTTTTATGTGCAATAATTTATTTGTTTTCATTATTGTCCTATCCATTTTATATCCCTAACTATTAAATAGGTTATTTATCCATTTCCTATACCTAAAAATTAAGTTGTTTATTTATCCATTTTCTATCCCTAATCATTAAGTTGGTTATTTATCCATTTTTAATCCCTAACCATTGAGGTGGTTATTTATCCATTTTCTATCTCTAACCATTAAATTGGTTATTTATCAATTTTATATCTCTAACCATTAATTTGGTTATTTATTCATTTTTTTATCCTTAACCATTAAGTTGGTTATTTAATCCATTTTATCCCTAACCTTTCAAATAATTATTTCCTTTTTGTTTACTTTGTCCATTGCAATTTTTTTTTCAAATGAGTCAATTGTTTATATTTAGAGTTACTACTTGTTAAATTTTTATATATCAATTTTGATTTATATTATTGACTCATCATCTTATATGTTTACATCGTGTTTTAAATTATTATTTTTCATGTGTTTGAAAAGATTATTTTATGAAATGCATAATAGTATGGTTATGGTTCTACTATATCATGATGTACTTTGCTTTTACAAAATTTGTTATTTATTTTTTTCATATTCATAAAACATAAATATTCATCATGATCATTCAATATAATTTATGGTAATGTATTTTATGATATATTAAAAATTAGGTAGCTCAAAACTCTTTATTGTTGGAAATCCTATACAAGGAACAAAAAACCAAAGTAAATCAACTATGTCACATTCAAATCCATACATGAATCTAGTAATACATCACATAAGCCATTATTCATCATCCATAACCCATATGATTAAATAATCAAAACATGCTAGCATAAATCATAATATAGGAAATATAATCAGTGCTAAATATATCTATATGTATGTCAATCATGCATAAAGTTCACACAAAATCAATAATTAGTCCATAATGTCCATCCACATAGTATATAATCTCATAATAATCATTTATATATATAAAATATGTCTATACAAAAAGATACATCTAAAAATATATATACATCGATGAAACAATCCATCATCTAAAAACTATGTCTTGTCTCATCTTGTCCCTCTATAGGAGTGTCTAGTATCTATAGTATATCATCACATCATGCTGTATCACATGGAGGATCCATCACATGTTGTACCTATCCCACTAACCTTTATAACTTAATTGGTTGTGTCGATCTCCCTGATGTATATCATTTCACAAAGTACTCTCTAAAAGATGTTGCCCTTTAAAAATGTGACACAACCTCCTCACATAAGCTCTTATAATATGTGGCCTAATATATGGCCCTTATCACCTTGTCTAATGTTACATTTTTTCCCAATACATATAGTAATACCCTTACCTTTATTAGCTCCATCCTAGAAGTGTCTCTCTCTTATTTGTAGAGCTATGTCAACACTATATAATATAGGGTCTAAGTCTCCACATCATGTGTCATAACTATTGTATACATGTCATCTCTCTTTATCCCATCAACAATATCCTATAATATATCATCCTTGGATTGTAATTATCTAATCACTATATTATGTTCCCCTTACCGTCCACTACTCCCTATAATTTAGACACCTCCCTAGATAACCCATCTATCTTCCTATCATGAGCTTTGATCTCCTCATAGAATCTATCCACATGAGCTTTCTTCTCTTGAGATTTTAGAGTACATGAAGAACTAGTAACATCACCTATATATATTTGAGTGTCCTTTATTTCTCTCATAATTACATATTCCCCCTCCATATCCCCCTCACTATTAATCACTATCAATGAAGTCTTTCCTCCAACCCTTTACTTTGTATCAACATGCATATTTGTATCCAAATCAATGTCAACTCCTACCTCACATAAAATATCAACATCCTCCATATATATAATTTCCACATCATGCACCTGACTAATCTCCACTACATGTCCTCTACCTTTTGTTATGATCTTCCTCTATCTAATCTCGGATCCCAATCTTGTGCCTCATAGCTACCTACTCAAGTTGGCAACCAATGTTTGTCTCAATGTATGTGGTGGTTCATATAGTATTGTCAATATCAATGGATAATATTATGCCCACCCATCTACATAACCATCTATAACTCCTACACCAATCACATCTCTCCAATCACTCCATCTCATAGTCTACAATTATGACTAGCTATGATTAGCTATCATTGGATTAATGGTCATACCCCACTATGATCTCTCTCATTATTCATGTAAATACATGTGGATTAATTGGTATATGTTACCTAACCCCAAACTACCTCATCACCCTATATGGGTGATATCTCTCAATGTTGTAATCATTTATCTTAATAACGTACCATGGAGTCATCATATAGTTCATGTGGAAGTCATCATTTTCCCACTAAAATAAAATCTCTATGTAAGGTATCCATGTGATTTGGTCATCACCTAGCTCATCAATATCCCAATTGTAAAAATCTAGATCACTTGAATGTCATCTATGAATACCAATAATCTTATGCCACCTTATACCAATGGTTCATCTATAGACTCATTTAATATGTATATAAATGGCCTCTCTATAGTAATGTGATCCCATCATCATACCTATAGTAATGGAAAAGGTCTAGTTTCCTTTTGTATGTATAATCTACATGAAACAAATCCTAGTAAAGATATGCTAGTATGCATGCACCCCATGTAAATCACTCACCCATATCCATCATATCTCTAATCACATATAATAGACCAATATGAAATAACCTCATATTCATGTTAGGTAGAATAATTCCATTAATAATATTCATAAGCATAATTGTCAAAGAATCCATCTTTAATTTAGTATAATAATCTACATCCACACTACCCCTAACAATAGGAATCATACCATCAACAAAAATCCTATATAATGTAATTTAATATGGACCCTTCCCTAAATATATCTATCTCCCTTGTATTGGAATTCCCAGAATCTGACAAACATCCTTTAATGTGATTATCATCTCTCTTGTCAACAATTGAAATGTACTAGTCTTGTTATGTCATCTCTCATCAAGTACTATTAACATTTCCCTATCTGTTTAAATCTTTGGCATCTATGTAATGTAAGATAAACCCATAGCCTCTAGAATTATAAAATAATACTCTATAAATATATCCATCTATGCCATCACTTTAGGCCTTTTCTCCTGAGTTTTCATCACTAGTAATACCTCTTACAAATCAAATACATTGGCATATAAGTAATTTTACTCAGCATAAAATTCAACTAATCCTTATGTTAAAATTATTTAAAAACAAAAAAACACCAAACATTATCACATGAACATTTTTTATTCATATTTTCATATGTCCAATTATTTATCTTTTCCTAAACTCTTATTTCCTTATTTACCTCATTTTTTCACTTCTGCATTAATTTTTTTTCCTAATAATGAATTTGAACTTCATTCAAATGATTTTGTGATCCATTCTAGTAATTTCACTTCTCCAATATATGATTTCATGAATATAAAATGATAAAATTGCCATTTCTACCCAATTTATACCCTAATACAAATTTTATACACTACCCTATGAATCCACTTTTATGTTTGATGAATTCTTAGTTTCTTCTAACAAATTCACAACTTTCATTTCCAAATTCATAGATAGATGATCTATGAATTTAGTTTACTCAACTTTTAGCCCTAATAAATGACATTAAATACAAAAAGGTCAAAACAAAATCTAACATACTAGAGACCCACTCCTCTCAGGTCTCTAAAACTTCCTCACTCACTCATAATGGTGCTCATGGTGTGGAATGTGATCCATTTTTTTCTCCAAGACCTCAGATAAAATCTCTCCAATCAAATTCTCTTAACAAATAGATTTGAAAATCAAATTTACATAATTGAATTTCTATACCCCATTTATTCTATATATATTTTCACCCCATTTCAAAAATTATCACCATCCCTTCATGAGCCTCATTATTCTTCCATTTTGACAATTTCAAGATTCATTAAATCTACCTATTCTTATTTTTTCTCAAAATCTTGAAACCATCAATATGCATAAATTTATCATTATAACTTTGATACTTAATATGTCTTTTCCATTATTAGATTCATAGCTTATTGTCATTGGGATATATCATTCTCACAACTGCTCAATTGACCCTTGCATAATTAATAAACACTAAGCATGCAATCTCAAAATGGTATACATATTGTTTTTCTAATCCATACTCTTGTTTTAATTGATTTAAGGAAACCTATTTACACAACCTAAATATTTAAATATTGACATAAATTCTATCATAAGTTGTTTTATTGTTTGTCCAAATCACATTGTCAATTTCTTATTCTCATCTATTTGAAGTGTTTGTCCATTTTATCATACAAACCCTCGAGGAGGCATCATCACACTCATTTTCAATCATTTGGGGCAAATTTTTCCTTCTCATCAATGCTCTACTTCTTCTACTATTCTTAAAAATAGTATTACTTCATAACACTATTTATAAGGTGGGGGGGGGATATAGACACCTAAGTTACATTTAGTGTTGAAATACACCTAAAACTAATTAATAAGTTTCCTTAAAATAATTCGTCGCATCTCCCTCTAAATTCAAATAATTGAATAAATCAAATTAATCAATTATGCACACTTTAAATCCTTATTTAAATATAAAATCTATATTTTATACCTCAACCAACATCTTCCACCTTATTTTCCCTCATATTTTGACTCATAACAACTAAATGCACAACTTCCGCAACCTCCTTTGAGTCATCCCCTAAGTTACCAAGAAGTTTGACTCATTAATGTTGACTCAACTAACCATTCCCACACTTCTCTCAACAATTTTTAATGGTCATCATCATCATGGGTGAGAACTCATTGTCCACCATTGATTATTTTGATCATTTAAGAAATAAAAATAATCCTTCACCATAGGATCCTCCTTAAAAAAACTATAAATAAGCTTGAAAAATGTCATTTTCGTCCATCCCGACTTATGATAATGAAGTGTTATTCAATTAAAAAGTAAATCCAAATGAATCAAAGAATCTAAAAAATATTTTTTCACCAATTTTTTTCCCATTCTACTTTTCATTGGAAGAGTGAGTAATCACATTATTGAAGAACAAATCAAGTCTACATTGCAATCTAGGAAACTTGCATATTTGAGGTATAAGTTTGTGTTTACTATATTATTTTTTTGTTACTTTATATTAAGTTGAATTTAACTTAGATTAAGATTTACTTATTATTTCATTTATTATCATTTTTATATTTAGTTCATATAGTGGGTAGAACCACATCCTGTTGTTCACCTACCTAGTTAGCTAGGCTTGACACATCTAAAGAACCTATAGTAGTACCTACATATTAGGTACAACATGCAAATGATTAAAGGGGAATTGGAGCTATAGGAGTGCCTATGGATTTACCTATTATTTACCCATAATGAGCTAGACCTTGGATAAGATGATGAAGATGATAGTAGAGAGAGATTAGAGTTATTGATGATTAGATATTGTTTATGGAGGAAGACATGGAGGTGGTGATTTTTGTGCCATAAAAAGTATTGTAGTAAACACCATGGGTACCATGATGATTGAAACATCATAAAATCTAAGTATAGGTAGAGGTGTAGGAATAGGTAGAGCTACAGGTTGAGGCAACTAATTAGGGAGATCCTATGGTATAGCCTACACAGATTTAGTCCATATAGTGATAGATTTTGAGACTATTATTAATAATTTTTTAGTGTTTTGTTATGTAGTTCATGTTGTTTAAGTTGATAGCCTAGATATATAGTTGTTTTGTATATGTGTGTGTGTGTGTGTGTGTGTGTGTGAGAGAGAGAGAGAGAGAGAGAGAGAGAGAGAGAGAGAGAGAGAGAGAGAGAGAGAGGAGAGAGAGAGAGAGAGAGGAGAGAGAGAGAGAGAGAGAGAGAGAGAGAGAGAGAGAGAGAGAGAGAGAGAGAGATGTTAAGCATGGGATATACTAAGAGGGGAGGTGAATCAATATATCATATATCTTTTAAAACTTTCCTTTAACCAAGTTTCACTTAATCAAACATTCAAGATATGTAATAAAACTCAAACAATAAACACCACACAAGATAGAGAGAGACACTAGATATAATGTGGAAACCCAAAGTGGGAAAAGCCACAGAGAACAATCTCAAGTATATGACTGAGCACAAACCCAAAAAATATTCTCTAGCCAAGCCTGTAGGAGCACCATATCCCTTTTTTGAGTACCACCCCAGCTACTATTCGTGAGCACCAACCCATAAGATTACCACACCCCTTTGTTGAGCACCAACCTAGCTACTATTTATGAGCACCAACCCACAAGAGCACCAACCCCTTTGTTGAGCACCAACCTAGCAACAATTCATGAGCACCAACCCATAGGAGCACCAACCCCTTTATGTATACCACACACCTATTTCTCAATGTTGTTATCTCAACAAATGATAGATCAATACAACATCTCTTTCTTCTCTCTCAACTTTTCTCTTCAAAGATAGATATAATAAATACAAATCATATTCATTTCAAAATTGCTCTTCTAAGCTAGATATCATAATATCAAATCAACCTCTATCTCTCATATTTATAAATGGCTTCTCAAGCCTTTATTTATAGCTTTCCAAATGACATTTGGCCTTCCCCCTTTGTGACCCTTCAATCCTCATCAAAAATGGTACCAATCTTGGAGGACCCTTCATATTCAAGCCTTTGAAAAGTCATGTGGTGACCCTTCATGACCAAAAATGTCCTTCCCACTTTTGTCCTTATCTTTGGTGACTTTACGTATTCCTCAAAGTGTCCCTTCATTAGAAATTGTGCCTTTACTCTTTTGTCTTCACTTGGTGACTCTTGGTATTCCCCCAAGATGACTCTTCATGTGAAAATGCATCCCATCCTTCTTTTGTATTTACCCCATGGCTCATTGACTTCTCCATGGGCCCTTCTTTCATGTCATATGCAACCAAAAATATATTCATTAATATTAAATAAATATTAGCTCATATTAGCCAAGATATATTTATTACAAACAAACATTAAATGCAATGGGGCCTTTATCACCAATAATGCTAAACCTTTGACATTAATGATAATATTTCCAACAATCTCACCCTTTGTCATTGATGGCAACCTCAATCCTGAAATTGCCACATCTTTTCACCTAACATACTATCATCTAAAAACAAATAGTAACTCCCCCTTACTGTAGTAACCTGTACCCATTCCTTGTACCTATTTTTTGCACCTGTACCTATTATTCTCCCCCTTTGACATCAATGGAAAGGGCCTACCTAGAGCTAACACTTAGCTCCCCCTCACTTGATGCCAAACATCAATGGTAGGAAGTAATAGAAATAACTCCCGACTCCTCTCACCGATCTTTGAATGTATCCTTTGATCGTGCCTTTGAGAAGATATCTGACAATACATACACATTATTCCTTGTCCTTTGAGCATCTACAATCAACTCATTTGAATCTTTTCTTCTAATCTCACAACCTTATTTATGAAACTTTAATGCATATCATTGATCACATATTTGACTAACACTCAACAGAATATGCTTAAGACCTTTTACATATAAAACATTCTTAGTCTTAGTTCTACCATAATCCAAACTCAAAGTACCTTTTCCAGCTATCCTGATAGTGGTTTTGTCTCCAAATCTCACTGTCCCACAATTGATCTTCTTTAGAGATATGAACTTACTTTTATCACCTGTCATATACCTTGAACATCCACTATCAATTAACCATGGCTGATCTTTACCTCTTACATGCAGAGCTATTTGAACCATCATAGAATCTTCAAGTTGTTCTTCTACCATGAAGATGTTTGAACCTTCTCCTTGATGAATGGAGCTTTGAAACTCTAATCCTTTTTGACTGACTCGAACACATTTCTACAATATCGAGCTATGTGTCCTAAGTTGTTGCACTTGTAACGTACTATGGTCTTTTCATCAAAGCTTGATAGAGGATCAAAAGAGTTGTGGCTTCTACTTGACTATACTTGACTTTCCTTCTTATTTCTGAAATTGTTAGCTCTTTCTCTACATTCTAATTTCTTGTGATCATATCCATTACAATAAAAACAATAGCCATAAAAATAAGACCTGTCTATATATCTTTGACCTAATTGCCTTTTGTAGCTTTGTTCCTTCTAGCCTTCTTTGTTTGAAATGTCCTCTATATTCTTCACTTCTCCCCTTTTTATTTCCTCTTGTGTAAGAGCTTCAACATAGCTCTTTTTTGAATTTCCAATATCTTATACAACATGTTAGTGCTATCTTCAAATTTTGAATCACTGACTACTTTATCATTCACTGCTTTCTTAATATCTTCTTTTAAAGAGGCAATTTTAATAACATACATTTGACATTATTTTCTTGTTATTTCCAACTATGTTGTGAGATCTTCTTCATTCTTCTTGGCTTCTTCAAAGTGTGCTTGTAGATCTTCATTCATTTCCTTTGACTCTTGTTCATTTTTCTTGATTTGGCACTTTAATCTTTGATTCTTCTTCTGAATAGCTTCTAACTCTTCTAAGGCACAAATGAGCTCTCCTTCCATATTCACTTCAGCTTCCTCCTCTTCTTCTTCTTGATCACCTTCATGTATGGCCATGAATAGAATCTCTTCTTCTGAATCACTGACTCCACTATCTTTGCCTGAGCTAGGATCCTTAGAATACAGGCTCTTCTTCTTGAATTCCTTTTTAGATTTGCCTTTGAAATTCTTCTTATATGTAGGCTTTTCTTCATCATCATCATTAACCTTATCTGGGCATCTAGCTAAAAAATGTCCAATATTTCCATAATTAAAACATTTAAAAGGTAATTTTCCTTGATATTTACCTATTCCTCTTTTTGTCTTACAAATGAAATGTGCTCCATTATCATCTTCATCATCACTGGAAATATCACTCGATTCTTGACTCTTAACTTTCTCCTTCTTTGATGCCTTGAAAGTTGCTTCTCTCTTTGAGGGTTTATCTTGTGCTATCTACATCTCATATGCTATGAGAATACCATGAAGCTCATCCATCTTTAGCTTGGCTAAATTCTTCATCTCCTTGATTGCCAAAACATTTGCATCATATCTCATTAGTAGATATCTCAAAACCTTTTGCACCACTGTTGACTCATCCAACATTTCTCCAAGACCTTGAATCTGATTTATGATTTGATCAACTCACAAAAGATAACTTGCTATATCTTCTTCTTCTTCCATCTTCAAACTTTCAAACTGCCTTCTAAAAGTCTACAACTTAGCTTGCTAAACCTTTCCATCACCTTTGTAAATATTCTCAAGTTTTACCCAAGTTTCATGAGTAGATTTACATTACATAACTTTAACAAATTTAGATTCACATAAACCATATAAAATAGCATTTAAAGCTTTAGCATTACATTCACTTGCCTTCTTTTCTACTAGAGTAATTATAAATGTTTGTGGTTCTTCATATTCCTCCACCACTACTTTCCATATGTCAAATCCAAGGGCCATCAAATAAAACTTCATTCTCATGCTCCAAAAATCATAATTCATCCCATAAAATAAAGGTTCCTTATTTGTATAAAATCCTTCTTGTGACCCAGCCATCATGTTTTCCCAATCTACCTTCAAGCTGTAAAAATTTTCAAAAAGGAATCTACTCTGATACCAATTGTTAAGCATGAGATATACTGAGAGGAGGGGGTGAATCAGTATATCATATATCTTATAAAACTTTCATTTAACCAAATTTCACTTAATCAAAAATTCAAGATATGCAATAAAAGTCAAACAATAAACATCACACAAGATAGAGAGAGACACCAGATATAACATAGAATCCTAATGTGGGAAAAACCATGGAAAACAATCTCAAGTATATGAATGAGCACAAACCCAAACAATATTCGTAAGCTGAGCTTACAAGACCACCATACTCCTTTGCCAAGCACCACCCTAGCTACTATTCATGAACACCAACCCACAGGAGCACCACACCCCTTTGCCGAGCACCAACCCAACTACTCTTCATGAACACCAACCCACAAGAGCACCAACCCCTTTGCTGAGCACCAACCAAGCAACAATTTAATAGGACCAACCCCTTTGTGTATACCACACACCTATCTCTCAATGTTGCTATCTCAACAAATGATAGATCAATACAACATCTCTTTCCTCTCTCTCACCTTTGCTCTTCTAAGCTAGATATACCAAATACAAATCATATTCATCTTTCACAATTGCTCTTCTAAGCTAGATATTACAGTATCAAATCAACCTCTATCTCTCATATTTATAAATGGCTTCTCAAGCCTTTATTTATAGCTTTCTAAATGACCTTTGGCCTTCCCCCTTTGTGACCCTTCAATCCTCATGGAAAATGGTGCTAATCTTGGATGACCCTTCATATTCAAGCCTTTGAAAAGTCATGTGGTCACCCATCATGACCAAAAATGTCCTTCTGAATTTTGTCCTTATCTTTGGTGACTTTTCATATTCCTCAATGTGTCCCTTAATGAGAAATTGTGCCTTTACTCTTTTGTCTTCACTTGGTGACTCTTGGTATTCCCCAAGATGACTGTTCATGGGAAAATGCATCCCATCCTTCTTTTATCTTTACCCCATGTCTCTTCGACTTCTCCATGGGCCCTTCTTTTATCTCATATGCAACCAAAAATATATTCATTAATATTAAATAAATATTAACTTATATTAGCCAAGATATACTTATTACAAACAACATTAAATGCAATGGGGCCTTTCTCACCAATAATTTTAAACCTTTGACATCAATGACAATGTTTTAAACAAGAGAGAGACTAAGAGAGAAGTATATGTAATGTACATTTGGTTTTTTTTTTTTTAGATACTTTAGATGAGGATTTTAGATGGTTTTTGATAGTATGGATAACACACCATGATATTTTTGATTATGTGTTGTTACATAATGATTCTACTAATATGGTTTATCCTATTGTACCTTATACCCCCCCTGAATGCTATTTCATTATAATTGGTCAGTAAAGTAGGATGAGATCTATAAATATGAGGAGATACATAATAGTTACCACTATTAATGGGTGATGGAGAGTTGTGGGCATCATATATAGTGACCTAGGAGCAAACTACTCTTATGATGATATATAGATAGTTGAAAATTTTTCAGGCCCAGGTGACTAATCTATAGGGACACATAAAGGGCCTTTTTCATGAAAAAAATCACTAAAATGCACCATTAATATGGTATAGTCTCAACCTTTGATGGGTAGTATGTCTCATCCACTTGATGGGTAGGGTAGACCACAACCATGGTGTTATTATTGTATTATTGTCATAGCATGTTGTGATATTATATAAAACATCCGATTCAGTGAGATATATATATATATATATATATATATTTGTATTTTTTTTATGATTCATGGATGTTATGGAATTATTTATTTTCTATTTAACACATGTTTAATTTCTTATATTTTCTTATGAGAAAATGTATGATGTACTGTAGATTCTTTTCTAGTAGTTGTGAACAAATGCATGGTTAAAAAGAATGATAAGAAAAGGAAAGTAAAATGTAGAAATGTAATGTATAGAAATGTAAATAAAATGTAAAACACACTAAATCATGTTGGGAAACATGTAAAATGTTTAAATAATAAAGTAATTTTGGAAACATACTAAATCAAGTTTTAAAATCACGTAAGACAAAAGTATATGGGAAAATATAAAACACATTAAATCAAGTTGAGAATCATGTATAACATTAGTGAATTGAAATGATAAAATGTATATGACATACTAAATCAAGTTGGGAAGTATGAAACAATAAAAATGTAAAACACACGTAATTAAGTTTCGAAGTGTGTAAAATGTAAATGAGTTGAAATAATGAAATTTAAAACACACTAAATCTAGTTGAAAAGCATGTAAAATGTAATAAAATGAGATTAAAGTAAAATAATGCCAAAGTCAATAAATATATCTATTTTGTGACTAATCATGATATGAAAATTTGAGTATAATTTATGAGCAAATACTGGTCCTATCCAAGGTCTTATACTATAAATCACAAAGGGTAGACCAATGAGGTAAACATTAATAATGGGAAATGCCTTTATGGATGATAAGAGGATGTTTATGAGGAATGTATGGTTCTATCCAGGTTCTTACTTTTCAAACTTAAAAAAATAAGAATCGAAGGGGTATGATCATCTAACAAACAATATTCATCAAGGAGAAATACTAAAAATGTTATAATGAAATAGGGAATAGATAAATCATGAAATAGGTATTTGGAATAAACCTTAGTAGGCATAATTCATACTAAGTAAATAATTAAGATTAAATAATTTATTGGATGCCAAATTTAAAAGATATTTATTATCAACAAACATAAAACTTTATGGGAAAATAAGTGTAGTAATAGTAAAATATCATGAAGGTTAGATATACAAGAAAATTAAAATAGACCTATCTTCCCACAATATGTTCCCCATTCCTTAGGTCTGATTACAAATCCATTGGTTTACTATGAATATTGGGCACTTGTGTGAGAAAGTAGGTAGTACTAGAGAGAATTTTTAGATCTCTTATCCTAATCAACTAGCCTACTACACTCGAATGAACCTTGGATATATCATGAGGGAAACTATGAAGTTTGAGCTTTGACTAGGAATCATGTCTTTTTTTGTGATTTTAAATTTTAAATTATTATTTTTTACTTTTATCATTGTCTTTTGTTTAAATGATTTGTCTTATAACTTTTTATGGATTTTTAGATTCCTCCTCCATATGGATTTTGAATAACCAACCATGAGTGATATACGTGAGAAACACAAATAAGATTCAGGCTTTGGATATAGGATACAAATTACCTAGAGATTTTTTCATTTTGTTAAATAATAAGGCTTGCCTATAAAATAGTATGTTATATCAAGACTAACCATATGTATTCTTAGTATGAAGGGAATGCAAATGAAAATGGATATCAAAGAGATATGTATATATAGTGATACAAGGATAAATATGTTTAATAATTGATCATATGGTAAGTATATGATATTAAATGGATGTGAAATTAGAACCATGTCATGATAATAACTACCATTATTTGAACAAAATTGCATAACAAGTATAAAAGAGAAATCATACTAAATAAAATAAATGATAATGAAATTAATCCATGAAAATTAATTTAATACATAAGACATTTTTAGATGATAAGTAAAACATAAGATCAATATATGCTCATAAATCAAGTCCAAATCATGTGATAATGTAATAAATAATGTGATGAAACACCATGATGTGTTCACAAATACTAATAAATTTCATGGAAAACATTATCCATAACATCCAATATATCCTTTTGTAGTTTAATTATGATGATAATAAGAGTCTCATCAATATTTGTAAAAATTCATGAAAAGACTTCCTAATGTGTCATCTCTATAGAAAAAGTAGGTGCACTAGAATAAGAGTGATTCTCATGAGGATCTCATATATAGGAGACCCAATTAGAGAAAATAATATTGAAGTATGAATAATATCCTCAATTTTGTTTGGAGATGTAGGCACAAAAAAGGATGAACCTTTGTTCATGAGCATTTTGGAGAGTGTGATTGAGACGATGAAGGCATAGGCCATGGAAAATCATGAAAATGTTGTTGTAGCACTCAACATATGTTTTTATGGTGTGTAATACAATAATGATAAATATAGTAAACCTCTCCATATTTAGGGATGTATTATGGAAGTATCTTAGGAGGTGGTAGGCTCTTGTTTGTAGATTATGCCTTCTTTGGATGAAGTGTATCAATGTACTACCAAAGCTATCGATAATGAGTATAAGAATGATCACATGTATCATGAAAATAATATGTATGTCTATGAGTAGAATGTGAAGGTTGTATATCTGTAGTTGAAGTAGAGCCTGAGGCTTGTTTTTACTAATGCATAGTAAAATCCTTGGCTCAATAATTAATAACTCTATGGATCTCATAATTTGGCTCATCTACCCATTATGCTAATAGAGGCTCAAGCTTGGGAAAAGGTATTATTCCATCAACAATAGGAGGATAACTCAAATAAGATATATCTATCTTGGACTGCATCATAACATGAGCACACAACAAATTGGCATAATGTATCCAACATCTCTAGAGGAATTGAAATAGAAGGTTCATGATATCTATCAAAATTATAAGTTTGTATCATCATATGGTTGAGAAGCATACTCTAAAGAGGATAATTACTAAATGGAGGATTAGTGTGTGTGTGTGTGCTCCATTTTATACTAGTGGATATCATAAAAATAACTAATATCAAGAACTATAAAAGGAGAAGGAACTATATTAAAATAACTAAGAGAATTTTGTAAAGAAGATTGTTATCTAAGTATATCTACATTTTTAGCTTGAGAAAATCCAATTAAAAATGGATTATCTAAAGAATATCCATCACCATAATTATGAGTGTGATGATCAATAATACATGAGTCAATGATTTTATCAGTATAAGAAGCATGATAAATGGAGTGTTTAGTTTTTGTTAGAGTGATCAAAATTTAATGTAATGGTTTTTTATGAGACCAAGGTTAGAGGGAAAGAAGTAGTTGAGAGATTATGTTAGGAGAGAGATAATAGGTTTTGATATTCAAAAACATATCATCTAGTTCATCATCATTTGAATATAAAAGATCATGTATATGTTTCCTATGAATTATAGATCACAATGTAACCTCTAATAGAATTGGTAAGATAATTAAAGCATTATGATTCACAAAATGGGATTCTAGGTAAAGGTTTGAGGGTAGGTATTTTATAAACACATTTTTATGAATTATTCAAAATTTCAAGGATTGGTATCTCTTTGAATATTATATATAGAACCATTATAAGGAAACTTAAAACATTGGCATGTTGACAAGGATATTATTCTCATGTAGTGTGTCTAAGGTCAAATGAGTAAAATGTTATAAGAAAGTGGAAAGTTAAATATCATGAATTTGACATACACTATTATTGGGGGAACTGTGATATAGATCTAAACACAACCTACAGGATGAATTTATTTTCTATACCATCCTTGACATGTACTTCGAGTAGATTTTCGGTTACATTTAGAGTACCCAAGTATTTTAATAAAATCAAGGGAATCCGGTTAAGTGCCTAAACCTTCATTGATTAATGCATGTTTAACTTAAATATTCCTATTTGGATGTTAATAAACAATGGAGGATCATTCGCATGAAGCAATATATCAAAAATAAATAAGGAAGAGATAGGGAATTTGATTGAAAGAGAGTTTTATACCATTTCATCAATCTGGATAGACATTTATTGACACTACTAAAGGATGTTATCTTTAGAACCTGACAAAGTGTCTTATTACCCCACAAGTGGGGGATGAGAGATGTTCATTTATAATAAGAGTTGTATTAGATGATTATGATGACAAGGAGAAGTTATCATGGGTTTTAATAAAGGTATTTGATATGGGAAGTGTCAAATTTTAGTTATAGGATCATATTCATCATATCCCATTAGAATTTTATCATATAAGGGTACTAAGTGTTGCAATAAATCCTTTAAGGGTGTAGCAGAAGTGCAATGAAATTAGTGTTGGTAAGGTGTGTTTATTTTATATTTGGTTAATTTAGGTTGACTAATTATATCTATTTGTGTTATTTTAGATGATGTGGTTGAATCATTGGTTATTTCTTGTGTTTGAGATAAAGAAGTACCAATGATTGAAGGTTGTTGCATTTATGAGTGCGGTGTCTTAGTTGAAAGGGGTCTGGAACTTGTATCAATAGTAGCTGAAGTATTGTCTAATTTTATCATTGGATTTGATAATTGTGAGTTTGTTGAATTTGGTGAAGTTATTTTTTTATTCCCTAATTCTATGAGGTGAGATGGGTAAGAGTCTTGCATAGTGTGAAAATTTGGTAAATTCTTATAGGTAGGAGATGGGTAGTGATCAATATAGTAAATTACTCTTCTCATTTTATTAATATTAAAAACATTATCATCATTCATGTTATGATTCATATAAACTTTAACATTATTGGTGGTAGTAGGTTGGTTAGTGTTTTTTTAAATTATTAGGAAGGGGATCCTTGTAAATAATTAAATGAGTATTTGTTTGATTTAAGGCTTCATGTTTAATTTTTTTCTTGGGCCTTAGTTGATAATTTATAATCTTATTAATTTGTACATATGAGTGATTCATGATCAAATATAGGTCTAAGGAGATAATCCATTAAAAAATTCCTTAGTTGGATACAAGTTTTGTGAGAATCACCTCAACTTACGTGAAACCAACAAAATATATGGGGATCATACCAATGTTTGGTAGGGTGATTAGGATCAAGATCTAATGGCAAAGGTCAAGGAAGATGATTTTGAATTTATGCTAAGGAAAGTGTTTTATGGATATTTAAATTATGTACTTGAGAAAATGTTGAACTAGGATGAGAATTATTAGAAAGTGTTTTAATCTATTGAGACTTAGTTAATGTAAATCCTATGTTTGTTAAAGAATTGAGTAGACTAAATTAGGAAAATAATATACAATAAATATATCTAATGATTTTTTATATAATTTACTATCTTTGATTTTCTAAAAATAGTAATAAATAGTGCAAATAAAGACTTAGTTGCAAAACACCTGATACAAATTATTTGAATGCTAAAAACTAAGATGGAAGATGGTTTACATGTTGTAAACTAGATCCTTATGCAAGATGGCCAATAGCATCACATTGAATAGTAGTTACTTTAGTGGTAAGGTGGTGGTAGTGTCTTAATATTTCTAGTGGTGTCGTCTATATAGGACTATCTCAAACTTTTAGGTGCACATATGTCTAGATATCTAGGTTTTATTCCTCCATGCACAAGTTTTGTCACCCTATATTGTGCCTATAATGAATTATTTATTATTAAAACCCTAATATTCCATACAAATATGGCATGAGATAAAATAAGTGTGTTTATTATTAGGTTAGGATGGACATCCTTAACACCCCTTTATCAAGAAAGTTTCCTACATACCAATACTCTAAGAAGGGATCACGACTAATGTAGTTCTCCCCACCTAAGTGTCATTTCAAGTGTATGTGATGCTAGTATATTAGTGGTATTCAATGCCTTAAATGTGCTTGAGATTGGAAATATAAAAAATGTAAGTGTAGGGTTATTATAGAGGGTAGTATGTAGAAGTAGCATAGAATAGGGATTGATGGCCTCAATTTTGCTCAACATGTTATGTGTTTGAATGTGTATTTTGCATTTAATTTATATCTAGTGGATAGAAGGATAAAATTCATGTATATATAATGTTATGTTTCTTGTGTAAATGATAAAATATGTCTACGCTGACCTTAGGAGGCTTTAGTTTTGAAAATATATCTATTTGGGAAAATTTAGGGTAAAAGACATTAGCACCATTTTGGGGACACTAGCACTACATGGTGTTAGTGTCTTTATTATGGTGCTAATGTCCATCTAGTAGAAAACCAGTATTTAAGTGTTAATATTGGTAAATGAGGGCCTAGAACTAATTTGGAGCTGACTAGGGATGCTTGTGGCCCACATAAGTGTTGGATAAGCGTGATAATAAGCTATAGAGATAAGGTAGGGAAATGTATTCTCAAGTAGAACTCTTATCACTCAAATACCACTTTTGGGTGATTACATTCACCCCCACCCCCCACCCAGCCACCTCACTTTATTCTAATAATAGAATAAAGGAAAATGGATAGGATAAAGGACAATGACTAGGATAGAGGAAAAATAAGTGTACCTAGACTTACATAGAAATTGAAGTATATGAAGATAGATCTGACTATGTGAAGTTGAATCTACATATGTGAAGCATAATCCAATGCATGTATTATAATCAAAATGTGTATAAATCAGTTCTCAAGATATATCAAAATTAAAATATTACCATGATTAAATAATTAAAATTGAGTAAGAAGATGGGAAAGAGGAAATAAATGAATACAACTCGTTACGTACATGAACCTAGTGACAACCTCTATGTGTGCATGTATATAATGATCAATCAACAAATAACTTAGATTAAGCTAATATCTTATTTAATATTCATTTGTGGGTGGTTTAATAACTCAATCCAATTTTGAATCCATCATTGTCCACTCTTATTTGGTGGATTATACAAGTGAATAGCTTGGATTGGACTGAGTGTGTCCAAACCTCTCATGTGGGTAGATCAAGAACTCAAGTAGATTATGATTCCATAATTACCCACCTATGTGTAGTATATTCATCTAAAAATAAATTACATGAAGTATTTTAAATGTTTAATTAATTATATCTTACTATGTATTGGCTTTGCAACCACTTAAGTATATTAGGTCGCTCTGGGCCACTCAGGACTACCAACCACTATAGATGAAGTAAGGAATGAAACTAGTGTGTAACATATAATATGATCTTGGGTTTATATAATGTAGATAATGACATGGAATTTTTTAATCCATATGATCAACTAGTGTGTAACTAAGTATACATAAATAATGTGTCATGTACATGCCCCTAAATCTAATATTTGAGTATATGGATAATATACTAATTTTTAATAAAATATACTTGGGTATTTGAACTAAATATGGGAATGGTCATGTCACACATGATTCCTCCAATTTTAGAAAAAAATATATGAATTTAAGTTTAACTAGTATAAATCTAAGTAAAAATTATGTATAACTGATAAATCTATAACTGGATCTATGTAAACTTGTATTTTACCCACTCTATTATTATAGATAATATAGGATATTATAAAACTAAGGCTACTAGATAGTAACACCATATATTAGACATTATCACCATGTGAAACTAGTGTTCCCATTTGGGTAGTAGTGTCTTTCTAGTCTGAATTCTATGTATTTGTACTACTTTTTGAGTCACTATTTTCCTACTATGTTTACCCATGTCTAATTTTTTTAACTAAGCCTATGTGATAAAAATTATACTATGAGTGAAATATACGATCCTAATATATATGAAAAACCCATGTGAATTACCCATTTTTTGAGAGGAGTTATTGAACCTATGCAATAATTATCCTAAAAATAAAAATATCTATAAAATGTGTGTTAGCCAAAGCATATATGATAATCCAATATAATGTGCATACATAACACCAAAATGTAAGAGAATTTGAACATAAGTATGTAATTTAATATGTATTTCATTTATAACATTCCACAAGG
This sequence comes from Torreya grandis, assembly GCA_037957365.1. Classification (NCBI taxonomy): domain Eukaryota; kingdom Viridiplantae; phylum Streptophyta; class Pinopsida; order Cupressales; family Taxaceae; genus Torreya; species Torreya grandis. Next base: position 691,212 of record JARHVA010004440.1, read on the forward strand.
GTGTTAAGATAGATGTAATCAATGTATGTAACAATAAATGTGATTAAAACTAGGTAACTACCTAGGGGGATGGGGCATGATGTCCATCACATCACCCAAATAGGAAAGGAGCTACATGAGGTCCCTTATGGAATAAAAAACTAGTGTGTGTAGCAATTAATACAAGTGTCATAACCATGATGCATACAAGAAATCATACATATAACACACATGAGACATGAAAATTAGGCAAGGGGGACTATAATACAGATGACATGGGCACATGTCACTAAATTTAAGGAAACTAGACATATAAGGACATGTTCAAATGTCCACATACACAAGAAATAAATAATTTGGATTAGAGCCACATAGAAGGGAATTTTTAAATTTTTGTATACATAATTAAAAAATCACACACAAAGACATGGAAAAATTTCTAAATCATACATACTATGAATAGAAGTGGCATAGAGCCAAAGAACAATGGCATATTTAAATGTCCTTAAATAGAAAAAACATATAAATAAAATCAAGTATATACAAGGTAGGATAGAAATGAAAGTATGTATGAATATGTAATACAAATATATGTAAGATCTAGGATGTACATATGCTGAGTCTAAAGTAGTAATAGCCAAAAAAAATTTGAGAGAGAGTAGCATGATCAATATCAAGATATAACAAAACTAAGGATAGGATGTAGAGCATAGAAAGATAGAAATTGGTAATCAAAATTATGTACTTAATGCCCCAAAATGGGTAAATGTATCAAGTAAATAACCATTTATTGGTATATATGCCCTTAGTGGGTATATAATAGTAAGTTTGGATTGATGTACTAAGCTTGAGTCTTGTAATCAATATAAAGGAACTTGAAAAGAACAAATTAAGCATGTATGTATGATAAAACTTACTATACTAAGATAGCTAGCATATCTAGTGTCTGGAAAATATAATATATGTAAATATAAAAATCATACAATCTAAAATTTTGTGTTTTCTAAGTAATTAATTGATTTTTTTTATTTTTTTGAAATATTATAATGTTTTTATATTTTATAAATATAAGTTATATACAAACAACATGAAAATGAAATATGTACAAGTAGAAAGAAAGAAAGAAAGAAAGCATGTACAATAAAAGAGAAACCATACAAAATGATGAGTCTCACGGGAGACTCACTATCACTATAACTTGTGTCAAAAATAGGAATAGTAATATGTCATGTAGTGTGATCTCTAGGTTTTAGTTCAGTTGTGTTGCAATATGAATATGGAAATTATTCATTACCAAAATCATAATAATCATAATAACCTGGAATACTAGAGGGAATTGCCTCATAATATGGAGTTGACCTTTATAGATTATGCTTTGGAATATTGATTGTGATTTTTCCCTTTGAAACTATGGTTATTTTAGGCATATGGTGCTATCGAGGATATTTCGCTAGAAAGCCTTTTTTGAGAATGCTTGTTGGTTTAACATGATTTTTACTTTAAGACTTAAGTTCCTAATATTTCTATAACATTTCCCATGTATCTAGAATTTTCACCTTAATAAATAGTATCTATGAATGATGTGCCTTAGGATGTTCAATAAATCCCAAACCCTATTGACCAACATTATCAACTATTATAATATGAGTAGTGATGCCTTGGGACTACTTTCCAAACTTTGACCATGATAATCAAACTATTTTAGATATTCGTGACAAAAAAAATATAATTTTTAAATTTGATCATCATTTTGGAGAGGTAGATTTACATCTTTTACTTTCTTTACATGTGTTTTTAGTACTATTTCTTATTGTGATTATGTTGTGTCAACTTTTTATTGTTAGGATTTATGTTTTAGTAACCAACTTTATATTATTTCTAAATTTGACCCTTATTAAATTTGTATATGTGCCATTATATGATGTTTGTATGATGTGTCACTATGTGAGTCATTTGTATCCATTATATATTATATTTTCTTTTTCAATTATAAACATGAATCTATGTGATAACCATATATTCTATGGTAATCAAAATAGTATATGCATCTCCTTATGGGATGTAGAGGAAGTAATTTGATATTTTCCATTAGTACCTCACTTGAAATCTTATTTTATGTATAAGTTTTTTTAAAATCACTTATAATAGATGCATTGTGTTGTACTTTATGATTTGGATATGAAAAGAGTGTTAGGCACAATTTTGCTAGGTGTAGATGCATATACATGGTGTACACTAGGATATTTTAAATACTATGTATATGCAATGTAATTTTAAAATAATGTGATCTTTCAAAAAATAACTAATTTTAATTCTATAATTATGATATTATCTTGTTCATATTGATAGATTGATCCCTTAGATTTTCACAAGTGCAAACCCTAGTTTCTTTTAATTGAACATGTAAGCACACATCCTAGATAGAAGAGGTGTGAATAGGATGAGTATGGGTATTAGTGACAATGGTATAGGATAATTAATCTCATGAATAAGTGATAGCATATATCTAGTTAGAGGTAAAGTAGTTATCTCCCCCATGGACATGAGGAGAGAGAGATCATTTCCTATGTAAAAGATATGATATTAAAACTCGAAACATAGTTGTAGTTTATGTGTGAAATCCTCTATGTCTATCAGGGTTTTCTTGTTACTTTAATTTCACATACGATAAACATATCATTATATTAAATGTTACATATATTATAATTGATATAAAGAATCATCTATACATGTGTTTATGTATTTTCTGAGTTCATTCTGAATTAAAGGGAACAAACATGCAAATTAAAGTATAAACTTTGGAATAAAAATTGATACACTTATTCTATCATTATGATCATGATTATATAAAATAAAATAATAAATTTTTATATATCTAAAATTTAAGGGTTAGGGTTTGTGCAATATTAAAAGTAAATCAGGTCCACCAAATGTTTTAACCTTTTTAGATTTAGCTAATATAAGTCTTGTGTGTTTTAAAGAGATGAGTAGACTAAATTAGGTCAATAATATTCAATAAATGCATCCACTTTTTTTTATATAATTTACTAGAGTTTAATTTTTAAAAATAGTAATAAATAGTGAAAATAAATACTAAACTAGAAAACATCTGATATAAGTGCTAAAAACTGATATGGAAACTAGTTTGCATGTAATAATCTAGATACCTATGTTATAACCTCTCCTAGATATTAGTGCCATAATTTTAAAGTAGTATAATTATTGGAAAAGTGGTGGTAGTGTCTTGATATTAGTATTAATGTCTTCTGTGAAGGATTGTCCTAAACTTTTTGGTGCACCTATGTATGGATCTTTGTGGTCTATTGTTGCATGCATGGATTTTGAAACTCTATATTATGCATATAATGATTAATTTATTTTGAAAACCCTAATCCTCCATACAAATAGGGTATGATATAAAAAGTGTGTTCATTAATAGGGTAGGTTCAACATCCTCAACACACCATTATGAAAAAATTTACCTACACACCAATACTTTGAGGAGGAATCAAGTTTGATGTAGTTATCCCCACCTAAGTGTTGGTACAAGTGAAAATGATTCTAGTATGATAGTGGCCTTGAGATCCTTGAATGTTCTTGAGACTATAAATATAAAAAATTCAATTTACGACTACTATAGACTGTATTATGTAGAAGTAGAGTAGAATAGGAATTGGTAACCTTAATGCTCAGATTGTTTTATTTTTGAATGTGTATTTTACATCTAATTTCCATCTAGTAGAAATACAGATAAAATTCATGTATATATAATAATATATTACTTCTATGGATGTTAAAATATGTGTATTCTAACCTTAAGTGGCCTTAGTTTTGAAAAGATTTCCATTTTGGAAAAACTATGGTAAGGTAAATTAGTTCCATTTTGGGGACACTAGCGTAAGGTGGCACTAATGTCCATATTATGGTGCTAGTGTCCATTCACTATAACATTAGGCGTGAAGGGTCAACATCAGGAAAAGGGGGTCTAGGACTACTTTAGCATTGACTAGGGATACCTCTACCCTACATAAAAGCTAGGTAAGTGTGATAATAGGCTCTAAGATAGGTCTAGGCATAATATAGGGATAGGTAGTCTCAAGTAGCACTCTTATCACTTAAATACAACTTATATGTGATTACATAAAGTGACAATGAAGATTAGGCTCCATGGGATTTCTTGGATAAAAGGATTGAATGGTATATATAGAATCATAAATATTTGAAATGCCATTATTAGGTGCATGCCAATTTTTAGCTTTCATAAGCATTTGAGTTCCTATTGGAGGGTGAAAAGCTTCAAATTATTGTATAAGGAAATCTTGACATTTAGCTTGGTTGAGGACTTCATCTAATTTTTTTGGATAAATAGTAATCATACGATATTATAATTTAGAATGAAGAGAATTAGTGAATAAATGTAATAAATTATCATTAGACATGTTATACTCATTTTGTTAGATAAAGATTGTCATTATTTGATGAAAATTTGTGTTTTTCTAGATTCTAATTGTTTGTAATTGATAAAATGAGTTAGATTAATTTTTTGAAGATCATTGATTTGGAATTCTTGAATCAATGTACTCAATAAGTCTTTCATGCTAGCTATGGAATTAGTTTTTTGTTGATTATACCAATCTAAAGTGTCACCTAAAAAGGTTTTAGCTAATACCTTGGTGGTGATGAAAGTATTAATTTCAACCCAATCTTTAGATAAATTTCCAAATGTCTTCAAATGAAAGGTGGGATAAATGGATTCATTAAGTGATTGTGGGAACTATAGCACCTATGTCAATTTTTGTAATTTGAGTGACTAGAGGTTCATTTTTTAAGGTTTTAATAGCCTTTTTAATAAGTGACAGTTATGGTATAAGGTTATCATGTGAATCTCTAACGTGGGTGGGGTGGCATTAGAATTTTTCTTTCCCCATTAAGTAGGTTGAAGTTGATTTTTGAAATGCATTAATTAGTTTAGCATTTGCATCATTTTTTGACACTATTAATTTGAAACGTATCCATTTTAATTAAATTTTGTAATAGAAATTGATTAGTGTTAATGGCATTTTGACTAGTGGAGGCAACATGGGATGCATAAACATTATGTAAGGTAGTAATAGTTTGGGAAGAACTATTAGTTTGAGATGCACTATTAGTTGTATGGAATTGATCATTAGTGTGGGAATTTTTAGTAGACCCACTAAAATTCACACCTTCCATGTTTGTAAAAATCATAATATGACTTGCCTTGAATATTATAGAAAATGTAGGTGAATATAAATGAGATTATCCAATATGAGGTCCCATCATGAGGTTATAAATGACTATGGTGTACTTACCCTAATGTTGGGGTTTTTAATTAATTAAGAGGATCATTTCACTATATAATCAAAGAATCCAATATTATTTTTAATAATAAAGGATTAAGTGTAATGTAATAGGGAGGAGTCAAATATTTGGTAGTCCTAGTAGTAACATGGATATTGCTAAGATCTAGATTATCTACAATATGATATGGTAAATGTGTTTTAGGGTCTTTATAAGGATTAGTAAAACCTATAATGTTAGTTTGATTTTGATGTGTATCTTTGTCAAGTAGATGTTTCATGATGAAAACAATGAATCAAACACTTAATAGGGAAAAAATAATATAAAATATGAAAATGAATTAGATGAAGCTAGTCGATCTTGTAAGACTAATAGGATGATAAAAAAACTAAAATTAGACTAAGTTGAGCTGGTCAATCTAGTTCATAGTGTAGGAAAATAGAATTTTTTGTAAATGGACTAAGTCAAGATAGTAAATCTAGCTATATTAATAGTATGATATAAACATTTGAAAATATATTGGGTTAAGATAATTGATCTAGTTGGAAAAGCATGATGTTATAAAAATCTACTAAGTCAAGCTAGTCAATCTAGTTGGGAAAGTAGGAAAAATAGAATAATATGTAATCATATTAGGCCAAACTCATCGAATAAATTCTATAGTTTGGTAAAAAATTAATGGTATAGTTTTGGATGATTTAGTTATAAATATAGAAAATAAATTTTAAGCATACAGACAACTAGGTTGATCTAGTCGATCGAGTTAAAACACAAAACATAGAACTTATATCAATGCTAACTAATACAGTTAATAACATAACATATAATAATAAATAAAAAGTAGAAATAATATAACTTATATAATAAGTAATTATTAAAAAACAAGATCAAGAAGTTATACTAAAGGTTGTGATTGATAGTGTAGGCTTCTAAAGATACTTTCTTGTCCATTGGATAATGTCAACCCAATATTTTAGAGTGCTAACTATGGAGTAAGTGTCATTCACATAGCCCACTAAACCTAGTTTCAAGGGTAAGTTGGAAGTAAATTATCAATGCTAACCATTGACCAAATTTATTCTACATACCAAAAATATGCCTAGTCTAAGAACCTAGTGGAAAGAGTAGGATTCTGGATGGAGTAAGTGGATCCAATTAGATCAAGTAGAGTGTAAAGCTTTTGAAAAACTTTAAGTTCACTTAAAGTGTAATCTGTCAATTTATAAGGGATAACTATATATGTTTAAAAAACCCTATGGGATGTCTAAAGTGCTTGGAATAAGTATAGAAATGCATAGAATTCATCTGGTATTTCATTGTGCATTTATACATTTTGAGTTTAGTGGTAGAAATTATAAGTAGGCACTTTGCTGACATCACAATTATAATGCATGGATGCATTATGGGGAATTTATCATATGGGTTTGTTCACTTTATTCCCAAGTTTATATGCACCAATTTTTAGGTCATCTATCAAAGTGCATCAAAATATATAAATAGCTAAATTTGGCCACTCATCCAAATTCCATTGTTTTTCCATACTTAGCTATTTTTAAAGAAGTTCAAATAGAGCCAAGTGAACATATTGACAAGGACATATTTTACACATGTAATATTTGTATGGGAAATTGGTCATATGTATTTATTCATATTGGTCCCTAATTACTACATGTTAAGTTTTAAATCAGATGCCAAAGCATGGTATAAGTTGTGCATGTGTAAAATTTGATCCTCAGTCAAATTTTACTAATTTTCCATACTTAACCAAATGATCTAGACCATCACCAAGATGTCATGAAGGAGTGAATAGATTAATAAACTTGAGAATTTTATAGCTTCACTTATAAATCTCTTAGGACTATCAGATCAAATGGGTTCATCCCTTTCAATCTCAAGAACATCTCTAGAAAATTTGGCCCCTCCATGATTCCTATGCTTTAAGATATAAATCTATAAATTTGATCAAAAATTATAAGATGTTCATGATAACATCAATTTTGAGCTTGGTAAAAATAAAATATTTTTAGTTTAAATTTTATAATCACACAAATGTCAATGATGATCACATGAATGTCATTTAATAGGAATGAGGATGTCAATTTTAAGATCATGAACTTGTCATTGGCTTTCAAACAATGGGTCCCAATAGATCAAGGGTTGGTGTTTGAACAAACATTTAGATCTAATTGTAAGTGAAGGTTAAATAAGTTAGAGGATTTGAGAACAAATTCATGCATGACAAGTGACATAAACATGTTCAAATGGTATAATATTGATGGTTCATGAGCATTTATGCATTAAAAAATTAACAGAGTAAGGTAGAGTCAATAAGTCAACATATCTATAGATCCAATAAATGTATAGATATTTGGGAATGATGTAGATGGTTTGAGTTTTAAATTTACAAAAAATAAGTAAAATAAGTTTAGGTCACTTTTAATGAAAGTTAAAGAAGTTATTTAGGAACCATACAAAGTAATTATGAAGGAGCCAAGATCAAAGGCAAACCAAGGTTGAACTAGGGCCACATTTCAGAGACAAAGCATCATCAATAGAGCTCCATTTAGGTAAAATAGATCCTTTAGTTCTAATATAAAATGTGAATATATACTAGTGATTGTGAAGCAAATTCAAGCAATTTACATTCATAGATATTGTGACTGTGTGAAAACCAATGGTCTACAATTGGTTCTCACTTATAGTGGTATGTATTTGATATAGTCAAAAATATAGACCATAAAGACATGTCTCACCTATCATCATGGTCAAATTTTGTATAATTAGGTTCAAATGGCCACCTAATGTCGATATGACACATTTGAGTCAATTCTAAGACATGATCCTCATCAACAGATGAAATAGATAATGAAATGGTTCCAAAAAGAGACCTGGTGGTTGGATAAGGGCAATAGACATTTAATTATTTTACAAAATTTGTTTGTTATTGATAATATCCTAAGTCATCATCCTCAAGAGTGATAATCAATTGAAAGTGGTTGGGACATTTCCAATGCATATCTCTTTGTCTCTTTCTTTCTCTTTTATATAAGTAAAATCTTCTAAGCCTTAAAATTAATCCATCTATCCCTCTTTTTGGCATGACCAAATTCTACCAAAATTTGTACTATGACACCTTTTTAATGTAATAAATATTGAATTCCATCCTTTTTATAAGCTGAATTGAAGTGTTTTCCATGAATTCATGAATTATGTTTAAGTGAATATATGTTCCTTACTTATGTCTAAGTTTTCTCACCTTTAAGAAGTGCTTAATAATTCTTATAGGTTATTATAAGTGTAATTTACAGTTTATTATCTAGATCAAAAGTGGATATTTTCTTACTCTTGATAATTTTCTAATTGGTTAATGTCTTATTCTAAAATCTTAATGTGAGATTGATGTTCTTTGGTCTTAAAAGTGTCTCAATGTGTTTTGTGTGAGTTAGAGTGAAAAAATCATTAGTGTATCACCACTTTTACATGTTTTTTAAAGTTTTGTCAAATCTATCTCCCTTTTCCAAGTAAGTGCTAGTTTAGATTTAGTATATGTGATAGATTCATAAGGAATTCAGCCTTATCTAGAGGTCTGATCCATTATTAAGATACTCACCACCTAGGATCAATGTCATGTTAGACTAAATTTGAGTAGGAAGATATGAAAAATCCCTTTACTTAGCTAGGGTGCAAATCTAAAACCCCAAAAAATTTGGCATGCTCAATGGGACCAATTTTATTGAGTATAATTGAAGTTTGAAGATTGAGAACAAAAAAAATTAGCACATCTACCATGATTAAGAGATAAAGATCCTTTAAGTTTTAGAGCTCATAACATCTTTCAGATAGTGCTTTCATGTCAAAGGTTACAACAAGATCATGAAGTAAAGGTAATCCTTTTGAACATATTGAAGTGCATTCTACTTCTTATAAAAGATCAAGATTCAATAGTATAAGACCTTATATTCAAAATAAACATTCATTTACTATTCATTCTATTGTTTTAGTCCAGTTTATTGTCCCCATAAGCCAAATCCCTTTTTCCCAAATGGTTATCAAATATCAAGTGTTTATCCCATTTAATATGGGTAGTCCCCTAAATTTATCCCAATATGATGACATTCTTGTGTCTTCCCTAAAAATTATCCCTTTCTTCTCTAGAGAATGGGATAAAACTATTGTTATTGAGCATATCCAAGATGTTGCCAATCTATGTTATGTTGATAATGTTATTCAAGATAATGTGGATATTAAATTAATTTTTTTTTACTTCAAGGGAAAATAATTGAAATGGTATAGGAATCTTCCTTTAACCTCCATTTCTACTTGAGATGAAGTATATGCAACCTTAGTTAAGTAATTTAAAGAAAAGCTAGATCATTTATCGTTGGTTAAACAATTGAATACCATAAAAAGGTACCCCCATGAATTCAAGTCTAATTTTAACCTTAGATTTAAAAATATATGGATTAGGATACTTGCATTGGTTATACCATCCCCATAGTATGCATTTTTGTACTAACTTAAGGCCCTTAATTCTAATATAAGTGTCATGATACAGTCCATGGGTGGTAATAACTTGCCAAATGGCTATGAAATTTATATCAAAGTAGAAAATAATTTAATTCAAGTTGGTAAACTTAATTGAAGGCTTATAATTCCTTTCTTCTATAATTTCAAACTATTCCTCCTCCTCAAGTTCCCTAGATTCTATCTATAACCCATATTCTATCTCTAAAATTCCAAGTTGTATCCCATCCTAATCAATATAGTGAGATTACTAATTTGGAAAGCATGTTACAAGCTTTTGAAAATGAAATTGTATCACTCAAGAGGAACCAATACCAAGCTAGAACTTATTAGTAGCAAAACCAAGATATTTATTAGTCTTACAATAACCAAAGACCTCCTTAATAAGGTTTCAAGGATGATAGGCAACCTTATCAAAATCAAGGAGCCATAACCTAAAGTAAGCCATATGCAACCCTTGAACCCAATGTACTTTCTAGTTTAAAATATATTTTTCCCCAAAATAACTTGATAAAAGATAAAAGTTGGCATAATAACAATCCATATGACATTTAGAATCAAGCCTTCTTATCACAAGGGATTACCATGCCACAAATGACACAAGAAGAGTTATCTCTTCAAGGTGGTCAATATCAAGACATGAATATGTCTATCTAAGGAGAAGCTCAACAAGTTTTTTGTCATCCTGATGCTATCAATATTAATTGGAAATTGGATGATCATATTGCATTCAACCAAGTTGGTGAAACTAACACAAATGGTCAATTGGTAGCTCTGACTAGATCTAAAAGATGAGTAGTTGAGGAATCTCAAGATGTAAGAAATAATTCTAGTGTTTCTAATTTTGTGTCAAATAATGTCAAAGATTAATTTGTTGTTCCTTTAGTACAAAATATTTATAATATAGAAACAATGAATGCTCTTGAATGCCCCCAACTAGAGAAAAATTAGTGGCTCAAAAGTTATGGCCAAGGGTTAGTGAAACATATTTTAAAATTATATATGAAATGAAGAAATAAAATTTTATAATTATCATCTGGTATTATATTTCCATCCAATAGAAAAAGGACATGATTATTCAAGAACTTTCAGATATTAAGGTATCTAAAGAACTAGCTAAGAAACAAGGAGCTGTCTTAGCCATTTTAGACCAGTAAATCAAGAAACATCATTAGTAGATACATAACATGAAAAAAGTAGACAAAAAAAATATAAAATAAAATAAAACCCCTCCCTTTTATCTTTATTTGATATTAGGTGATTGTTTAGTCCATATATGGTAGATAGTAGAGCTAGTACCACTGTTATGCCCAAAAACATTGTAAATAAGCTTGGTCTTGTCTATGACCCAAATAACATAGGAGTAATTAAATTATATGGAAAAATAATAAATATATTAGGTATAATTAAAATCCTAAAAATGAAATTACAAGCTTTCCCTAATGTTTTTATTTAGAAAGATGTAGTTGTAGTGGCCCTGCCTCCCTATTTTGCCATGTGCCTGTCAAGAGACTTTACTTAAAAGATTGGATCATATTTGTGAGATAATTAGACCTATTTAATTTTTAAAACTAGGTATGGTAATAAGGTGAAAATATTTTCTAAACCTATTGCAATATTTATTTTTGATCCATATATGTTAGGCAGGGTGAACACTAATTTTGTTATCTTAGACAAGGTACTAGAAAATAGTGAAGCAAAATCTGAATCACCTCTAGATGGAGTCATAGATATTTTCATTGATGAATGGGCCTTTTATTCACATGATCATTATCCCTAAAATTTAATTTAATAATAAGGACTTTGTGTCTATTGTCTTCATGGAAATGATGCACCAATTTTAATGTTGATGAAAGATGATCATCATAGTGAAAGACTATGGAAGCTATATTTTGACAAATCTAGGAATAAACATGGCACTAGATCTAGAATGATGTTAATTTCAATAGATAATCAAAGGAATTTAACTTATATTAAGTTTTATTTTGGTTTTTCTAATAATGTTATTGAATATGAAGCATTAGTTTATGGTTTGTAATGGACAAGAAAGATGAAGGTCAATTATTTACAATTCTTTGGAGATAGTGAACTAGGTGTTTACCAATTGAGAGGAATTAATATATGTAAGAACCCACTGCTTAGGTCCTATAATAATATATTCTGGGACTTAGTTGAAAACTTTCAAGCCTTGAATATTCAGACCATATGAAGAAATTAAAACAAGCATGTAGATAGATTGGTTACTATTGGGTCACAATTTAGTATCTTAGATGACATTAAAAAGAAAAGATGAAATCACATATCAAGGCAGTTATGAGACATTATATTCCAGATAATCATGACAATTGGAAAGTGTTTAAATATGATAGTCATATTCTTACAAGAGGAAGTTGAGTTCTCTTCAAGGAACCAAGGCAAGCATTTATAGCAGTATGATGACCAGATTGTACAATTAAAGATAAATAAGTTGCCTAAAAGACTGGTCACCTTAAAATCATATTTAGTAGATATGATGAATTAAGAAAATAAAAGTTTACTTTTTCAACCAAGGAAGAACACTATACAAATGTAGAGATTGCAACTAACAAGAGTTTAAAGCTAGTTAAAGTTTTCACATCTTCAAAGAAAGAAGCTTTTATCAAGATGTGTTCAAGTTTTGTAGATGTCTTTGCATGGTAGTATAGTGAACTTAAAGGTTTTAATCCAAGTCTATATCAACATACCATTGAGTTATAATATGATAATATACCATTCAAACATTGACAAAGGCCAGTTAATCCAAATCTTGAACCTCTAATGAGAGTTAAACTACACAAGCTTATAGAGTCAGCTATAACCTTTCTAATTAACTACTCTACTTGGGTGGAAAACCTTCTTCTAGTATATAAAAATAATAGTGAAATAAGGACATCTATTGAATTTCATGACTCTAACAAGGCCTCTCTTAAATACCAATATCTATTGTCATCAATAAAGCAAATTTTGCAACTAGTAGTAGGTTTAAAAAGGTTATCTTTATTAGATGGTTACATTGGTCATAACCAAATTTTGGTCAAAGAAAAAGATAGTACAAAATATCCTTCACCAAAAAGTGGGGGATTTTTTCATACATAAATATGCATTTTGGTTTATCCAATGCTAGAGCCACTTTTTAGAAGGTTATGGACATGGCATTTTAGGGTCTCCTCAATGAGTTTATTCTTGTTTATTTAGATGGCATAATAGGATTATATAATAGTATATATGAGAATAAGATTCATCTTAGACAAGTGTTTGAAAGGTGTAGGTAATTTGGATTTTATTTGAATCCAAAAAAGTGTGTTTTCTCTATTTATGAAGGTAGGCTTCCTAGGCATGTAATTCTAAAGAATGGTACAAGCATAGATCCTGATATGATAGAATCAATTCTTGCACTTTCACTTCCTAAGCACAAGAAAGCCTTGAAAATACTTCTAGGTAAGATTAAATTCATAAGGAGATACATTTTAAATTTTGCTAATTTAGCTAGGCCACTCATAACCATGCTAAAGAAGGGTCAAAATTTTAGTTGGTCTAGATAAGGAGTGAGAATATTTGAAGAGATCAAGAAAGCTATAACCTGTGCTCTTATAATCTTGAACCCTAAATTTACAAAGGATTTCTTATTATAAAATTATGCTAACATTGACATAATTTTAGGTGTTCTCATGTAGTAGAATAAAGAAAATTGGAGCAGCCAATAGCCTTTTTTAGTTAAGGCTTAGAGTAATATGAAGCAAGGTATCCTTTTATTGAGAAGAATGTTCTTTCAGTCATACGGTCTCTTAAAAAATTTACGTACGTATCCAATAATAAGATACATTTGATGGTTACACATCCAAATGTCAAATATTTTCTTTTGAATAAAGATACAAATGACAAGAGATATAGTTGAATAACCAAGGTCATGGAATATTACATTGAGATCAAAGTCATAAATTTGGTTAGAGGCAAAGGACTTTGTGAATACCTATCCCAAGACTTACAAGAGTCTAATGAATAGGTTATGGTGTTAAATGATCAGGATATTACAAGTGATTAGGCCTCATCTTCCATTTGGTTCCAAAATATGGTAAGATATCTATAGAATGGAATTTATCCTTCTCATATAACCCCTTCAAAGATAATATATTTTATATTACAATAAATTTCTTTTATTCTTGTTGATAATGTATTTTTGAAAAAGGATATCAATGGCATACTTCTAATATAAATAATACCATGCAAAATATAGAGGTTTCTTAATCAATTATATGAAGGACATGGTGGAGGACATTATTCATCCAAGATCATAGCCCATAAGATCATGAGAGGTGGGTGTTATTGGTCAAGTTTATTTGTTGATTTTCATACATGGATTAGGAATTGTACATAGTGTGCCATGTTTTTTGGAAAGGTGAAGCTGGTAGCATTACCTCTCCAACCAATTTTAGTTAACCAAACCTTTTTCAAATGGGGATTGGAATATATTGGTGTTATCCAACCCCCCATCAATTTCAAGACACAAGTAGATACTAGCTACGACATATTATTTTACCAAATGGATAGAGGTAGTAGCATTAAAAGAAGCTAATGAAACTAGTGTTTTGGACATCTACGAAGGTTTGATTACTATAATTTGGGTCCCTTCAACTATAAATTTTTATAATGATATAGCTTTTTTAGGCTCTAAGTTCAACCAATGGGTAGCTCAACATAGTGTTTTCCTCATTACCTCATCAAACTATTATCCACAAGGCAATGGCCTTGCTGAGTCTACTAATAAGAATTTGTTTAATATCATCAGAATGACTATTGAAGAGAATTATATATCATGGCATCTAAAATTAATTTTAGCTTTTTGGGCTAATAGTATCACCTATAAGAGGTCAATTTCTAATTCTTTATACAAGATTGTATACAATAAGGAATAAAGAGTGCCTATTTCTATTGAATTCCCTTATTTAGAATTAATGCATTAGCTTGAACTTTTGGAGAATGAGCTAATGAAAATAAGATATGTTAATCTCATAGAGCTAGAGGAGACAAGACATTAGGCCATGTTTGTTATGGAGGCCCATCAAGAAATGACAAAGAGATATTTTGACAAAGAAACTTTGTCAAGAGTTTTCTAAGAAGGAGATTTGGTCCTTAAGTGGGATGAAGATATAGCTAAGCTAGGAAAGCACACAAAATTTTATTCTCTATAGAGTGGTTTATATACAATTTCTAGCTTCAAATACCATAATGCTTTCCAACTCTCAAGGATGAATGGTGAAGAGCTTCCTATCCTAGTCAATGGGATATATATCAAGCACTAATATTAAGGAAATCTAAGTCCCCTATAAATATTTAGTTGTTCTCATTTTTCTCTAAGTGTTTTTCTAACACATTAGTTTCCTTTTCATTTTATCCCAAATAAGTAATTTTGTTACACAATTATTTAGTTGCCTTTGTTTTATTAGGTTAGTTTCCCTATTTTAGTTTGTTTCTTTCCCTATTTTTGGAATTCTTATATCTTTTCAACTTAAAAGACTATCTTGCAGTCATGTAAATGGTCCATGTGTCATTTTTTATGAGTCAAGAATCATGTATATGGTCTGAGTTCTCAAACATAGTAGACATATTGCCTAGCCAAGACACCAAAGATGTTGACCAAATTTGGTCTACATACCAAAAATGTGCATAAGAGCAAGATTATAGATGGAATAAGTTGACCCGATCATATCATGTAGAGTACAAATCTTTTAAAAAATTTAAGTTCATTTAGAGTGTAAGTTTTCAATTTATAATGGATAAGTATACAAGTTTCAAAGACCCAATGGCATGTCAAAAGTGCTTTGAATAAGTATATAAGTGTATAACATTCATTTGGTCTTTCATTTTGCATTTATAAATTTTGAGTCTAGTGGTAGAAATTATAAATAGGCACTTTGCTAACATCAAAAATGCCATGTGTGGATGAGTTAGGGGGAATTGATCATATGGGTTTGTTCAGTTTATTCCCAATTTTAAATGCACCAAGTTTTAGGTCATCCATCAAAGTGCATAAAAATATATGAAGACCCAAAGTTGGCCTCTTAGCCATATTTTATTGTTTTTCCATACTTAGACATTTTAAAAGAAGTTAAAGCCAAGTGAACATATTTACAAGGCCATATCTTGCATATGTAGTAGTTACAAGGGAAATTGGTCACATGGGTTTGTTATTCTTGGTCCCTACTTGATACACATTAATTTTTAGATCATTTTTTAAAGTGTGGTAGAATTTGTGCATGTGCAAAGATGGTTCCTCAGTTAGATTTTGTTAAGTTTTCCATACTTAACCAAATGAGCTCAACTATTACTAGGATGCCATGCATAAATGAATCGACTAGTCAACTTGAGCATTTTATATCTTCAATCAAAAATCCCTTGATACCATTGGATCAAATGGGTTCATCCCTTTTAGTCCTAAGAACATCTCTATAAAATTTGGCCCCTCCATGATTCTTACTCTTCAAGATATAATCTATGAAATTAGTTAAAAAGCATAAGATGTTCATGCTAACATCACGTTTGAGCTTGATAAAAACTAAATATTTTCATCTTAAATTTGATGGTCATGTGAACATCAATGATGATCACATGCATGCTATTTTATAGGAATGAGGATGTTAATTTTAAGATCATGAACTAGTCATTGGATTTCAAATAGTGGGTCCTAGCATATCAACGATTGGCATTTGATCAATCATTCAAATCTAATGATGAGAAGATGTTAGAAGATCTAAGAAAAAATATGTGCATGACAAGTGGCACAAGCATGTTCAACTGATAGAATTTTGATGGTTCATGGGCATCTATGCACAAATAGATCAATAAAGTAAGGTAGAGTTAATAAGTTAGCATACCTATAGAGCCAATAAACATAAAGATAATTGAGAATAATGTAGATGGTCCAAGTTTGAAATCAATATCAAATAAGTAAAATCAAGCTCAGGGAATTTTTGACAAAATTTGAAGAAGCTATTTTTTACCTAGGCAAAGTACAATGTCAAAGAGTTGAGTTTGAAGGCTAACCAAGGTTGAACTAAGCCCACATTTCAAAGATCAAACATTATAAAAAAATATCCACACAGGTAAAATAATTTTTTTAGGTTTAATATAGAAGGTGAAGATAGACCAATGATTTTGAAATAAATTCAAGTAGTTTGTATAATTTCATAGATATTGTGACTATGTGAAAACTAATGGTCTAAGATTAGTTTTCACCTATAGTGGACATGTGTTTGATATAGTAGTAAATGAAGACCATAAAGATATGTTTTTCCTATCATCATGGTCACATTTTTTGTAAACAGGTTTATATAGCCACCTAATGTATATATGGCACATTTAAGTTAATTCTAAGACATGATCCTCATAAAAATCAAGTGGATAATGACATGGTTCCAAGAAGAGACCTAGTAGTTGGATAAGGGCAATGGACATTTAATTCTTTTAAAAAATTTGTTTCTTTTTGATAATATCTTGAGTCATCTTCCTCAAGATTACTAATCCCAAAAAAGTGGTTCTCTCTCTCTCTCTCTCTCTCTCTCTCTCTCTCTCTCTCTCTCTCTCTCTCTCTCTCTCTCTTTTATAAGTATAGGCTTCTAAGCTTTAAAATTGATCCATTTATCCCTCTTTTTATGATATCTTTTTGATGAAATGAAGACTAAATTCTATCTTTTTTCTAAGTTAAATTGAAGTGTGTTCCATGAATTCATCCATTATGTTTAAGTGAATGTATGTTCCTTGCTTATGTCTAAGTTTTCTCACTTTCAATAAGTGCTTAGTAATTCTTATAGGTCATTATAAGTGCAATTTATATTTTATTATCTAGCTCAAAAGTGGATATTTTCCCTCTCTTACTAATTTGATAATTGATTAATGCCTTATTCTAAAATATTTATGTGATATTAATGTTACTTGGTCTTAAAAGTGTCTCATAGTATGTTTTATGTGAGTTAGAGTGATCAAATCATTGGTGTATCATCGATTTTACATGTTTTTTTATGTTTTGTCAAATCTATCTCCCTTTTCCAAGCAAGTGATAGTTTGGTTTAGTATAGATGATAAATCCATGAGGAATCCAACCTTCTCTAAATGTCTAATAAATTATTAGGATATCTAAAGCCAAGGATCGGTCCCATGTTGGACTAGATTTGAGTAGGAAGATCTGAACAATCCCCTTACTCATCTAGGGTGATAATCTGGAACCCTGACAATAATTACTAACTAATGCATCACATAATTAAATAACTGGTTGGATTTTTAACATTAAATATAAATTGAAATCCTATGAGTTTACAAATTACCATAAGGTATGTGTAAATTAAAGACCGTGTTTAACTTTGTATTATGGATATGACTATTGAAGAAACTTCCTCATGCCATGATATTTATAAATGATACACAAAGAATATAAATAGAGTATTGTGTAGCCCTTAATGATAATAATTAAGTAGTTTAAAAAATGATAGTACATAGTTTCTAGAAAAAGCCATACAAAGTTAAAAATAAAGCCAAGAAATCAATATTTTTAAAGCCAAGTTACAATTTTTAAGAGTAAATGAACAATCAACCAACTAAAAAGTAAGGTGACTATAATTACTATCATATATATCTCAATTTACTTTGTTCAAGATAAAAAGTGAAACACATAACAAGATCAAGTTTGTTGGTCATGTTTGTCAAACATAATAAAACTAATTCAATCTAGTTGACTTGATCTATTGTAAAAAATTCAAAAATAATTAGCTAGAGTAAGTTGACTTAGTTCTCTAGGTAAAAATCAAACATAAAACTTGGTTGAGCTAGTCTATTTAGTTAACTATGTAGGTACAATGTTACAAATCTAAAAATCTATTAAAAATAAGATTGAATTTAAATTTTAACTAAACTGTGGGAAAAAAAATTCTTAGAAAATGACAGAGTGAAAATATTGACCTAGTTAGAGTGAACCTAGTAGATAGGTAAAAATTGACCAAGTTGATGTAGTAGCTTTTCCTGAATATGTTAAATTATTTCTTTAACTAGATGATCTAGGTGAGTTTGTGATAATTTAAAAAGAATTATTCAGTAGAATTAAGTCAATAAATCTTGTTTAAAAATTTGATAAATGATAGGAGAAATAGAACTAGATCAATCAGATCAATGTAGTAAGAAAAAATGAAATGAAAAAATGAAATGCATAAATTAGGTTGATTTAGTTAGGAACATACAATTGTAGAAAATATTGGATTGATTAGTCTAATATAATTAGCTAAGAACCAAAAATATTTTGAATAAAAGACAAAATCAGGTTGATAGGATTGATGAAGATGGAAATCTTGTGCATAAAAAGTTGAACTAGGTCGACAAGTTCAACAAAGTTGGAAAATGTTGTGCACTAGGTTGATAGGCTTGATGAAGTTTAAAAATCAACACATAGAGAACTGAAATTAGTTGACAATTTTAACAAATTTTAATATCCTATATATGGAGTGTTAAAGTGGATCGACAGGCTCTATCCAGTTGACTATAAATGAAACTTTTTAATTTAAAAGGGTTAGATTCACATTAGTTTCATAAGAATGTATGTAAGTGAAAAAATATAGATCTACAACTTAACCTACTTGGTAATATCCAGTCTCAAAGAAGGTAATCAACTAACAATCCACTTAGCAATATTTTTTTATATTAGGATCATGACCAATTATGGATATATTAAACCTAATTAAGGGATCTCTTATTATTTAATATCAAAGGAGAGGTTTCCAAGGACTCTATTAAATCATCATCATGTAATAACCCAATCTAGGTCTTATAATGTGATAAATTTAAATTAGATAATCTACTAAAAAAACATATAAGATAATATATTAAATAAACATACAAGTTAATCTAGTGTTCACCAAAGTTTGTGGCACAAAATGGGAAAGATAATAAACAAGAAAAGATCATTTCATTAAATATAATATATAAGTACTATAAGCAAGAAGAGAGACAATACAATCCATTAGTTATCTAATTCATCAAAATAAATATCTAGAAGCATACTTGCCTTGTTAAAGTGAACTCATCATGCCTCAATCTCTCCCTTGGCCAATTGTGCCTTACAAGAGGTTTTTGTGGCTTATAAGGATCATAAGTATATATTAGATATAGTCTATGATATTTATTATATGCAACCAAGACTTCTAAAATAAGAATAATAAAATTTCAAGGTAAAATCCTAAGAAACGAAACCCTTTAATAATATTATAAGCAAATTTTCAAGCTATAATGATGCATAATTGAATAATCCTCCATTTATAGATAAAGTTAAGGGGTATTTATATCCAAAGGTTGAAACTAAACCCTCCATATAATTTAGTTAACAAGGTTGGTTGGGTTGATCTTGTATTGTAGGAAATAGAGCCATTAAGCCTTAAACTAGGTCAGTTGGCCCAATAAAGTTTCATAACATGCATTAGATTCCCAACAAGGTTGATTGGGATGTCGTAGTAGGAAAAATAAGTAAAAGGGGTGTTTACTTAGGTAGGGGATATCTTAAATGATGAAGTATTTAGGGTAGTGTATAATCAAGTTTTTTTTACTTAGGTAATTAGATATGGGTAGATGGTAATGGTTTAAGGTAAGTGTATAGGGGCCAAAAATATTGCAAAGCACAAAAAGCTACCAACACCTTTCTCAGTGAACATTTTAATACATTCACTTAGAGATATTGACTCTCGATAGTGTAGACACTGAAAATATGTCTACACTTTGGTCATCTTTTGTCCTCCCCTCTTTGTCCCCCATTGACCCATATCCTAACCCTTGTCCTAGCCCCCTCTATTTATCAAATTAAAATAATTAAATATTTGGGCCCCTTTCCACCTCACCCTTGCCACCTTGGATCCCCTCCTTGGATCCCCCCACCTCTCTCCTAGCTTTTATGGCCCAAATATCCCCTTTATCCTTCCTCTCGCGTCCATTTATGTCTTCCTTGACCATTTTCCCATGGCCCCTTGACCCGGCGGCATGCAAGAATGGACAGAGGCTAATTTTAGCCTCTGTGCCCATTTTGACCTCACCGACATCGGTCATGGTTCGGCCGACGTCAGCGGTTCTAATGCCGTCAGCACCCTTCAAAACATTTTCCTACAACCATTTTGATCCCCCCATGAACAAAATCCTCCTGATGCTCCTGGCATTTGCATTCTCCTTTCTCTCCACCTCATACAGCAATAGCAGTAGGTACAAGCACTTTACATCAGTCATTTCTTCTTACAATAGGTCTTCCACAGCTCCAACAACAAGCTCTTCCATTCTTCAATCAACAAGCAGGAGGTAAGCAATTTCATTGTTTCATTTCACTATTTCATTTGATTTCAGTTATCTATCCTATCCACCGTCTACCACTTGCCTTGTCCTTCCCATGAGAGGCTAAAAAGCCTTCTCAAACCCTGTCTCTCGTCCATCTTCCTTTTGCCCTGTCACTCTTTTAGTCCAGTCCCATACAACATTCTCAGTCCCTCAGACCCAAGACTAGTCCCTCAGACCTCCAAGCAATCCCTCAGACCTCTGAACATACCTCCCTAACCCTCAAACAAGACCATAGTCCATTTTGTGTGTCCACAGACCCTGTCCACAGTCCTAAAACCTGGCCCGACCCGTCCCTGACTACTGCCCTGACTGACCTCGGCCTCGGCAGTCTAACTGATGTCGATGACCTTCCTGACCGATGCCGGCAACACCACTGACGCTGGTGACTGTGCAAAGGTAGATAGCTTCTAAATAGGAATGCATTTGTCTTAAGTTCTTTCTTTTTGTTTTCCATCATTTACCACTTTCTATTTTTGATCAGCATTCTATTTTTAACAGTGGACTGACATCCTCCAAGAAGCCTTTGTTCTTTTAGGACCAAGCTCTTGCTTGGCAGTCCACCCTTTTGTCATCTAACATTCTTCATGTTTAGTGTCTTTCTTTTTCAGGTGTCATTCCTCCACAGCCAAAGAGGAGTTATCACAACGTCTGAATTTTGGTGCACACATCTACAATCTGGGTACGTACAAACCCTCGTCCTTCTTCTTAGTTTCTCATTTCTCTATCTTTTGAATGTAGAAAGCGATTTAGCATAAAACAGATAGGTTCCTGCAAGAGAGAAATCATCAGTAAATGATAAAGTTAAAAATATTATGTGTATATAGTGTATATATTATTGAGACCTAAAGCTTGAGGATTGACCATAGTATTTAAATTAAGATTGTTTATGCACTAATAACCATAGAAGAAGGAGAGACTTGGATATTTGGGAACAAAGGAAATTTATGGGTAGGAACAATGTAAGGAACTAGATTATAAAGATTCACTATGATAATATCAATGGGAAGTGGAGAAATAGTAGAGAACATACCAATCATAATGGTTATCTCAGGAATGGTTTTAGGAATAGGATACGTTAGTGTGATAGAAACTAGAAGAGGATGAAAATTAGGAATACCAAAAGGTGTAAAACCTAAGAAAATAGGGTAGTCTTGAGAATTAGTTACATGGGAAACCATAAGAGAAGATTAAACTTATATTTAGAAACTATGAGGGGATATATGCTACTACCTTAATGTGTCTGAGGTGGGATATGAAGGCTTTAGGGATGTTAGGGGTTGATATCTAAGAGAACTATGGTGAGAATATGAGCTACTATAAAAATGAAGTACATGAGCATCTTAATGCTAGTTTACCTAAGAGGTCCTTTTAGATGAAATTGATGTTGAAGATAATAGGTTGGTCATTAAAGTGATCCATTAAATGATCAGATAAGACAGATTCCTACTAGTAATTAGGAACTTGGCATAAGGTTATGTATGGTTGGGCCTTTCCTCCAATACAATATTGAGTTGTGTTTGTTGCTCTCTATAATGTCACACTACCTCAAAATTAGTAATCACCTAGCATCATTGGTAATGTTGAGATGGAGTGAGTCATATGGGTGGCTCTTATGGTGGTAATTTGTGTTCATCATGGCTTGATGTTATTCCACATGGGCCTTTACCCTGTCATGAGGATATTTTTTCCTCTCATATGTAAAGGGGAGATTAAATGAGTCTCTATGTGTAAACACTAATTAAATAGAGAGAAACATTTTATATTCATGGTGTTTTATAATGATGGGGATTTTATATATTATTTGTCTCTTGGTGAGGTAGAGGCTAGATATACCATTAAAAATATAAAAAAGTATCTCTTATTTCTAGCCAGTTCAAGACAATGTAAAGTATCTTGAGGGGAGGTACTTAAATGCCTTATACCTTAATGATTATGTGGTATTGGTAGTATGATTAGGAATAAATTAATATAATGGAGGATTTCATCTCCTTTGATAATCTTGGCATGGTATTATCATTAATTATTACATACATGAGGGGATATAAATGGTCACATATGTCCCCATTGTGATTCTTAAAGTGGTGGATATACAATTTATAAAAGACCACATGAATAAAGGAACCTATCATCCTTCACTAAGGAAACATAATGAATTTTTAGTTGATGGTGGTACATGTAGCATTTGAAAAATAAGAAATCAAATATAAGTTTCACCTAACATGAACCTTGGGGACCAGCTAAGATAGGTTGAAGGTAATGAGGTTCCCAAGAGCTATAACTTGCTTTGTTTTGAGGATGATGTTGAGTACAGGGACCTAATACCTATTGACATAAACAATTTTATTTACCTAATATAAATAATTGAGAAACATTATGCTAACCATACCCATTATCTAAAGGTATTAATTTTATAGGAGTTGGCATCCTCCTTGTTGATCTAGTGGTTAATTTATTTAGCCAAATCCTTTAGACTATCATAGAGGTTGTTTGTATTCATACATATAGTAGTAAACTCATTGTAATTAGAGATGCTTATCTATGAGATATCATAATATCTCTTGAATACTACACTAGAGTTGTCTATAATTTTGAGATTATTGTTGGGTGAGTGAGTTATATCATTAATGCACTTGGAAGTTATCATCATATTGAATAAGATGTCTCTGTAGGGGAAGACCTTAAGATTTGAATCATCTTTTTATAGAGATAATTTATTAAGTGTAATGAACTTACTAAATAATTTGACATCATCATCCAAAGGCTTGTCATAATTTCTAAGAAACTAGATATCTTCAATTACCTTGAATATTTCATTATATTACTTATACCTTGTTATCCTTAAGAGTAATATGGTCTCCCTAAACTCCTTTTGTGGTTTAGGGTTGGATGTTTAATCCAACATTTCTTGGTTACTTAACTCCTTGAGATTTTCATCATCTTCCTATAACTTGCTCTCTTATGTGAAGGATACCTTCAGAGACATGCCTTAAGATATATTGATGATATTTAAGTATAAGGATCATAATAATTTGGGTCATATAGAATAGATAATTATGACTTAAATTTAGATGGGACCTTATAAGGTTTTGAATTACTTACACAAAAATGACATCAGGGTTCACAACATGTGAGCTAATCGCCAAGTTGATGGAACCATTTTGAATTAATCATTCTACATTTTTTTCTTATATTTTATATTGTAGAACATTATTTAGTCATATTAGATGGTGGTGATTCACTTATCTAGGTTTGAATCATGTCCTACCAAAATAGCCAATAAATGTAGATAGTGTTGTAGACATGTGCTAAGTGTATACACACAATATTTTTATAATCTTTATCACTTACTAATCAATTCTCTCTTTTAGGAACCTACCAAGTTTCAATATCTCTAACTACACACCTTAAAAGGGTGAGTAGACCATTAGTGGTTCATAATATTATTTTGGATTTTTACATTCCTATTACTAGTCTAAATTATTTAGAGTTTTTATCCATTGACCTCATATGATGGTTCACTAAAATCCTAAAATGTGGTAAAGTCTAAAACCTAGTACGAGCTTCCAAAATCTAGAATTTGTATTATAACTCCAAGAGGTCTGAAACCACTATCAAACATCTTGAAACTATATGTCCATGTGTAAATGTAAAATTATACTTAAATGTTTATTTTATGTTTATACTACCTATTTTGCCTATGTTCCTACTATGTTGACTAGGCTGACTTTATCATTTATATCATCCTATTATGTTGATTAGGTCAACTTTTTCAATCATACTATATCATCTAGATCTATAAAATTAGATGTAGTCAACTACATTGACCCCATTGGGAATTTATCACATATCAAAGAACTCCATCGGCCAAAGCTGATGTATTTTAAGGTTTAATAACACTACTTCCCACTTAAAAAATCAGGCTAATTGACCTCATTGGCTTAATTTATAGGAGGCTTTAGGGTCAATACTTGGCTATACATACCCCTTTAAATTCATTTCAAAATGGTGGATCATTAAATTACACATCATTATTGGCTCATAAATTTACTCATATAACTAATAGGAGGTTTCATTACATGGATTTTTTCCTTGAAGAAGTAACAATTGTCTTAGAGAGGTCTTGGATGCACATGGTAAGTCTTGTAGTCTAGAGATAATTTATCCTTATGATTCTTACAAGTCATAATAACCTCTTACAAATCGTCATTATCCAAGGAATAGATTGAGGCACAATGGGTTTACTTTAACAAGGTAAGTATATTCCTATCCCTTCATATTTTAATAAGCAGATGTTGTAGATCTAATATATTTAATTATATCTATCCTTGCTTAGATTATTACTATGCTATAGTATATATATTTTTCTTTGTATGTTTATTATTTTCTAAATTTATGCCATAATCTTTGGTGAGCACTAGATTAGCTTGCATATTCATTTTCAAGATAATCTTGCATGTTTATTTAGTAAATTAGCTTTCTTATTATTATTAGAATCATAAGACCTAGCTATGGTTATCACAAAATGGAATTTGACTAGAGTCCTTGGAACCCTCTCCTTCTCCATTTTGTGATAAGACATCCATTAGTGTATGTTTAGAGGATCCATTACTGGTATGCAGATAGTTAGTTGACTACCTTCTTCAAGCTTCGGTATTACTAAGTAGGATAAGTTATATATCTATCATATTTTACTTACATACATTCTATTAAACTTGACATTAATCTAACCCTTTCATATTTTTAATTTTCATTTACAGTAACCTAGATCAACACTATCGACCTAGTTTAACATTATTATGTAGGTTTTCAAACTTTGTCAAACCTTTTGGTTCAAATCTTTATGTACATGTTTTCAAACTTAATTTATCCTATTGACCTAGTTTGACACTCTATTTACATGTTTTTCAACATTGACAATCCTATTAACCTAGTTCAACACTCATTTTATAGGGTTTTCAACTTCATTGATCTTGGTGACCTGGTTTAGCTCATTGTGTGTAGGTTTTCAACTAGTTCAAGCTAGTTGACTTATATTTTTTATGTGCATATTTTTATTATCAATATGATTTTAATTGATGTCAAAATGGAGATATTTATCACTATGGATTTCATTGATATTAATAAAATTAGTCAAGACAAGATTGATGAAGAGGAAATCATGGTTTATTATTTCACGAGTCGAAATATTGTCATATAAATTTATCATGATTTTACAATGACTATTTTTGGATGTTTCCAGAGAAATTGATAGAATATTTGTTATGTGGTTTTTAATTACATCTCATATATATTTTCCACAGGTTTAGATGAAGAAAAATGAGCTAAAAAATTATTTATCCTTACTTTCATCCATTACTAGGGTTTCTTAGAAAAACCCTATGGTATTTTGTCATGGTGTTCATAGGCACTTCTATTTTTATGTTAACTAGATATAGGTAGGAATCACTCACTTAATTTATAACTTAAGCCTTCCTCATCATTATTAAACTAGCCCTCCAACCTAATGAAGTAGTGATCAAATTATTTAATATTCCCAAGTCCTT
The DNA here is from genome assembly GCA_037957365.1 of Torreya grandis. NCBI lineage: Eukaryota > Viridiplantae > Streptophyta > Pinopsida > Cupressales > Taxaceae > Torreya > Torreya grandis. Next base: position 717,950 of record JARHVA010004440.1, read on the forward strand.
GACTTAATATTTGTTCAAGATTGATCAATGGTGAGCACTTAATCACATGATGAATATCCACTGATGTGTAAAAAAGGTAATAAGTTAAATAACCTAAAAATGAACATGTTGATGACATGTGTCATGATCATGGATCTTGAGTAATAGATCTATAGTGCAGTTCAAAGTTAAATAGTCATTCATCAATGTGAAGGTGATAAGTGTCTTAATAAAAGGAACTAATAGTAATGTGTAAAAGGAACATGAGGATAACAAGTTTCACAATAGTGTGGATTGATAATTTTTATAAGGCACATGAGAGTTCCAATTGTCACAAGCATAGGAACTGACAACAATGTATAGAAGGTACATCAGGGTGAAAAGTGTCACAAGAATGGGGACTAATAGTGAAGTGTTTAGAAGGAATGCAAGAGTGCCAAGTGTCTTAATATTGAGATATTGAGACAAAGATCAATGGTTATGACTTAAATTGCAATATTTAAATTTTAAAATCTTGAAAAAATCTAATAGAGTGCATGAGCTTGTTAGATTTTGATTTGATGGTTGCAGTTTAAAGTTAGGATAACTAAATGAGGATCATCTGATCATAGTTCAAAACTTAAGATCAATGGTTAGTATTTAAATATTTTTTAATCTTAGTGGTCAAATAATTAAAAACTTTGGTAAGATGCATTTTATGACATAGAGAATGATATAGGTTGTTGTAATCGATCCAAATTGAATGAAATGACATGTATCAAAACTAGACCCTGATATATGCTAAATATAGTAAAAGATAAATAATTATGGTGGTGGTATGGGAATATAAGAAGTGGGAAACTTGTCATTAAATAAATGTAAGATAAGTTATATAAACATGGAGCATGATGTTTTAATGACCAAAGTGAACATAGAGAATATGTGAGACCTAGATCCAATGCATATATACATCACCTAGGATATACACTAAGTTTGAAAGAGAGTCAAATTGAGAGGGAGAGAGGTAGATAGGAAGAGATATGTAGAGTATGAGAATTTATAGAAGAGTCCTATAATATAGAATTGGATTCATTTTGAATCAATTTTTGTAATCAAGAGTTATATCTCCATAATAGATTTGATTGGTAGGTTGCATCAGAAGCACTGAGTTAGTACTCAGTTAGGGAGTAGGTGCCTCTTTAGAGTAGGTTATCCTAACTTAGGGGATTGGTGTCTTCTTTGGGTTAGTGACCTTAAACATTATAACCAATGAGGTTTTAATCATGAGTTTGGATTAGAATAATAGATTCTAATAATTATTCTCACCATGGTTTTTTCCATACTAGGTTTTCTATGTACACTCAGTGTTGTGTCTATTTATGTGTGTGTGATCTATGTATATAATTTTTAATTTTTATTAAAATTATTAAAGGACTAATTTTAATCAATCTACTAATTTACCCTCACTCCCCTCTTAATAGATAGTTGTGTTCCAATAATTGGTATTAGAGACCTAGTTCCTTATAAAAAGCTTAATTAGCTTAGGTAGATCTTGGATAGTGAACACAAATGGCTAGTCAGGAAGGCTCTTCCTCAAATAAATCACCTCTTTTTGATGGATAAAAATATGAATTTTAGATCATTAGAATGGAATCATATTTATTTTCATTAAGGTTTATTATATGGATGTCTATTGTAAATATATATACAATGCCTGTTATAACTTCTGTTGATCAGGCTACCAAGAAATCATATGAGAGAAATGTCAAGGCAAATAAAAATCTTGTATGAACTCCTCTAGAGATACAAAGACAAATAGAACCACTATTGATGTGAAGAAATTTGAAATATAAAATAAGCCTAAAGAAAAGAATAATAATAATGAGTCAATCTCTATAAACTCAAGGAAGATGTAGAACACAAATGTAGATGATGTAGATGGTTACATAAGGGTGAGATATTTAAAGAAGCCAGAGTTATGAAGACATCTTTATCTTTCACAAATAAATGCTATAACTAGGTATTCCTCATTTTTTTATGGTTATTATTACATATGTAATCAATTTGTTCATAGGGGTAGTGATTGTAGAGTTATACCTAAAAGGAGAACAAAATTTGTGAGCAAAAATTCATTTACAACCTTGTTAAATACAAATGTAATATGTTATAACTACAATAATTTTGGTCATATAGCTAAATAATGTAGAACAAAAGTTTTAAGACCAAAAATACAAAGTGAAAATAAAAGCATGCCTCCCAGTGTGAACAAAGGTTCAAAAGTCTCTAAAAAAGAGAAAAATAAGCCAAATAAGAAACCTAAGGATGTGTTGAAAGTAAAATATTAAAAAATTGCATAATCTATGATTGATCAAAATACACTCCATGTCAAGGAACAAAATTTTTGGGTAATAGATAGTGGTTTCTCAAAACACATGACTGGTGACAAGATCAAGTTCATCAAATTGATTAAATGTAAGAAAGGATCTGTTAGCTTGGGAAATAATATTTTATTAAAGATTCATGGTAAAAGATCCTTGAATATAGATGGAAAAATTCCTACACATGATGTCAGGTTGTAAGATAAGGAAATTTGGATGATTATTTACAGAAGGGAAAATAACTGAAAGAAATATTTATAATATAAGTGAAGTGAATGGCAATAGTTTCTTGATAAGAAATATTGATGAGAGTTGGTTATGGCATAGAAGAATGGGTCATGTTAACTTTGATAGAATAGTAAAAGTGATCTCAAATAAGTTTTTTATACATATTCCTAAGATAACCAAACTTGTAGACACTACTTTCAAGGAATGTCAGCAAGGCAAGCAAACAAGGTTCACATTTCGAACAAAGGAATATGCAACTACAAAGCCTTTAATTTTATTTTATACTAATCTTTGTGGTCCTAATAAGACAAGGGGATATAAAAGAGAAATATACTTCATGTTACTAATAGATTATTATTTAATAATGACATGGGAAACCTTTCATAAGGACAAGTCTTAGGCATTTGAAAGATTCAAGATATTTAGGGCCATGGTAGAGAATGAGATTGGGAGAAAAATCAAAGGCTTAAAATATGATAAAGGTGGTGAATTCATCTAAAATTATTTCATAGAATAATGTGAGAAGCATGAAATCAAAAGACATTACTCTGCAATAAGGATTCCATAGTAGAATGGAGTTATTGAAAGAAAAAACTAGATAGTCAAGTAAATGGCCAGAACAATGCTAAAAGAGGCCAAGTTACTTGATGGATACTAGAGAGTAGTAAAAATAGTAGTATATATCTTGGATATATTTTTAACTAAGGGTAAATAGTAATAAAACACCTTATGAACTATGTTATGGAAGACCTACCTTTCTTAAGTATTTTAGAGTGCTTGGTAGAAAATGTTACATCGGGAGAAAAGAATATAAGTTGGAAACCATTGAATCAAGATATGATGAAGGATATTTCTTGGTTTTTCCAACCGAATAAAAACATACATATGTTACAACAAAATGATACAAAATATTGTATAGATTATCAATGTCAAGGTTAAAGAATGATTGAAACATGTTAAACCTGATAGAGAAATTTGTAAAGAAGAATTAGATTATAAAGAGGAAGTAACTAATGAAGAGCCTTAAGAAATAAATGAAAATCCACCTACAAGATTTGTTCAAAAGGGTCATCCTATAGAGCATATTATTGGCAATAAAAATGAACGAGTTCAAACAAGGAAAAGAGTTGTATTGAACAAAGAGCATGTAAGTTTTGCTCTAATATCTAAAATTGAGCCTAATAATTATGTTTAAGCTAGCAAGAATGATAAATGGATAAAATCCATATAATAAGAACTAAGCCAAATTGAAAATAAAAAAACATTAAAATTAGTTCTAAGACCTTCGAATAATAATGTATTAGGTATAAAGTGGGTCTTTAGGAACAAACTCAATGAGGATGGAACTATCATCATAAATAAGGATACATTGGTGTGAAAAGAATATGCATAAGTTGAAGGCACAAATTTTGAGAAAACATCTTCTCTAGTTTCTACATTGGAAGCCATAAGAATGTTTCTAGCATTCTCCATTTATAATAAATACAAAGTCTGTCAAATGGATGTTAAGTATGCTTTATTGAATGGGAACCTAAAAGAGGAAGTCTACATAGAACAACCTAAAAGTTTTCAACTATCAAAAGAATAATATTATGTTTGGAGATAGAAGAAAGCTTTGTATCGTCTAAAATAGGCACCCAAAGCATGGTATTCAAAATTAGACTAGTACCTATAACAATAAGGATTCAATAAAGGTTGTGTAGATAGAAATCAATATTTCAAATTAGAAGGTGAACATATGTTGATTATTGTTGTATATGTAGATGATATCATTTTTGGTGGTAGCAACAATATAATGTGTAAAGAATTTTATACTCAAATGCAAAATGAGTTTGAGATTTATATGCTTGGATAACTTTCTTTCTTACTCTATCTATAAATAACACAAATTGATGAAGGGATATTTATATCTCAAATCAATGATGATAAGGAAATGATCAAGAAGTTTGGAATGGAAAACAACAAATTAGAAGGTACTCCCATGATAATTGCATGTAAGTTGTGCAAAAAGGATGAGTCCCTTGATGCAAATTAGACTTTATATAGATCTATGATAGGTAGATTTCTATATCTAACTACATCAAGACCAAATATCATGAAAGTAGTGTGCATGGTTACAAGATTTCAAGTTGTTCCCAAATAATCACATGTAAATGAAGTGAAAAGAATATTTAGATATATCAAAATTAAAATTGACTATGGTATATGGTATCCTAAAGATGAATATTTCACTTTGACAACATATACAAATGTTGATTGGGTAGGAAGTGTAGATGATAGAATGAGCACTAGTGGTAGTGAATTTTTACTTCCAAACAAACTTATTTCATGGTTAAGGAAAAAATAATAATTAGTTAATCTTTTTACAGTAGAAGTAGAGTATGTTTCAGTAGTGGCATGTTGCACTCAAGTCTTGTGGATGAATCAAACACTTACAAAAATCAAGGTAGAATACAAATAACTTGTCTCTATTCTTTGTGACAATTTAAGTGCTATTAACATATCAAAGAATCCAGTGAAGCAATCCAAAACTAAGGACATATCAATCAAGTATCACTTCTTGAGAGAAAAGGTTATAGATTAAGAGGTCACAATGGAATTTTTTCCAACACAAGATCAAGTTGTATAAATATTCACTAAACTTCTTCCAAGGAATAATTTGAGAATTTAAGGTAGAAATTGGGATTGATTTCTCCTAAAACACATCATTAGATCCTAGTAATAGGGCATGAGTCTAGGGGAGGATCACACAAACTTTGTTAATCCCTAAAAGAAGAGAGAAAAGGCAAGACATATATGCATATTTTTGTAAATTTATAATGAGTTAGTGGTTGTAGATTCTTAGAAAAATTATTTTATCTGATAAAGAGGGAGAACAATTTGAACAAATAGTGAGAAATTTGGAGTTCCTTTTCCACTAATGTCAAAGGGCGAGAAACAATGCAAATGTTCTCTATAAAATCTTTATTTTTATCAAATAAGGAGTAAAGAATGTGTCCAAGGTGTGTTTAGGCAAATGTTCCATTGACTAAGAGGGAGAAATTTTTGTGTGAATAGATTTAGCTCACGTTCATTAAAATAGAATGTAAGTATAGTCAATGCTATAGGAAGATCAAATCATGTATTACAAAATCAAGGCATTTATTTTGACATCAATGACAAAGATGGAGATTGTTGGCAATATTATTGTCGTTTATGTTAAAATGGAGATAGTTAGCATTATTGATGTCAAGAGAATCAGTCATAGACAATATTGATGAAGAGAAAAACATGCTTTATAATTACACAAGTTGTAATATTGTCATATAAAGTTGTCATGCTTTTACAGAGACTATTTTTAGATGTTTACAAAGAAATTAATAGAAGATCTGTTATTGGTTTTTTAAGTGCATCTCATATATATGGTCCATAGGTTTAGATGAAGAGACATGAGCTAAAAATTATTTATCTTTTCTCTCAAACATTATTAGGGTTTTACAGTAAAACCCTATGGTTTTTAGTCATGGCATTCACAGACACTTCTATTTTTATGTTGACTAGATATAGGTGGGAATTAGTCATTTAAGTTATAACTTATGCCTTCCCCATCATATTATGAAACTGGTCCCTTCAACGTAGTAATTATTGGCTTAGAGTAGTGATCAAAGGCTTTAATATTCTTAAGTCCTCAACTTAATACTTTTTTGATTTTGATCAATGGTGAGTGCTTAATCACATGATGAAGATCTAATGATACACATCAAAGTCAATAAGTCAAATAACTTGAGAATGAACATGTTGATGACATGTGTTACAATCATGGAGATTAAGTAGTATATCTATAGTGTGGTTTAAATTCAAATATTAAATGATCAATGAAAAGGTGCCAAGTGTCTTAGTAGTTGGAACTAAAAATGATATGCAAAAGGAACTTGAGGATGCCAAGTGTCACAAGCATGGGGATTGACAATGTGTAGAAGGCATGCAAGAGTGTTAAGTGTCACAAGAGCGGGCACTAAAAATAATGTTTAGAAGGAATATGAGGGTATAAAATGTCACAATCATAAGGATTGATAGTAAATTTCAACCATTGTGACTTAAATTTGAAGAGTTAAAGTTTGAAAGCTCATAAAGATATAATGGAGTGCATGAGCTTGTCATATTTTGATATGATGATTTCATTTTAAAGTTGAGATAATTGAATGAGGATCATCAAATCATGGTGTGAAACTTAATATAAATGGTTAGTATTTAAACATTTGTTCATCTCAATTGTCAAGTGATGGAACACTCAGGGAAGATGCATTTTATGACACATAAAATGATATAGATTATTGTAATCGATCTAAATTAAATTAAATGGCATGTGTATCAAAACTAGAGCTTGATATGTGATAAATATAGTAAAATACAAAGAATTGTGGTGGTGGTATGTGAATCTAACAAGCAATAAACTTTTTAAATAAATGTGAATTGAGTTCCCAAAAAAAGGAGCATGGTGTGTTAAAGACCAAAGTGAACATAGAGAAGATGTGAGACCTAGATCCAATGTATATATACATCATCTAGGATATACATTAAGTATGAAAGAGATTCAAAATGAGAGGGAGAGAGGTAGATAAGAAGAGAGATACAGAATAGAGGATGACTAGTTATATAATAGGCCTATAACATAGAACTAGATTCATTTTAAATCAGTTTTTGTAATTATGAGTTGTAGCTCCATAATAGATATTATTGGTAGGTGTGATCAAAAGAGATGAGTTGTTGCTCAATTAGGGAATAGATTATTACTTAGAGTAGGTGTTCTTAAATTATGGGATTGGTTTTCCCTTAGGTTTGGTGCCCTTAAACATTATAACCAGTGAGGTTTTGATCGTGAGGTTAGATTAGAATAGTAGATTCTAGTAGATATTATCACCATGGTTTTCCCATACTAGGTTTTCCACATACACTAAGTGTTTTGTCTATTTGTGTGTGTATGATCTCAGCATATACTTCATAATTTGCATTAAAAGTATTAAAGGACTAATTTTAATCAATATACTAATTCACCCCCATCTCAATAGATAGTTGTGTTCCAACAATTTTCAACATTTTTAGGAAAAACTACTAAATCGACTTGGTTAATCTTGTTCTAGTTTCCAAGTTCACGCATACCAACTTAGTAATTTAATTTTTTTCAATTATCCAAATTTTTAATTTCTAGTTCTTATTAAAATCAATCAATACTTAAAATTTATATTTTATTTTTGCTAGTGTTTTAGTTTTGTTAAAATTATATACATAATCAACTAGGTCGAGTTGGTTGACTTATTTTATTTTTGAATTTTTATAGAATTTAACCAGATCAAGCTCATTGACATATTTTATACTATCCCTTTTGTGGACAACTATTTTTCTTCCCAAAATTTAACTAGATCAACCTAACTAACATTGTAAGACCTGGTTGACCTAGTATAATTTCATCTTACTATTTTTCTTCCCAAAAATCAACTAGATCAACTTGGTCAACTCTGTAGATCCTAAATGACATAGTTTAGTAGGTGGTCAACCTAGTCTAGTAGGTGGCTAACCTAGTTTGTTTTCCCTCTATTTTTTGATATAGTCTAGGGTGTGGTATACATGTCATTAATAATTTCTCTTAGTTCCACTATCACATCCTTCCACCTAATATTTCCTTAAACTAAATGAAATATTTTATCCAAAATAATACACTATAATTGATAGCTCACTATATTTTAGAGGTTATGATGTAACTCTAATTTATTGTTTAAATACATGAGAATCTTATTTAGCACTTAGGGAAGTCCATGAAGGTATTTGTGGGGCCCACCCTAGTAGTATGGTATTAACAAAGAAGTTCCTTCATATTGGTTACTATTGGCCTTTTATTAAAGCAAAGTCATGTGTGTATGGTAAGTGTATGCACTAAAACATGCTCACCTTGCTAATTATACCAATTCCCTTTAATTTAGCATAATTATCCTATTTTATAGTTACACTAACCATTGGCCTAATTCCCATACCAATTCCTATATCCAATATAACCTTTATTTTAGCCTAAAACCTTTTAATCCCATAATTAAAACCCCTACAAATATCTATTATCTACTAACATACTCCCTAATCCCTCTATCTAGTTTAAAATTTAAAAAAATCCTAACTACCCACCCACTACCCTACACTAGCCATTCCTAAACCCCTAAAAATCCTATGAAGAGATTTCTAGAATTGGATAATTCTATAAATCTCTCCATTTTATCCCTTTCCCTCTAGAATTATCCATTCTATAGGATTTCATAAAATTAAAAATTCCATGGAAAATCCTCCACCCTAGATCTTGATGGCCCAAAATCAAATTTAAACCATATTTCTTCCTCCATAAACCTATAAAACTAGACCACCTCCCCTTGCTCAAGTTAATGAATAAATAAATGAACCAATACATAAGTGAATCAAAATTAAGTCATTAATCACATCCATATTATCATCTAAACACACAATCCGTTAATCAACATCCATAGTCTTCTTGGAAGCCATTGTCAAACAACTACAAGCAATCCAAAAATAAAGTCTACAAGCTCAAGCACATAAGTTTCAAGTCTTATAATGGAGATATGAAAAGGTTAAAGTGATGGTAAGAATACTATAAAATATTCTGATTTACCTTTTTCTATCTATTCCTATTGGTGTCATTGATTTTGTGTTTGTATTGTCATTTTGATAATATTTAAAGAATCCCCAAATTGGTGCACATTTTTGTGGCCACACTAAGGCCAACCTCCCTTATTTAGGATAACAGTCTTGCCAAAATCATTTTAGGTGATTTAAAGGCCAATTATAAGTAAAATTAAGCATGGATTTTATGTTTTTCACGTGTTTCAATAAAGTCATGGTATTTCCCTACAAGTCAGGATATTATGGTAGAAATATTGTTAGTGTTAATTACAGTATTATAATTTAATCATTAGTGGTTAGGGGGTTTTAGTAGGGTTTTAGGGTCAAATAATCCCACGACTTCATAAATAGTGGTATTTCCCTGCTAATAGTAGTATTGTTGATTCTACTGTAAGTATTATGATTATTGCTAAGAATCTTGCATCTTGACATGTACTAGACTGATTATGGACTCCATTGTAGGTGTGTTGTTGGTTGTGTGTAGGATAAGGCATTGTTCCTTTGAAGAATCAAGCCATTAATATACATCAAACAATCCCACCAATTTGAAAGTAGTGATATTGCCCTGTTATTAGTAGAAAGAAGTTGAGGACATCACCTTGGAATAAAGGGAAGGTTTTGCTTATCTTTGAAAACCTCATGACTCTAAGAATAGAGGAGTTACCCTATAAGTAGTGATATTTTTAGTCTCAATAGTGGTATTATTTAAGTATCAGGAACTGGTAATATTCCTCCCCTATCAATATTTTATTCCTCATCAATATTTTACCTAGCCTTTGTTTAGTAGATATAAAAAGATATAGAGGGTTGTAAGTTTCTAAAGCATCATCATTTTCTCAATAACCTACTTTGCAAAAATTCCTCATTATATCTTACTCACTTTCATTTTGATATATAAATGTTTCCTTATAGGAGACATTCTATTTTATAGGGCTTGATAAGCTTGGGAGAAGCTATTGGCACCCCATTTTTTTGATTTAACTAAAACTTGTAATATCACTACTTTGATAGGTGCTAGATTACCTTGAAAATAGAGGGATATCACTCAAAGTTGTGATATTAAAAAATAGTATATTAGGATTAGTTTAAGCTTTTACAGTCTTGTTATTATTATTAATTGTATTAAAAATAAGGCCCTATAATTATTTTTTAGTCTTATAGATTTCTTTTAGACTGTTTAGGACAAAATTGCCTAGATAGTTTAAGCCCTACAATACCAATATTTGAATATGTTTCTTAGTAGTGGTTTTGTCGACTCTACTAGTAGTATTTTATTACTGTAGTAGTAACCATAGAAATTAGTAGACAACTCCACCATTATCTTCTCATGTTATTATAGACTACTAGTAGGATTATTCATTTTGGTTGTGGGATAGCTCTGTGTACTAGTGGGATTGCATATCTGAGATACCTAATATTTTTTTAGAAGATTTTAAGGAATTTTGGGGCACCCTTATTGAATTTATAACCTTTATGCTTATAGGAATGGGTGCCATTTTTATTTTTTTATTTTATCATAGTTGGTAAACTAGATCAATCATTCTCTTCTTTGTTAATTGCTTGAAAATATTAGATTGTTTTATGTGTGTGTCCTTTGCTTTTACATAATTTATCATATCATGTGAAGCTCACATAGGTAATTAGAATGGTTAATTAATTTCATCATACACTTGATTGTTTGTTTAAGACCTCCCTTAGGATAACACATGATGTGGATTTAATCACCACGTACATGGCTTAGTATTTAAGGGTTAGTGTCATGGATTTCACCATTGCATGCTAACCACACATCATGTTCTAATGGAGTATAACAATCAAGAGATTTTATCATTATGGCCTAAGTAGAATTCCCCATTAAAGGTTTTATGGATTGAGGGATGATTAAGTACATATACCTAGGGTAATAAAAAATACTTCTACATAGACTTTGGCCCTAATGTACCATTGTATATATAGGGGACTCCCTTAGATCCTTGTGTAAATCTGTGAATAGGTGACTGTGATTGTAACAAGTGTTCCACTACTGGTATCTGTATCAAAACCTAAGTGATCATCATGATCAAGTAAGGTCAAGTAGATTCAATCTATTTTGTAATGGGTTATCTACCTATAGCCTCACTTGTGTAGTTTTTAGATGGTGTGGACATCATGTTACACTCCCATACAATTTACTAATTATGGATGTGTTTGTACATGATTATTTGTGTGTTGTGATGAGACCCATTTTGCTTGATAGTTGAGCTAGCCACACCCATACTTTTTGTGTGCATACCTTAGAAAACCTATAGGATTAATTCCATTATCCTATTATTATTTATTCATCCCATCATCATTTTATCTTGACTATCCATATCACATCATTTGTCTTTTTAATTCCACAATGTTTACCTTAGTCCACATTCTTTTTATTTCCTATCACTTTCCACACTCATCCTAATATAGTCCTTTCTTAATAATTTGTATATTTTGACCATCATATTTACCCCCATAATCACATAGTGCTTCTTGTGTCTACACCAATCTCATAATACTTAGCATCTACTACCTCTTATCACATCCCTTTTGACCATCTCACTCCCCCATATTCTTATATCCATAACATTTTCACTTCCCTATCCTGCCCATGCCTCATAGGATCCATCTCACTTGGTGCCATCATCTTCCTACATCCTTGTGCATTTTAATTAAATCCTTATCATCCTACAAGAATTCTCTTCTTGATTCCAAAGTATTTAATATCCACTTCCATTTCATATCCTTGTCACACCTTATTAAATTCATAACACATTTCTTCCCCATTTGCCTTATATTTGTCATCCTTTTTATATTTCATAGCATCCCACAAATAGTGATTATCCACTTTTTATCAATCTCTTACCTATATCCCCCTAGTATTACCTCTATCCATATCCCCATATAATTATCATCTTTTATATTTTTGTAGAATAGTTTAGACCCCCCTTTTTTCATCATATCCACTTTCTATCACATCTTATTGTAATTATTTTATCCCCATAATCCATCTTGTACACCATTTAACCACTTATACACCCATATTATGCTTATATCATCCCATCCACTCAATGTTTTTATCCTCACACTCCATTTTTCATCCATTAATCTACCTATTATATCCTTAAGTCATCATATTTGATTTTAATTCCTTTATCCATATAGTCTATTATTCACATATATTATTCATCCCTCCATTAACCTTATATCATCCTATGACCACACAATCCATTATATCTATATAGTCCTCCCTTCACATCTATCATTCATTATTTATCATAGCTTATTGTAGTTATTTTAGCCTATCTTTCATCCATATTTTCTTTGATCATCACAAAACACTTTCTCATGTGCCTCCATAATATACCTTATCCACTTCTTGGTCATTCCTACACATTATTCATCTTACTCCTAGTATTAATCATCCCACATCCATCTATACATCATTTATTCTATAGATGTGATAATAATAAAACCCATCTTATCTTGTCCTCATCTTGTCTATTTTATCCTAATCACATCTATAAGATCTATACCATCTAATCCATATTTCTTGTGTATCCAATCACATCTATACCAACCCCACCTACCTTTTTGTGCCCACTAATCCTTTTATATCATATTTACCCCATATCATTATCCTTAATATAGACTAAATCATCATCTCTTCCAAACCATATCTACCTCCCATTTGGTGGTCCATATTTTGCATCTTTAATCACTTCTTCACTTCCATAATCTATTTGTCATAATATCCCATTTTTCTTAGGCTACTCATCTTTATCCCATCATCATTAGTCCATTATAATTTCACCTACATATCCATTACACTAATATAAGTCTCCCCTTTATAAATAGGTCCCCACCTCATCCATATCATTGTCACCATAATTTTTCACATCATACATCCTAGCCTAATTTTTATATCACCTATAGAAACCTATTTCCTCTTTTCATTATCCCGTAACCTCTTTTTGTAAATATTTTCCACCATCCATAGTTCATCTTCCATTATCCACTCCTATCCTTACATCCTTTCATATAGATCTTCTCTCATTCTATTCTTATATCATCACACTTTCAAATAGTCCATATTCCATACATCATAATCACGTCCCATATATTATTAATCTATTTAGTACCATCCTTTCCACATTACTCATCCCCTATCCATACCCATTAAATTCAAAAACCATCTTTTCAATAATTTAAAATACACCCCCATTTGTCCATATATCACATCCATCTATTTTGTTTCATCCCATCCTCATTAGATTATCCATCCATAAAGTTCACATATATCCATATATCACCTATTCTAATCCCTTATTGTGTATATATATCATATTATCACCTCCCCTATTCATATCTTGAGTAGTAGCCCTTATCCACACTTTTTCCATCACATTTCATCACCATCCAATTCTCCCTATCACCCTTTTAAATATTATTTAAGGGCAAAAGATCAAACTATTGGTGGTCACTTACTTCCCAAATATCACTAATCATCCTATCATAACTTGAAATTATCATCTACATAGCCTTATAAGTTATCAATGTAGCACCCATCACTGTCCTTTATTGCTATCAAGTGTCCCTATCCCCTCGCACCCATCAAATTGTCCACTTGTTAGTTGATAAAGTTATTTGATCCCATCATCCTCTTTCATCATTGTTATATTGATCTCTTAAAGGACCTTTATTTCTTGATAATGTATAGTTACCTTATCCATCAATACTCTCCATTTGACCACTAATGGTCTAATATTTTTACCAAGGCTTATATATAAAACACCCTCAATCACACCTCATCACATTTCATCCTCTTAATCTCTCACCATGGTTATCAAAACCTAAGATCAATTCTACCTAGGACAAGGCTTTAATCAAGATGACAATACTAGAGGCAAATCATGGACCCAAATCAAAAATATAAGGACTTTCATAGGGACATCCCTACACCTCAAGTAGAAAATGAGAGAAATAATCTCCTTAATAATGATGGTGTTCATCATCTTATCAACCAATACCAATATAAAACCCATGATGAAGTTTTGGATTGAAGTATAGAAATTGGAGGCACCTTACCACCAAACTATGATCACACCCTTCTAAATAATATCATTCACCCACCAGAATCCCCACAACCAAATGCTCATTAAGAAGTGGACCATGGATTTTTATATGAAAGATACCAAAAACCACCTCTTGTCAACCACCATACTAATGCTAATAGGATATTGGCTACCATTGAAGATCATCTAGATCAACTTACATAATAAATCAATCTCCTCCATAATCAACACCTAACATCCCTAAAACATAGTAATAGTAACACCTCCCGTAATGTCCAAAACCCCAATATTCATAACCAAAATACCAATAATGCCAAAAATCATACCCATGCTTCACAAGGAAGCCATAATCAAGCCATCAATCCACTTGGGGATTCTACCTTCACCCACGAATGGAAGATGATGAAAAAAACCCTCCAATAGGTAGATGCTCAGTCCCAAACCCTCAAGTACAAATATGAGGATTTTTGTTCATCACGCTTAGAGAGAAACATCCTATAGATCCCATTCCCCTCACATTTTTAGGTCCCAAAATTTTAGAGATATAGGGGAAAGGGGATTTAAGGGACCATGTATAGTAATTTTATGTCACTTATCATGAAGTAGCATATGAAGATGCTTAATTATTAAGGATCTTCCCCAAAATTTTGACAAGACCAGAATTATAATGGTTCATGCATCTTATTAAGGGGTTAATTTCAAGCTTTGAATAATTAACAGAGCAATTCATCAAACATTTCTCTTTTAACATAGAGCATTGCATATCCATTATTGACCTCTATAACATGAATAAAAGAACCGGGGAAAGCCTTGTCTATTTCTTATAATGATGGTGATCATTGGAAAATTAATTTAGGTGTACTATACTTGAAAAGGAGTTAGCCAAAATATTTGTGGACAACCTCAATACATAATTAAAATATTAGCTAAAATTATAGTGTATAAAAACTTTTGATGAGATTATAGAAAAGGGCATGCAAATTAAAAAGGCCTTCATAGAGAAAGGAACCATCAAGATATTTTATTTTAATGAACACACTCCAAATACATAAAACTCCTTTTCAAATAAACCCAATTTATTCAATAAGAACAAGAATGGTGTATGCGATGGAGTAATAGACTCCAAGCCTCAAGTAGAGCATATCCAAAATATCCAAAGAAAAGTGCGTCTACCACAACATTTTTCTTCTTCATTTAAGGTTCCTCAAGGCAAACCAAGACCCCATTTAGAAAAATAGTGTATTAAAATCTTGGGGATCCCATTAGATACTATGTTAGAATAGTTAGTTGTACCAACATGATTACTTTGCCAAAAATCTAGCCTGTGGATAATCACCAACCAAAACTAGATTGGTATCATGATGATGAATATTACAAATTTCATAGGGTGAAAGGACATGATATTGAGAATTCTATGAAACTAAATCACAATGTACAAGATTTGATCAGAAAGGGTGATATTGAGTTGGAAGGAGAGCCCACCCCAGTCAATCAAGAAATGGATAACTAGGTATTTATAAAGATTCTCTTCCCGAACATGAATAAACTAATCAAAGACCACAATGACACCAAGGTTAGAAATCCTCTTTTAATTTCATTGACTACCATAGTGTCCCATATCACTATATTAATAACATCAAAATCTATAAGATCCCCACATCTATTGGCTCTTCATCTCCTATTTTAAAAATTAACCTGGCCACAACCAATTATACCATCATTACCTGACATAATAAAATAGTCATTTTTATATAATCATCAAAACAACCTTCCACTTCCTCTATTTCACCAAGGGGGAACACATATAAGAAAGCTACAAATGGATCTAATAAATCTTATGATATCATCCAATAACTAGAAAATACCCCAACACAAATTTCCATTATGGAACTCCTTAAAACATTCATTTTACAAAGGGAAATATTGAATCAAATATTTAATGACCTAAAGGTGCCTAGTAAGCTAGAAACAAGCCAATTTTAGGCATTAGTATCTCATTTATCCCCCTTCTAACAACTCACTTTTAGTGCTTGAGATTTACCACCAATTGGCCCACACCATAATTATCCATTATACATTGAAGTTTCCATTGTTCATCACCATGTCTCCCACATACTTATAGACAGAGGATCAACACTCAACTTTTGCAATGTGAACTTCTTAAAAAAGATGGGATATTCTAAATCATCACTTGGGCCTCCTCTTATAATGATAAAGGCTTATGATGATAATGACCAAATATCAATTGGGTCTATCTACCTTTCTATCATTATGGGACCCATAGTTCATCAAACCTTGGTACATGTGGTTAACATGGACCTACCATATAATATGCTTCTTGGGAGACCCTAGATCTATGAAATGCAAGTTGTAACATCTACCCTTCATCAATGTTTAAAATTCCATCATTTAGGAATGGAAGTCACCATTCCCATAATTATTGACCATCATAGTTGTCAGATGAAACACTCCATCCCACCATCATTATTTTAAGACACTAAAAATTATTCCCTTAGTCTTATGACTAAAAAATATATTTCTCCCAAACAATTGGTGTCCACTTCTACCCCAATACCAGATCTTACCAAATTTAAAATCACATCCATAGGCTATGGTGAGTATGAGTATAAGACTCTTTACATTGGCCATCCCCCAGTGTCTCTCAAAAGCTATGGGCCCCCTGATATGAAGGAAGTCAAACCCATCAATTATTAATTTGGGCCTACAAATTTTGTAAGTGTAGGGTTTTTATTTGATGAATATATTGAGGATGGAGATGATTCTTGGCTCTTACATCATGATAAAATATTCATCTCTCTAAATCAAAGTTATCCCAAAGTCCATCACATGATAGAGAATATGAACTATAAAGGAAAAGGACTAAGAAATTAGGAACAGGGTCAATTAGAACCCATTGGTATCCAATAAAATTTATCCAACTTTGGCCTAGGGTATAAAACATATGATGATGAGCCAATCAATATCATTGTGGATTCTATCTTGACTAATGAGAAAACTCTCCCTGATGAGGATATCAAGACATGTTTTACTTGTAGTCAATTTGAAGAGTTGACTACCACTAACCTTTCCCTCAACACCTCCATATCCACCATCAACATATCCCTCTGTTATCCTTCCCTCATAGATTGGTATGCCAAATAAGAGCTTAATTTTTACATATTTTAGAATGATGAGGCCATTCTCGAGTATATGGGGGTAAGAAACTTTATGCCATTTGGATATCATTAAAAAGGATTTTCTCTCAATTTGTGTGAATCAAAATACTTCAAAGAATAAGAATCATTGAAAATTAAAGATGATGATGAAATGTGAGAATAATAACAAGAATTATCTATAGAGCCAAATGAAATCCCATTTAATCCTACTCAATCAGAAGATTATTTAGACATTGATACCGAGTTGCCAATAATTATCACCTTCGACATGCCAAAGATCAAGTACCCCCCCTATCTACAAGATTAATCTCCTTCACTCATTGATTATTTAATATAAATAAACATTGGGACTAAAGAAAAACCTAAGATCATGAAACTGGGGGCATCTCTCACTCACTTAGAGCACAAAATTTGTATTGCATTGCTCAGATAATTTATTTATTTCTTTGCATGGAGATACGAAGATATGGTAGGCCTAGATCTTTCATTAGTAATCCACCACCTTGATGCACACTCCAATGCCAAAACCATAAAACAAATATTACATTAGATGCATCTAAAGGTATCATTACTAGTTAAGGAAGAATTACAAAAATTCTTGGATGCAAGATTTATTCACCCCATTGACTACTCTTATTGGATATCCAATATTTTCCCTATTTTAAAACCTCAAGGTGAAATTTGTATATGTATTGAATTTTAACATACCAATAAGGCATTCCCTAAAAATAATCTCATACTTCTAAATATCAATATGATTATAGATTCCATAACTATATTCAAAATGTTATCACTCATGAATGGTTTCTTAGGATACAATCAAATCAATATTGCTCCTAAAGACCAACAAAAAATAACATTCATAACCCCATGGGGCACATTCTACTACTAATTCATGCCTCTTGGCCACAAAAAATGTAGGGGAAACCTACCAAAGAGCAACGACTATCATCTTCCATGACATGATACATGATATAGTGGAAGATTACGTTGATGATATCCTATGGAAGTATCACTTACAATCTAAACATCTTGTAGTCCTCCAAAGAATTTTTGGAAGACTATGAGAATATAAGGTACAGTTAAATCCTAAAAAATGTGTCTTTAGCATAACATCATGGAAGTTACTAGGGTTCATTATATCAAGAAGAGATATTGAGGTGGATCCAACAAAGGTCTAAGCTATAAATAAACTACCACATCCATGAATGCTTAAGCAACTTCATAGTCTTCAAGGAAATTTTTAGGCTATTAAGAACTTTATGTAATAACTCATTGAAAAATGTCATTCCTTTATGCACTTACTCAAAAAAGGGGTAGTTTTCCATTGGAATGAAGATTGTGAAAAGGCTTTTGAAAATATTAAGTAGTATTTGGCAAATTCACTTGTTTTATCTCCACTAGTTTTGAGAAATCCTTTACTCTTGTATATCAGAGCTACACCATATGCTATTGGTGCCTTGTTAGCATATCATAGTGATCAAGGAAAGGAATATGGCATTTATTAGCTCAATCATTCACTAATATCATATGAGCTAAATTATACACTAGTTGAAAAAGCATGTTTATTTATGATCTTTGCATCACAAAAAAATTAGTATTACATGATCAATAATTGAGCATAGCTAATTGCCAAGATAGATCCCTTAAAATATCTCCTATCCAATTCAGCATTAATAGGTTGAATAAAAAAATGGATCATGCTTCTTAGTGATTTTGACATTAAATATATCCATCAAAAGGCTATCAAATGATAGGTCATCATAGATCAACTGGTAGAAGCTCTATTGGAGTTGAATTAACCCATTATCACCCCCTTCCCAAATGAGTCCATCATCAACACTTCATAGGTAGAAAGCTAAAAGTTATATTTAGATGGCTCTTTTACTACTCATGCATCAGGGGTAAGAATTATTTTGGCCACCCCTCATGGTTATCTTATTCCTAAGGCATTTCGTCTTTCCTTCCCTTATACAAATAATATTTCATAATACGAAGCCCTCATAGTAGGACTCCATCTTTCTATCTAATGGAACATATATAATTTAAAGGTATTTAGGGAATCTTAATTAATTATCAAATAGGTGAATGAAGAATTCCAAGCTAAGGATGAGAAATTGCTCCCATATAAACAATTGGTGGATCAATTAAAAACTAGTTTTCAATCCATCAAATTTGATCAATTTATACCTGTAAAAAATAAGTGATATGACTCTATGGCCACTTTAGACTCTCTTATTGACCTTCTTAAAGATTTCTTGGAAGGTAATTATTTGATTGAGTAATTAATTACCCTAGCCCATAGTCATTGGCTCCTCTCCAAATTTGCATCATTGATAATTCTAGTCTTCCTTAGTAACATGATATCTATTGGTACCTTCATGATAATATCCTTCCCCCTAACCTTAATCACCATCAACTTAAATCCTTCATCCACTAAACTACCTATTACACCATCTTAGGTAGCACGTTCTATCAAAGAAGTTATGATGGAACCATGTTAAGATGTATAACATTAGATAAGGCCACTCAAACAATCAAGGAAGTCCATGATGGTATCTATGGTAGGAATATTATTGGAATGGCTCTAGCTAAGAATCTCCTCTGCATAGGGTAATATTGGCTGACCATGGAACAAGATGCCTACAAGTACATGCAAAAGTGTGTGGCTTGTCAAAAGTATGGGAATCTTATTCACACACTAGCGTAAGAGATACATCATATCATGAGTTTATGGCCTTTTTGTATATGGTGCATTGATTTTATTGGAAACATCAATCTTACTTCCTTAGATGGACATAAGTTTATTATAATAACTATAAAATATTTTACTAAATGGGTAGAGGCAATGCTATTAACTTACACAACTAGCTTCCAAATATCAAAATTCATCCTTAATCAAATCATTTACTACTTTGTCATCCCCACCAATATCATCTCAAATAATGGAAAATATTTCAATAACTAAGACATTGAGGCATTATATCAAAATTACCATATCACATAGAATTTATCTTCCCCATACTATCCTCAAGGCAAGGATCAAGTAAAAGCAACAAATAAGACTTTAATTAAAATTTTGAAAAAAAACTATCAATCAAGATGGGCATAATTGGCATACTTAGCTATATCCAACTCTATGGTCATATCATATGAATGTCTGCACACCTACAATAGCCACCCCCTATGCCTTGGTATATGGATTTTAATGTATATTACCCATGGAAGTAGAACTCCCTTCCCTTCATATCTCTCTACATGGCATAATCACTAATCATAATCACCAGCAAGAGCACCTAAGAGAATTAGAACTCCTAGATGAAAAATGGCAATAGGCCTTGAATTAATTTAGGTATATAAAAATAAACTCAAAAATTAGTGTCATAAAAATATTTAGGCTCTAGAATTTTAAGTAGGCAACCTGGTTCTCAAGAAAAATTAGAAGAATACTAATGCAAACAAAGGCAAAAAATGAAAGTTTAAAGAAATTGGCTCAGCCCCTATATTATTGTTGATAAATTTGGCTTAAGAGCATAAAATTTGGCCATTCTTAAAGGAGAATAATTAGATTATCCCATAAACATCATGCACCTCAAGTGATTTTATGCCTAATGGTAACATCCTCCATCTATAGGACTACCCATCCATATCCTCATATAGTAATCCTTCATCAATCCAAAAATAAAATAAAATAAAATCCATCTAATGGTGAAAACTAGATTTCTAATGCCTTGGGAAAGTACCATGGTGAAAATTGGTTCTTAGTGCCATGGTAAGGATAACCTGACCCTAGTCTCAACAAGTGGCAATTCTCACCAAAGATCAACTCTTTAATGACAAGGATGGAAATGATTACTCATGGACCATTTGTTGGATGGAACCTCTAAATTCATTTATCTATCTTAGGTAATGACATCTATATCCCCAAGACACATCATCACTCATAATCCCTATCTACGCTCTTTGACAATATCTCTATGATAGACATGTCTCTTTTTAGCCTTAGGTCATTCATAATGCACCTCTACCATCCATGACTATCATTCCATCCATATATTCCCATTATCATTATGGAGGATTATCCTAAGAACGGGTCACTATGATTCTAATTCGTAATAATATTTTCTTGACCTCTATTATTGTGACCTATGATCTAAGCCTTGTCATAGACTATAATGCTTGAGAACCATGCAAAGCCTGTATATAGTTTCTATATCACTTTCACCTCATCCTTTCATTTTAGGCCATCATTTATCACCACATCATTATAACTTCTTATCCTTTCCTATTGGTATATCATCTCCCATCTCTTACCTAGAATTACATTGCCTGATGTCTTTCTAGAATATGTAGTTAGAACTTGGTCACATTTTCATGCCCAAAGATAACTCAACCGCTCTCTCTCTTCATCATCCCCATATTTCTCCATCCTATCTCTATTTCATCTATGAATCATCCTCATCTTCATTATTATTCTAGGAAAATTTGAATGTTTGTGCATGTGTGAGTGTTATAGTGCATGTAAAAAGTGAAGTGTTTTTAGTTTTCATGTGTCTGTGTGTGTGTGTGTGTCTTTTTCTTATGGGAATGAAGATGACATGGATGATCATTGAAGTTCATCTTCAAATAGATCATCCCTTTTAAATGGAGTTCCCCTTGCACATCTTTTTTATAACACCACAGTCCTTTCATGACCATTGGCATGTCTCATAAAAATGCAACATTAAAAAGGATTGCATATATGGCTTGAAAATATTCCTAAGGAGGTAAGTACCATCCTAAACCAACCCTTACCCATTTCCTAACCTAATACCTCAAACATCTACCTAACCTACCCTTTAGCTCCATGGTGTAAGAGCATTTATACTAAGGGGCAATCACTAATTTAAATAAGGGATTAGTCTCTCTCTAATCATCATGCATGGACATAATGATAATATTTCACATGAACAACTAAACATAAATAATCCATCATGTACCATGATATACACATCATCTATCACATAAGTAATGTTATGATCTATAATAAATCAACATGAGAACATCCATCATAAGGATACATCCAATATGCATCTCATATAACAATCTAACCATTACATACATATATTCATTAATTTATATCACTAAAACATGAGCATAATAACACCACCATAGCAATCATCTCCATAAATCATAACAACAATACCCATAACACATGTCCATAAATAATACTTAATTTAGATACATCATCCTCATAATCATAACACATATGCATATAGCATCTCCATAATAATCATCACATAAATCATTACGTCCATATATCATAATAACACATATCCAAAAATCATAATAACATCATCACATAAATCATGTCTGTGAATCATCCCAACATTCCTCATAACATGAAGTATCATAACCATACCATGTGTCCATTAAATCATCATAAATACATATTATAGAGCATAATAATAATAAATCATACTAACATCATCACATACATCATCAAAACCATAACATATAACCATAAAGCATAATAACACATGCCATGAGAATCTAAAATAATGAATCATCATATATAAATACATATCATCAAATCACTATAATACAAATGTCCACATGGGATCCATGTCAAATATATATATATATATATATATATATATGCATGTATGTATGTATGTATGTATGTATGTATGTATATATATATATATATGTATGTATGTATATATATATGTATATATATATATATATGTATATGTATATATAGTTTACTTCAACCCCATAGGGAAAGAGTGAGATATACAAAATAATCCCCTCTATAAATGCATGAAATGTCAAAAATGTCATTATGGCTATGGTGATGGTGGTGGTCACAACCCTTTACTACTCGATGGCTACCTCACAGAGGACTAACTTGATTGAAGAGATCTTGCTCATCAATTGGAAGTTACAACACCCTCATATAAAGTCCTATAATATTAGAAATCTCAAGTGAGTATCATGATCTAGCTCATTATGCCCATCATGACCTACCCCTATAAAACCTCATTGGTAGCACCTTGGTCCCTCTCAAATATGGCTAGCTAGCTCTATAACTCCTAGATCCATGCCTATAATTATGCCATCTATCTTGGAATCCCATCCACCTAGCCCTGTAATAGCATTATCTATGTTTATGCATGCTCAATTTGGGTATCATTCTACCTCAATTGGGTTGATAGACTATAAATATGTGCATCCCTCTACTATACCTATCCTTGGAGTGCCACTACATGTCCCTATAACTAGGTCATTGCCTCATCTCTTTGGGTAATATGGGTATATAAAAATGAGACCTCTCCCCATGCTTGAGCCACCTACCCATCCTCTTGAGTCCACATGACCTAGAATCAAGTGTGAAGCTAATCTATCTCTTGAGTGATGCCCTTGATCTCTCTAATATATTCCTAAAGTCTAGACACCAAAGCCTCATCATCTACAAATCTAAGGGGATGCAATGGCCCTACTCTCCCAATTGGTTTCACTACCACCTATGGGATAGCTACTTGTGGAGCTTCATGTACTCCTACCTACCCTTGATCATGTCCCTATCCATTAGCTCTATCATCTATATCCATAACATCATCACATCTTCCTCAATCCACTACCTCTTATATAGGCACCTATCTCCATTGATAATCCTATTGATCGATCCATTCTCATGATACTATAACTCATCATACTTCCCCTCTCACTATCACTCAGATTGCATCAATAACCTTATTAATTGCATCTACCACCATGCCAAATATGTAGTAGTAATTCTTGGATTTGGAATGACTGATGCAAAATCCCAATGTCATGAAGCCACTCTGTCATAATCAAAAATAACATCAATCTTATTCACTAGCCTCCCTTATTAAGGTCTCTCCCACTCACTCCATGAAAAAATGTGCTTAGGCAGAGGCAAATCCTAGATCAATCCAAACTACCATCATACATGGTCAAGCCTATATCTCTCTATAATATATTCTCACCTATCGATAATGTAACATAGAGATAGCATGAACCAAGTTCATGCTTCATTCCCTATCTAAAGGTTATCTTCCTAAATAGAATCCATGCAATATGATTTGGGTGCAACATGTCAAAGGCCCCTCTATAATAAATCATAGCTCTTACATGGTGAAGAGCTACTCCCACTATCACATGCCATCTAAAAACCATGGGCTACCTTGGCTCCAAGCCTACCAATGTCTCCGATGTTCACTAGATAACAATGTGCTCCTAACTCCATATCTATAGAAATAAGGATGGTCCAAAACTCCATTCTCCCTTATAGTCCCCTAGATGCAAATCTCTACATAAATGTGCTAACACAACTAGGCCACATATAAAAAACCTATGATCATGTATCATATCTACTATAATATCTCCCAATCCTAGGTGAAGCCATCTCCTACACTTGTCTGGCAATATGATGTCAGACATAAGATCCATCATAATAAAAGTTAATCTATCTATATTCCCCTCTCATTGACATTGATCTAAATCAATGGACCCATCATGAACTCTGATCTACAGGCTACCACCTAGTCTCTGCAATGTCTTCATCAATGTTTGAGATCTCTAGTAGATCCTCATGCTAGTCATTTATAGGTGGAAAATCCTATAAATTTACTTTAATGTGACTATCATCTCACCCATCACAAAGTTGAAGGATCTAGTCTTAGAGTTCCATCTCTCTACCAATGTGGTTATTAGGGCATGGTTGATCTTAATGGGTGGCATCATCACCACTTCATGCAACCTCACTAGCTCTATAACTCCATACTCCTCTGGCATCATGCACCACATCTCATAGAGTATCTTGGGATGCTGATATCATGACACAAGGATCCATAAACACTCTTAGATCATAAACACACATAATATATCATCATCACTATCATCTTCTTATTCGATCCTCACACATAACCTCTTAATTAACCCCACACATGTTACCATCTAACCCTCCCCCACTATACTAATTACTTGAAAAACCCATGACCCCATCTCACATCCTGATTCCTAAATTCTTTATACCTAACTAACTACCTCCCTTAACACTCCCTTAACCTACCCCATAGCTAATTTTCCCCATCCTAACCCCAACCTTAGCCATCTAAACCCCTCTCCCAATCTTGCTACTATTTCCATAATCTTTTTACTTCCCAATCATGGTATTACAATACCACTACTCCCTAATAGTGGAATTTTAATCCCATCACTAACAATAGTGGGATCATAATCTTATCACTCCCTACCCATAAGATTGTAAACGCATGATTCCCTACCCATGGGATTGCAATCTCAAGATTACCTATTAGTGAGATTACAATCTTGTGATTTCCCATTTATGGGTTTATAACCCCATGAATACTAATTAGTAGTATTAGAATCATGATATTACCCACTAATGGGATTAGAATCCCCCCATTTAACTTAATAACCCTACCATTATTTTTGCATTCTCACCATTTGTGTCAGCAACCCCATGACTGTGGGAAAAATCTACAATCATAGGCTTGCAGACCCATGGCATCCACTAATTTTTTATTCCTAAATCTAGCCTTGAATTCATCTAAAACATTTAAAAAATCACAAGAACTTAATTCACAACATTCCTACTTACCATTGGTTCCGCCTCTAGCTTTCTTTGGTGCACCTGAACCTATTCTTTATGGTGTGAAGCTAAAGGAATTTTGTCCATATTTTTTCTTGAGATCTAGATCTCTAAATATCAAGGTGTGAAAATGAGCTTCCCAATAACCCCCTATCCTATATCAACCCCCCCATACCCCCTCTTCATTTTTATCCCCAAAACTAATTCAATCCCTTCCACCATCTACCACCATCCCTACTAACATCCCAGAGGCATGGCATATCCATCCCCATTAAAATTTTTCATTTTCTCATATAATCTCAAGTCCCTTTTCAAACCTTGAAAACATTACTATCAGCATCCCAAACATCATTTTATCCCTATCCCAGAAGTGGATTTTCATTTTAAAAATCTTGAATTTTACTATAAGTGGCTCATTATTATCCCTTATCACCTAAAGCCCCTATCCTCTCTTTTCAATCCTTTTAGATCATGTTTCCTTTATTTTAGACCCATAATTATCTCAAATTTTAATCAAACCATCTCTTTTATCACCAAATTATTTTTTGGACAAATTATCTACTATCTATACCCATCACTCTAGCCACTTGTCTATCCCAATTTAGGGCATCTCTATGATCCACTAAATGGTGTCCCATACCCCATCAACATCATCATTTTCCCACCCTAGGATGTTTTAATCAAGTCACATCTAGGTTAGATTATCTCCCTACATGCTCCCTTGAGGGGGCACTACATTAGCATCCTACTCACAATTAACAATCATCCATGCTATGGTTTTTATATGAAATATTGTTACATCATCTACGTGAAACGGCCTTTCAAAGAGGAGAAAGATATATTAACTAAAACATGTTCACCCTATTAATTATATCAATTCTAACTAATTTAGCCTTATTATCCTATTTTCTAGTTACACTAACCCTTGGCCTAATTCCCATACCCATTCCTATATCCCATATAACCTTTATTTTAACCTAAAACTAATTAATCCCATCAATAAAACCCCTAACAAGACCTATTATCTAATAACCTAGTCCTTAATCCCACTAGTAAATTTAAAATTTAAGAAAATCCTAACTACCCACCCACTATGCTACACTAGCCCTTCCTAAACCCCTAAAAACCTAATGAAGAGATTTCTAGAATTGGAGAATTTTATAAATCTCTCTAGTTTAGCCCTTTCCCTCTATAATTATCTATTATAAATTATTCCATGGAATTAAAAATTCCATGGAAAATCCTCCGCCCTAGATCTTGATGGCCCAAAATCAAATTTGGACCATATATCTTCCTCCATAAACCTATAAAACTACACCACCTCCCCTTGCTCAAGATAATACATAAATGAATGAACCAATACACAAGTGAATCATAAGAAAGCCATTAACCACATCCATACTAGCATCCAAGCACTCAATCCATTAATTAACATCTATAGTCTTCTTGGAAGCCATTATCAAACACCTACAAGCAATCCAACAATTAAGTCTACAAGATTAATCACACAAGTTTCAACTCTTCGAATGGAGCTATGAGAAGTTAAAAGTGATGGTAAGAATTCTCAAACTATTCTAATTTACCTTTTATATCTATTCATATTGGTGTAGTTGATTTTGGGTTTGTATTATCATTTTGATAATATTTTAAGAATCCCCAAATTGGTACACAGTATAAAATGTATACCATGTCAAAAACATGTTAATTTAATTTACACTCTAGCATAGGAACTACAACCAATAGCAAATCCTTGGCCATTTTCAACATGGGGCCTTGATCTCATTGTCAAGATTAAACCTACTTCTTTAGATGGTCATAAACATATCCTTAATGCTACCAAGTATTTTACCAATTGGGTAGAGGCAATTCCTCTCAACTATGTAATTGGTATGTATATTTTAAAAAAAATTGAGTCATATAATTTGCCATTTTGGCATCCCTTCCACCATCATTTTTAATAATTATAAGTCCTTTAAAAATAGGGACATCTACGCCCTCTGTTATGTGTTCCAAATCAAACATAAGTTTTCCACCCCATATTACCCTCAAGGTAATGTCCAACCAGAATCTTCTAACAAGATATTAATCAAAATCCTTAAAAATATTGTCAATACCTTTGGCCGCAATTGGAACATAAAAATATTCCTAGCTTTATGGCTATAGTAATGTTCACACTCTTATTGATACAAATCTTGATTACCTTGTTTATGGCTCTAAATCTATTTTATTTATTGAGATCAAGTTGCCTTCATTGTTTATTATACTTTAAGGTGTCCTTGATGAAGAAGATTACCGAGTCATCAAATTAGTTAAGTTAGAGTTTTTGAATGATAAAAGGCTATCCATCCTCAATCACCTAAAGTATTATCATAATCAACTGCATCAAGATTATAAAAATACAATTATTTCTTGAGAGTTTGATCTTAGTGACCTTGCGCTCAAAGATAATCAAAAAAATAATAATGTTAAATGAGAAAAGAAAGGTAAGTTTGAACCAAATTGGTTAGGTCCCTTTGTTATTACCACTATCTATGGGTTTGGTGCATACATATTGGCTACTGAATAAGGTGATGAATTAGATGAGCCAATGGATATTATGCATCTCAAACATTTTCATGATTAAATTTTCCACACTTTGGTCTATAAGAATTCTTGTTTAATACTAACAAATGGATTCAAGAATCAATCACATACATCTCTACCTATCTGATAAATTCATCAATCGCATACATCTCTATCTATCTTATCAATACTAATAGAAAGAGTGTCTATAAATCATAATTTTAAGATACATGAGAATGTAAAAATAAAGCATCACATTTAATAACACTAAATATCATAAACATCACACATATCAAAGATTCAAATTTTCATATACTAAAATATGGGGCATATACATTAAAATATAATGTTATTATTTCATCACTTATAGGGTTCACTCAACTAAATATTTTCTAACCCTCCCCTTGAAGGGGAATCCAGGGCTTATCAATCATTGAATTAGGGTATATTGGAATCTATTTACTAGTATTTTTATAAAATTTTGTTAAAACTAGCATCCATTATTTTTCTTCTATGATCCTTTTTATGACTTTTAATTTTTTTTAAATCCTTCCTTTGTCTACATCTTACAATGCCTTCTCAAATAGGAGAAAATGTGGAGACTCTAATTTTATCACTTCCATGTTAAGTTAAATAATTGAATTATTTCTTATAATTACATAGAATCTAATCCAAAATCATATGTTCATCTAATATACATGTTTGAATTGACCTCAAGGCATTTATAGGTGAACCAATTCATCGTATTAGATCTGTTTAATTATCATTCTTTGATCAATTTCTCTATTCAATTTTCTTGTTCTAATCAATTTCTTTGTTCAATTATCCATCTAGTCAATTTATTTGTTCAATTATTCTATTTTAGTTAATTCATTATTTTTCCTTCTCTAATCAATTAATTAAAATATTTCCACTTTTCTAAATCATTCTTCTAATTAAATTATCTACATTGTATTAATTAAATTGATCTTTCATTAATTTAATTAAACATTTTTCTAATAAAATTGATCCTTGATTAACATACTTAATAAATCTTATGAATTATATTTCTATTTCAAATTAAATTATAATTTCTTGCAATTAATAAACCCTTCTTTTTTCCTTCCAAGTGGGCACCTTCATGCAAAGAAAAGATCTTGAAATCCTATGGAATATTATTTTGTGAATTAATTAATTAAATTGATACATGAATTAATATACAAGATTATTCTCCACCCTTCATCTTGGAAATAAGATGAAGGGCCCACAATCAATCTTGTGAGAAGTTTTAGGGAGTATTATCAACCATTCATCTTGGAAATAAGATGAAGGGCCCACATTAGATATCCATGTAATTTTTTAGGAATTATTATTCACCCTTCATCCATCAAAATGAGATAAAGGACCCATAATGACTCTCACAAAGATATTATGAGGATAATTCTCGACCCTTAATATTGGAAACAAAATGAAGGGATTATATTAATCCTATTTTGATATTTTCAAAGATTATCCTCTACCCTTCATCTTGATTGAGATTAGGGGCTCACATTAGTTATCCATGTACTTATCTATGTGTATATTTGAGGACTCACTTTAAACCATTCATCATGATATCATTACTCACGGTCCTCCTTGATCTATATTTGTTTAAATAGACCTATTTATACTATAATTCAACATGTTTAAGTAATATAGTGAAGCCCTAATATTTTATTGAGAACTTATTCTCAACCTTCTTCTTGTGATCGATTCAACAAGGTCCATATCCTTCAATGGAGATGTATCCATGCAATTGGAATTGATAAAGACCATTAAAAGCTACATCCAATAAAAATCCCAACAAATATGAGATATAATGAAGGTTTGCATTATGTTTATTTGAATATTTAGCACTGTTACCTTATTCTTTGTTTGTTCATGAGGTCTTAGGTGTAGTTTATCATATTTGTGATTAATTTTATTGTATTTACAACTTAGTAAAATTATTTAGAATTTTGTATTATAATGATATAATATACACCTTATATATATATATATATATATATATATATATATATATATATATATATATATAGTTATATGTTTTAGATGCATGGTTATGGAAGAATTCTATACATTGGTACCATTTTTATACATAGTTTCAACATGATATATATATATATATATATATATATATATATATATATATATATATATATATATATATATATATCATGTTGAAACTATGTATAAAAATGGTACCAATGTATAGAATTCTTCCATAACCATGCATCTAAAACATATAACTATGTAATTTAGCCAATTTAAAATTGTGTGTAGAACATGTTTCCAAAAAATTCACCCATTGTATATGGAGAAATATGAAAACTAATATAAGTTTCAATATGGAGGACATGTTTCCAAAAAATGCTTCCACTATAATCTAGGTATATTGAATATTGAATAACTATTGAAAACATGTTTCCAAAACATGCCCCACCTATAATCTAGGTGTGTTGAATAATGAATAAGTGTGGAGAACATGTTTCCAAAACATGCCCCAACTAAATTTGAAACTATGATAAATGTGTAGAACATGTTTTCAAAACAAGTCCCCAATGTGATAACAATTTATTAATTTCTTACTAAAATAATATTTTATTTTCCCAAGATCAAACTTTGTATTTCATTCTCCAGATAAAATATGAATTTTTATGCGGAACCTTGAGAGGAAATAAAAAATAATTTTCCATAAATTGCAGCTTATAACCCTTTTTCTCATAATAAATTGTAACATGTATATATCATGGAAAATATAATTAAAAATACATCTTCCCTTTATTGATAATTGGTAACCTATGAATAATAAATCATTCTTTTGAACTCTAAATATATAAAAAAATCTCTTCTTTATTGTTATAGCATTGAATATATGTATTAAGGCAACATATATATAATGACTAAAATCATTTACCAAGCACTATACTTTCCATCACCCTCATAAGAGAAATTTAATTACCATAGATTTCTAATCTCCAATATCATGCAACTACTAGTAACAGTAATTAACCAAAGTCAAGATAATATACCACTCTCTTCAATAATTTTTCACCCAAGAAGGCGATTTGGGTCTACAAAAGTAAGTCACCCCTACCATACAAATATTATTACTAGCAGATTAACTAGATCTAGTGCCAATATGTCATTTTATAATCTAATATTACACATCGAAGGCCATTTGAAATCTACACAATCAAATCTCCCAGTTATGATGCATTTGTCTTCTTGGTTGTGGACATAAAATAACAATCAAAAATCATATTTCTTTATCCATTTTATAAATTGATTCTACCAAATGTAATATTAATTATCCAATCATAGTCATCCTAAGTGAAAAAAGAATAGAATAAAGTGCTTCATTTTTTAATCAATCTTTGGCTATAGGAAACATGGCATCCCTTATATGATAATTTTAATAGAATAACTCTTCTATTTTTCAATGCCTCTTTGTAGGTGACTAGGTGCCACAATCCTTTTGATAATTATAAAGTCTTTAGAATGAGTCAAAATGTAGATTTTAACCATAAATAAAAGGCACCATGAAAATTAGACAAGTAATAATAAAATAAAAACCAAATCCAATAATACAATAATTTGGGTCTTATAAAATCATTAATTTATTTAATAGCATGCAGATTATCCATAGGAGAATGGCATTATCCACTAAATAGGAGATTAATAGTAGAGTTAACACTACCTCTCTTATTACATATCAATCACTTTCTTTTATGGAATCTAGACTTCTTTTCCCATTCCTCTACAATTAAAAACTAAGTTTACACACAAAAACATACTTCCACAAAGAATATTTTATTGAATGCCTTGAACAATATATATTTTTCAAAAAACATACTCTATCCACACTGAGAAAATAATATCCTTTTAAAATTTATACTACCCTTCTACCTAATTTTTCCCAAAATGGAAACTTATCCTTTCATTTAAATGGATACTAAAATTAAATTTTTGGATAAAATTATTCAAGATTATTTAATACTTATCTATACAACTTTACTAATTCAAACATTCTAGATTGTTTACAACTACTGCCACTTGGGTACCTAACTATATTTTAATTTCTACACCTTTAAATTTTTTTTGTGTATAATTTAAAATTTATAAAATTTAACGTTGATTAGAAAAATTCCTATCATTCGTTGTCCACTATCTTTCCACATGATGCTCCTCCATTAAACTACTAAGCTAAAAAGTTTTCATGGCTCATGCTTCTTCATGAATTTTCTAGTACTGGTATTCTTTTTTTTAGCATTCATTAACCTACATCAAATTTGTGTCCTCTTAGATCCCATGGTCCATATGTTGACAATAAATTTATTTCACCTTTAATGAATTTAAAGTGGCTCTCTCTAGAATTTTGTCTTTCATTTATCATTTTATAAAAATTGTCATCAACTTTGAATACATTTGCATAGGAATTAAACATATCAATAAAAATAATTTCTTCTTTCTCTTTTCAACTTTAAAGTCAACCTAAAATTCTACTTCACATTGTTATGTGGCCAAATGTGATGACCTCTTTACAACCATGAAACCTTGTAAGGATTAGGATCTACAACTCTTTTTAATCTTAATTTATCAACCATCTTACAAGAAATAAGGTTTTCAGTACTACCATTATCAATGATAACTTTACAAACATTACCTTTAGCTTTACAAGTTGTTCTGAACACTACCTTCCTCTGAGTTGATTCTTCTACAACTTCCTTATTTGGCTTGATTAGAATTATTTTCATGAGTAAAGATTCACCAATTTAAAGAGCATCTTTATACATAGTAGATGTATTATCTTCTTCATCTTGAGTAGCTTGAGCACTATGAACATTTCCTTGGCTACAAGATGTATACTCTAGAAATTCAAAAGGCTTATGCCCAAATTTACCACATCTAAAACATCTACCAAAGAATTATCTTCGTATACCTTTATCAAAAGGTATCTTACCTCTGAATTCTTGACAACATATTGGAATTAGTTCCTATATTTTTATATTAATCTCTTCATTATACATCTAGAATTGTTTTCTTCCACTTGATTATTCATTAGATTATCCTTTGCCCCTTGCATACTAGATATACTTTCTTGATACTTTTTCTTCAGCCTTTAGGTAAGTTGATAGGCTTCTTCCACTACCCTAGGTGCCAAAAGAGTAATCTCATCATGTATATTATATCTCATTTCATTAAAATACCTATCCACCTTATCTTCATCTTCTTTAATATGCCCTACTCTGATTGTTAGCCTATAGAAATTTCTAGTGTACTCTTTTACTAATTTTTATTTTTTCTTTAAATTTTTCAATTTCTTAAAAAATTCAACTTGATAATCCTTTGAAATGAATTTACATTTTAATTTGTCCACCATTCTACCCCAAATTTTGATTTTGGACTTTCCCTTTATTCTTCTTTTATCTTGTACTCCATCCTACCAAAAGGATACATGACCCTTCAATCTGGTCATAGAAAACATAACTTTCTTTTCATCAACAAAATTTTCATAATCAAACTATTTATCTAATGCACTTACCCAATCAATGAGATCTTTAGGACTAAGGTTTCCTTCATACACTAAGAACCTCTAATTTGGGCCTTGCACCAACATTCATAATTGTTCAAATCACCTTTTCCTCTACTATCTCTTCTTCCACCACTAATTCCTCATCTTCATCTTCTTCTTTATCACTAACATCTCATATGTTATCTCCTCTATTATGATCTAATTCTAAATCTTGCAATCTGGTCCTCAGGTTCCTTATTTCTTCCATTACCGCTACCTATCCAACAACTTGTCCTAGTTACCTCCTTCCTTTGCTTCTTTCCCTCATCACCATTTTGATTTCAATATATTCTAGATCTCTCTCTTGTATAGAGCATGTTCTTATAATACCATAAATTGATAAAAATTTATTAATTTCTTCCAAATATATTATATTATGTTTCCCAAGATAAACTTTGTATTTCATTCCTTAGATAAAAGATGAATATTTATGTAAAACCTCTGCAGGAAATTAAAAAAAATCCATAAATTGAAACTTATAACCCTTTTTCCCATAATAAATTTCAGCTTGTATATATCATGGAAAATATCATTAAAAATTTGGCTTCCCTTTATTGATAATTGGTAACCTCTAAATAATAAATCATTCATCTAAACTCTATGTATATAAAAACCCCTATTTTTATTATTTTAGCATTGACTATTTGTATTAAGGAAACATATATAAAATGAATCAGATCATTTACCAAGTGATATACTTCCCATTTCCATCATAAGATAATTTAATTACCATAGATTTCTAATGTCCAA
The DNA here is from genome assembly GCA_037957365.1 of Torreya grandis. Taxonomy (NCBI): domain Eukaryota; kingdom Viridiplantae; phylum Streptophyta; class Pinopsida; order Cupressales; family Taxaceae; genus Torreya; species Torreya grandis. The sequence continues at coordinate 752,962 of JARHVA010004440.1, forward strand.
TGTCATGAATTTACTCTTAACAAAAATTAATGAAAGTCAAGATAATATACCACTCTCTTTAACCCAACATTTCACCCAAAAGGGTGATTTGGGTCTACAAAAGTAATCCACCCCTACCATAAAAGTTTTATTACTATAAAATTAACCATCTTCAGTGCTAATATGTCCTTCTAGAATCCAATAATACACACTAGAGACCATTTTATATCAATAGCAACAAATCACCTAGTTATGGTTCTCTTGTCTTCTTGGTTGTGGACATAAAATAACAATCAAAACTCATAATTCTTTGTCAATTTTAGAAATTAATTCTACCAGATGTAATATGAATTGTCCATTAATCATTGTCTTGAGTGGGAAAGAACATAATAAGGAACTTCATTTATTCAATCATCCATGGCTATAGAAAACATGGCATCCCTTGCATGATACCTTTTAATATAATAACTCTATTCTATTTTTCAATGCCTCTTTGTAGGTGATTGGGCACCACAATCCTTTTGAGAATTATAAAGTCTTTGGAATGAGTCAAACATGCAAATTTTAACCATAAATAAAAGACAACATGAAAATTAGACAAGTAATAATAAAATAAAAACCAAATCCAACAACTCAATAATTTAAGTTTTATAAAATCATTAATTTATTTAATATCATGTAGATTATCCATAGGAGAATGGAGCTATTCACTAAATAGAATAGTAATAGTAGAGTTAACACCACCTCTCTTATTACATATCAATCACTTTATTTTATGAAATCTAGAGTTCTTTTCCCATTCCTCTACAATTAAAAATTGATTTTACACACAAAAATAAACATACTTCCACACAAAATATTTTATCGAATGTCTTAAGCAATATATATTTTTCAAAACACATACTCTATCCACCCTAGTCAAATAACATCCTTTTAAAATTTATACTGACCTTCTACCCCATTTTTCCTACAATAGAAACTTATCTATTCATTTAAATGGATACTAAACTTAAACTTTCAGATATAATTATATGGGATTATTTAATATTTATCTATACAATTTTACTACTTCAAACATTCTATATTCATTATAATTACTACCACCTGAGTACCTGAATACATTTTAATTTCTACCCCTTTTAATTTTTTTGCATATAATTTAAATATTTAAAATTTAAAAAAAATAAATTTGAGTAGAAAAAATTCCTATCATTCATTGTCTACTCCCTATCCACATGATGTTCCTGCATCACAATGCAACTTGGATTTTTGAAGCAATGTGGAAGTCATGTGTTTATGGCATGACCCCATTGATATCCTCCCCCCCCACCCCCCCCCCCCCCCCCCCCCCCCACCAACCCCCTTTGAGGTGAGGGGTAGTGTTGTTTCTTGCACAACATGCCCCATTTTTAGATTGAAAATGAGGACCCTCTTTTTTTCTTTGGATTCTGGTATTATACATTAAGTAATTCATTGTGTTTGATTGTTTAAATTTGCCTTCTTGGGAGTCCATTCTTTTAGATGTGAAGATTTGAAATCTAAATGTGCTTCATTATTTTATCCAAGCCTACAAAAATAACACTATATTATAAAACACTTGCCATTGAAATTCTCATCTTGGGCTTTTTTAATTTTAATATTTGAATTTGCATAATTTTAATAATTCTTAGTCTACTTATTGTTTTGTGTTTCAAAACACATTTTATAGCTTCCTTTTAGACTATTTTGCCTTAGGTTATGAAAATGTTTAATTATTTCATAGTTTTATTTGTTATTTTCCTACGTAATTTGATCCATTTTAATTCTCATTTTGATCTAAATAACTAGCATTCATATAGTTTCATTATGTTATTTAGTCGCTTCTCATAAAATAGATGAAATTAACTTTGAAATCGAGCAAATGGCTAAATTTGTGCAAATTTTCTATTATATACTTATACATTGGTTTTTAAATCAAATTCAATAACTATGCCTATTCATATTATGCCCATAGGACTTCAGTACGACATTTTTGAAACAAATGTTTTGAATATAAGTTTTGAAGACTTCATAGAGAGTGTTCAAGTATTTGGCTTTTTTCAAAAGGTCTTAGGAAAAAATTGTCTATGACTAGTCATAAATTTTGTTATGAATACCAATGTTCAAAAAATGTCCCACAATAAAAAAAATTGTGAAAATAGTACATGGAAAAGTTGTGTAGATGAAGCTTGTGAAGAATAAGTTTTTAGAACATTGTTCCAAAATAATGGCTTTTTAGCTCTAGACTTAGTCATTTTAATTTAAATTTTCTTAATCATTTATTTTTAGATGCTTATCAATTGTCTTTTAAATAAAATATTATTGACATGGCTTCTTTTCATTTTACCTATAGGTGTTTAAATGCGTCTTGGCACCACATGGTGATTTTTGGCAATCCCACCAACTCAACTCCATTCAAAGAAGACTTTTAACTCTTATTTCATTTCACAAATATTGCATATATCCATGTAGAACCATTCTAATTCTTCAAAAGAATTAACTAATTTGATAAAATCTTTCCTAATACCATGTGTTGAACTCTTGGTATCTCTAACCCATTTGAAATATTATTATGACACTTAATCAATTCTTTAACTTTTCCTAGAGCCACATGTCATTTTTTGCTTAGTAGTCCTGAGCCTATTTAAAAGTCTTTTAATACTTATCCAATTTTATTCAAGGTTTTTTAGGCAGGCAATGACATCAGTGATGCTCTGATTTGTTGGGTCAGGGAGATGATTCCATGTGGCATAATCCCACTAATCCACTATCCTAGATATACCCATACTAATACAATGCATCCAATATAACAATATATTAATATTATGCAACAAGGAATCATCTTTTTACTCTACTATCTCATATGTTTTCATACAAAATGCAAATACTCCAAGAAAGTGGATGAGTAAGATGATGCCACATGGTGTGATCCTACTACTTCATATGCTCGGGGTAGTTTGTACAAACCCAATGATGATGTAAGATCCTTTGGAAAGTAGGTGAGTGAGATGACACATCTTGGTGAAATCTCATTGCATCATATCCTCAGAGCATTTTGTGTAAGCCTTATATTTTTTTAAACCTTGGGCAAGTGAAATTTTGATGTGTGGCAAAATCTTGCTTCACATCAAAATAATAATCAACATACACTTAAATATTCAACTAAATAATGGAAGAGAGAGGATAATCCATGTGGAAGTGGCCCATAAAATCAAAGGACACATTTTCTACATATCCAATAAAGAACTAGCACTATTTTTATGGCTCATCTACCCATCAAAACTATTAAAGGCCAAGAATCAATTGCATGTTTAATTTGATTTAAAGATTTAATTACAATGTGGTCTTGGATGGAAAAATGGTTGAGAAGGTGGCCCATATCATGAATGATATGGTAATAATTAGCATGGAATGTGTATTTTCATCAAAAATAATAATTTAAAAGACAAATTTTAATCTTAAAGGTGTGTGGTCTCAATTGTTTAAAGATGTGAGTAGATGACAATCGCAATGCAATCCCAAATAATTTTAGTTACATAATTATATTTAGGAATGTCTTAATCAAACCAATTATAGGAATTCCTTCAATATTTCAAGTCATCTAATAAAATGCATTCCATTAACTAATAATTAATTTTTGTAACTATCCCATTAGCAATAAATTTCTATTGAGTTTAAACTCCTCTGACATGCATGCCTATATAATATTTACTTCTTAGTGTAATAACGTCTAGTAATTTTTAGATTGAGGAGGTGATGCTTAGGCTAGGCTCCTTTTGGTTTTATAAATATATTAATGGACCAGACACGCTTGGATTCTCTATAATTAGTAGACCAAGCATTTTTCATGTTTTTCAAGTGTAGGGTATTTTTGTTATTATGAAATGAAGTTTTTAGTTAAATCATTGTTGTAAATCTTAGTTTTGATAATCAATAAGAAATACCTTGATACTTAATTTGTTTTATAGTCAAATGTTCATCTCCTACGTATCTTTATGGTGGTTATATCCTTCTTTGGTCATATCATCTCCTCCCCAGTCTCTCACACCATCATTTAGCTATAGTAGTGTTAGGTCTAACTCAGATAAGGAATGATTTCTATGATATTTTCACATTTAGATGCTCTAGTTTCATATTTATGGTAGTATGGCCTTTTTTCTTTTCCTCCATGCCCTTCTCTCATTTTACTTTTTTGTTAATTAGAGTGTTAGTTTAGAATTAATAATAATCTATCTTTAATGTTTAATCATGATTATTGAATGTCATCCATCACCCTTTAAGCATTTTTGAAAAGATTAGCAGTGGACTAATCAAGGCTAAGATTATATATAGCTTATACCATCATCTAAGTCAGATTCAATGGCATGGCCCCTTACATGTAATGGCTCACATCATCCAACTAATTGAAGACCATCATACCAAGACCTAGTACATTTAGAACTTAAAAAGGTATTTTCTTCATGAGATCTCCCTCCTTTTAGGAAAGTCCAAAGATTAACAAACCCTTTGTCTAATTATTGGCTACATGTTATAACCTACATCAACATTTTTGGCACTAAACATAGGGCGTGATCTAAAGTTGAAGCACCCTTTTTTGAAAGTTTTAATCCTAAAACACTTCTATGTCATTTCATAGATAATCCCATCACCTTATCATCATTAGGTGGATTTAGTTTCATAGTAAACATCCCAAGACCCATTTGTGACCTACCTAAGAATATTGATTCATTTATCCCAAAATACATACATGGTGGGATTCTAATAATATAACAACATATTTAGGAATTCATGGATGCCATTATTAGAACTCATATCCAGTATGAAGATGTGTCTTATAACTCATTTCCTTATTATTTTGGTAAGGATTCATATGACTATCACATTAGACTATTAGATGGGTGTATAACCACATGAGCTACTTTCAAATGTTTATTCCTAAGCCATTTTAGAGTGCCCATCGATAGTAATACCTTATACCATGAGTTTTTTAAATTTTTTAGGGAACCCACCAAATCTTTAAGTGTTCTCAGTCAATGATTTAATCAACTATATATGGGTTTAAAATAACCTTTCCTGTAGACTAAAGTGGTAGCCATAGAATTCTACCTCAAAAATGTTGTTTCCCCTTAATTATATTTTTTTTAATGTTTCATTTATCTCTCACATCCTTGGAATTGACTTATCAAGCATCTTGCACCATTGAAGAACAAGTAATGTCTCTAATCAAAGTGTTGATTTTTCCTACCCATTGAGATAATTGAATGTTCATCCATAAAATTCTTTAATCTGCTTGCTTACGAGTCATTTCATTAACCAATTTTTTCCTTATAAAGAGAAATTACCCTTAAAATTCCCTAAGATGTGCTAGTATGTGAAATCCCATGTATTGAATGAAGACTCTACTTATTCCATTAATGTATATAGCTATGTTAGCTTAGTATGTAATCATCAAGATGTTTTTACTAATTTTATTAGCCAAGTGTCTTTTGATACTCATACTAATTATGTTCCATTAATTCTAAGGAGTTGAAAATAAAGAATACATGGGATAATCCCTGAAAACAATGATGATGAGGAAACATCTACTATATTGAGTGACTGAGTAATGGAAGATAAAATTAAAGATGAACTACCGACTTAGGATGGTGAATTAAAAGTCTCTTAAAATCATCTTGAAGATGAACATGATGATTTGGAACCACTGGATTAGAAATATGCATGCTATGCATCAGAAGTATTCTTGTCATGTGTTTATCCCTCTCCAATGAAAAAGCTTATTCAAGATTGTAAATAGCTCAATGGTAGTAGTTTTTATCCTAGTCCATCATCAGAGATGAGTGAGATTGAAGAAGAATCCAAATATGAATTTGGTTATTTTCATGAAATAAGTGGATTAGAGGGAATCAAAATGGAAGAGCTCCCATTTCTAGACAAAGTTTTATTTGAACAAATTAGCATCATCCTAAAGTGTACATTCATGGAGGAAGGAAGTATGTTGACACAAATTAAAGTTAAAAATACACATCATCAGTGTATTACTCTACATACCTCAACTATAGATGACAAGGTCAAGAGATCATTGACATGGTTAGAACCATTCTCATGCCTCCTTGGAAATAGATATGAAGGCCAAGATGATGTCATAACATCCATGTTATTTGAAAAGTAGCTGACACGTGACTCATCTAGTGGCTATCATTAAGAATATGCCCTTAGGAGGTTAGATCTTCCAATCAACTTGGTGTGTATGAGTACCTAGCCCTATCCCTCATTACAATATAATGCAAGCTTTGAGGTATTTTCTAAACCATATCCCCCATACTTTTTATAATCTAGGTGAAAATATAAAGCATAATTATACAGTCCTAGTATGTTTAAATCACAGGAACTCAACATTGACAAATATTTATAGGATAAGATTTTCCATCTTAAAGGGAAACATAGATAAAATAGTTGTGCCCTAGACCCTTCTCAAACTCCTATATTAAAGGTGTCTTTTTGAATTTAGACATGTTCTTTTCTAGAAGGAACTCTGTGGATAGCTTTTATTTTCCCTTCCCTATTTCATTCTCTTTTTCTTTCCTTATAATCAATTGTTGTTAGGTTAGGCTTGCGTTAGTTTGTTTCTCTAATTTAATTATTCCAAAATATTTTTTTCCTACATTCCCTTTGTTGATCAAAGAAATCAAATGAAAGGTTGTTGCAAGAGTAACATGGATGACACTAAAAGAGCCTAATCTAAACTTTATTCAAATAATTAGTGTAAACTATTGTTAATGCTTGGTTCATTTATTGAATTCTCAAGTTTAATGATTCATTATAGAACTTGTGAATTTATAATAGTCATTTTCTTGTTTGAATCCATCTAAAACCCTTACATAAATATCTGAATAAAGTGTAGCATTTCTTCATTTCTAATTATTGGTAGAAGAATTTATATTGTAAAGCTATGTAGGATATTTGTCTGATATTTATGCATTATATACTCATTTTTTCATTGTATAAGTCTATTATGTCCTATCTTCATGACTTATAATAGGCTAGAATATGAATAGAATCCACTTTTGGCACCAAGTATGAGAATAGTAATAGACTAAAAATGTTTATATATACATATGTTTGTTAGAAGAAAAGGATTCCACATCAAGACGTCAATAGAGATTTATTTGGTTATCGTTACCAGTGTGATTTTACTTTTTTTTTGTTTGGGTTCTCATGTATAATGTTTGGTTACCTTCTATCTATTTAATCTGAATGCTTTATTTTTATTTATGAAACATTGGTTGTTCTTGATTCCTACATAACATAGGATAATTAATGTTTTGGCTCTCCAAACTCCTATTTGAATATAATACACTATTATATGCACTTGAAGTATATCATAGATATCCTCATCCTTAGCATGTTTTGATGCTTTAAGAACCTCTAATAATAATGGTGTGGTGATCATGGAACTCCTTTTTGGAGGCAATTATACTAAGATGGTTATCAGGGAAAAGAGATATTGAGATATGGATAGACCAAATGATATGTAATTTTATGGAAGAAGAATCAAAATGGACTGGTCTTACCATATAGGAAATCATTCGATAGAATATTTATGGAGAGATATATAAAATTTTCTAGTGCGGGTTTCCTAAAGTTAAAGCTAAATAGTTAGCTTGATTGGAATATTATTACTTCAACCTAAGAACGGAAGAAACTATAATCTAGACTAAATAAAAACTACACCAATTCTAGAGAGTGAAATTAATTGGACATGAGTAATAGATCATGGGGTTGCTACTACACTAGATAGATATATAACTAAGTTTGTATTACAAGGATATAAAATTTTTGAAGCTATGAAGGACTTCTTCATTAGAGGAATTTGAAGGAAAATTTTACAATGAATACCTATCCGTGTGAAGATGTTAGTTATGTACAACGTCATGGTGCCTACTCTGACCAATATGGAGTAGTCACTTTGGGCATATGGGGGTGTGTGCAATGTCACAATGAATGATGATTAGATGAGTAGCTAAGGCTTGAACCTAAAAAGAGAATGGAGATGTGAGGAAATAAAATTTAGAGAAAAATTATAGATTCAGAATGTGAGTTATGATAATAGAACATATGGAGTAACAAAAATAATACCCAAGTAGCTATGAATAGAGTTAAAAGTAGTAGTAAAATAGATTAAAAATGAGTAAGAAGATGTGATCAATGAGAAGAAAGAGACTAATAATGAAGGATGAAGAAATATGAGATGAAATAAGAATATAAATTCAAATAGAAATAAATAAGTGATGAATAATGAGAGGAAGAAGAGATATTCAAAGAAGAAGGCAAGAATAGTTTAGAAGTAGATCAGTTAGATGATAGTGTTGAACAAATTTGACTTTTTAGTCAAATTGGGGAACCTATAGGAAAAACTTGACATTTTAGGTATATAATGGATGTAATATGAGTGTCATGGGGTGGTGTATTACATGCTAATTAATTTCAAATGATGTTATATTGTCTTTGGTCAATTAGTTTTTATGTCTATTTATCATTTTAGGTGATTTTAGGGGTCAAAAAGGTGCATTTAATGATTTGTATAGGTTTATTGGGAAATATGAATGTTAAAAAAGATGATTTCATGCCCCATGTGTCCCTAACATAATTAACTGACAAAAATTAAATATGCTAGGTTATACAGAAGAAAATATAGATTTCTTGAAGGAAAAGAGGAGTTTGGCACTTGTACGACCTCCTTGAGAAGTGTAACACATAAGAAATGATAAATTATTTTATCTTCAGATTTCCCTTAATTACATTATTTTTATTATTTTTATGTGTCATTTCTTTCTCAAAACCATTCTACTCCTTTTTAACCCTTTTTGGCAAGTAGAAGTGACTTGTAGGTTTATACTTAGTACAGATAGCTCAGGATGTCTCAGCCCAAAATCCTTGGGGATATTTTATTACACTCATATACCTTAATTTTAATATAATTGTTTTGAATTTTTCTAAACTATGCTTTATGAACCATTGATAACAAGTTAAATGTGCAAATCTACCTACTAATCTATGCACCCTATAGGTTTTGCCTTAGTTTGGGATATTTAATAAAATATAGATATTAATGTTTCTTTTAGATGATTTTTAATTTCTCCTATAATTTCCCCATGCTTTTTTTCATGTTTTATGGTGTATGAATGAATAATATAACTCAATTTACAAGAGGGTGCCAACATGAGTAGTTTCAATTAATTTTCCAATTGCAAGAGTTTGAATTACATGCAAAGATTTCATATGAATTTTAAATGGTGTATTCCATGTTTTAATTCCATGTGTATCACATCCTTATAGGTTTTTATATCACAAACCCATAGTTTTATCAAGAACCTATGTGTTTATCATACCAAACCACCATTAAACACCTTGCCTAGGCCTTTCTAGATGTTGTAAAGAGGTTTTCACATTGGCAAGGATGTGTTTGATATTTTTTAAAGGTGTTATTAGTGAATTTAATTCATTTAAATTATTTAACAATGTTTTTGGCTTCCCATGAGGCCTTTCATCCATCTTTGTTGCTCTATTTCACACCCATAGTCCACACATAGCTAATAGTCACCTACAGGGGCCATTGTTGACATCATGTTGAGTATGAGGACGATATTTTTGAAGAGGTGTAAATATTTTTGAACATTAATAATACATTTTTAGTTTTTAAGTGACTCATAATTCATGAAAGGCTAAAATTAATGCACATTTTTCACACTTGCATTTATTGTTTGCATTTTTAGTAGAGAGTAGGGGTTCTTACATATAAGTTTAAAAACCAATAATGAAAACCCTTTTGAAATTTTAACATTCCAAATGGATCATAACATCCATGCCAAGGAGGATAAATTGCTAAACAAGTTGCAGACCATGATCAAAGAGTCTAACACTGAGTTTTGGGATCAAATCCCTAAAGATCTAGAATAAAGGCCTAACTCATTTTGTGTATACCTTAAAATAAGTTTAATAATGATTTTGAGGCATAAAAATGGAAAAATATTGTATTATTAATTAAATATAAGATACCTAAATATAATGTATCCAAGGGGATTAGTGAAACCTAGTTATTGAGAACCCCAAAGTTATATTTGTATACACTAAAACCCTGCAGTGATTACCTACAGGTTTGATCCTATAAGAGTCATTTTCACCTAATGTGATAAAACTAGACCATGATAATGTATGTAAAGGATTATAAATGACTCAAAGAGACCACTATAGAGTATTTAAAATAATATGACATAATTTCCAATTTTAAACCATCACTCACAAGCTCTTTTTGTCAAAATAATCATTTACAATTTTACTATAATGTAACAGTTTGGAGGAAATAGGTTAATTAGATGTTAGTATGTATATAGGTGTATTGGTTTGAGTTAAAAATAATGTAAAATTAACTCAGGGATAAATATTAATTGATAAATCATAGATACAATACAAGACACAAGTTTCATCACTAGGTGGACCCCTATTTTATGTTAACACAGTTAGTTATGACTATAGGTGACACTAAACTGGGATGAGGTGTGTAAATGTTGATATAAGTTAGAAAGGGGAGAAAAATGATTTAAAGTGAACACAAAATTGACCTATTATATTTTCAATAATCCTATTTACTTTGTCTCTAAGATAAATTATTTAAGGTACCCTCTAAAACACGAACCAAAATCAGGGGTCTGTACTCAATCTTGACTGAGCAGGAATATGGGGAGTATATAGAAGGATGGAGTGATGAGTGAGAATGATAAAAAAATTATCGTGACCATGATTTAATTTTAATAATCTCATGATATGTAAAAATTAGAAGAAAGGTTCTTATGATGCATCACATAGTACATATTGAAAACCCAACATAGTCTACCCTCAAACAGTTTGCCCTTAAATAGTCTTCCTTACATATATAAGAAATTTGGGGATAAAATGGATTGATAAAGAGATAATAAAATGTATAGGTATCATTTTGGACTTTTATAATCTCATGGAACATTAATTTGTATCTAAGGAGGTAGGTGAGTGTCTTTTGTTTTGTCTCAGATAGAGGGCACTCCCTTATGAGCATAAACCCTAGCAATCTTGAAGAAAGTGATGAAATAATAGGTTGAGACCAATATATGATATATTTTAATATTAATAAAGTTGTATCACACTTATTCAAACATAATAAACCAATAATGGAGGGTAAAGACCCAACAGGGTGATTTATAATTCAAAGGTTACAATAAGGCCTAGTAGACAAGATTTAGGCCTAAGACCAAATAGGAGATCACTTCCACTTAAAAAATTGGAGTAGTATAATATATTTTTATACTAATATGGGATAATATTATAGGTTATTAATCTTGTATAATTTATTTAATCTTAGTTGGATGGTCCAAACCACCAAGAGTTGCAAATAGGTTATAGATCCAAGACTAGGTCTAGGAGCCAAAAAGAGGATCTTAGTTTCTTCTACCTTGAAATTAATTTTATAATTTATTGAAACATGATTTTAGGGTGAATTAAAATGTGTTAATTCTATTTTTATGAAATGGAACCATCAAAAGGTCATTTTGAGCTTCAAGGGAAACTTAGGCCTATTTGACATGTTTAGGCCTAAGGCCCAAATGAGGAGTCATTTATTTTTCTAACATAAAATAAAAATATAAATGTATTATAACATTTTATTTAGGCTAATGTATAATTTTATAAACTAATTAAATCCAAGGAAAACCATGCAAGGGGATTATGAGCTCTAACGTGTAGTAGAGCCTACTAGGCATAGTGAAGCCTAGTTTCCAAATGGGATGCCATTCAAAATTTTAGCATGAGGTAAGCTCTCCATCACATTAGAGAATGTTTTTCGAACCAATAAAAATGTTTTAAAGCCTTTACATTGTATTAGAAACCATAAAAGATCCACTTTTGACTAGAAAACTCACTCAGAATTGTGTAAGATGAGGAAAAGAGATTGACAGGTCAAGTTGTGATGCTCATATATTCTTATAGGTTTTTCATGGAGAATATATGATTTTAGGGAATATAAGAGGGGTATTAAAAACCCAATTTATGTATTTTTTTTCAACTCCAATGTCATGTTTTTATGAAACAACTTTAAGAGGTCAAACTGCTCAAAAACCCTTGCAAAGACTAGTTTGAGAAAATGGAGTTAGAGAGATGATTTAATGGCATAGTTAGACCATAAAACAAATTTTAAATTCAAAAATACTCCATAAATTTTCTCCAATATTTTTTGGATGTACAAACCTATACAGATGTTGACCATTTTTTGCCCAATAGGCCAAAAATCAGTCCCCTTCTTCCCCTGCTATTCTAGGCCAATACATTTTTCATTTTGCATAGATTTGGTGATTTCCACGGACTATACAGGTTTTCTTTCAGCAATTGAAGAACTAGGTGAAGAGGGAATGATTTTACAAAGCTTCTTTATATTTTCATCTAAAGAAATTCACAATGAAGGTTGGCATCTTCGAACCATTGAACCATCGCTTCATTTCAAGCTTTGGTTCAATCAGTAGTTCTTCATTTATGGTTTAATCAGCTAAGTTCAACACTTAGTTCATTATAAAATTTCAGCAAAAAGTTCAAGAAACTTCAGGTTTAGCATTTATTTTAAGGACTTGGCTTAGCGCGCAACTTTGAACCATTAAACTAGTTCAAGTGAATGGTTCAATGGATTGGTTCAAGTGAACGGTTCAACAAGGAAATCTAGCAAACAATTCAGAGGCGCTTGACACAAAGCATTGAACCATTTTTGGTTCAACCAATTAGTTCAATGGCTTGGTTCAACCGTTTTAGTTCAAGCAACATTCAGTTCAAAGCAAATAGTTTAATCAGCTCGATGTGCAGTCTTGAACTATTGAACCATTGAACCAAAATTTTGGTTCAATGGGTTGGTTCAATGGCTTGGTTCAAGGGTGTGTCCTATAGTCAGAGGGCAATGTGGGTCTAAAAGCCCTTGTGAAGGGAAGCTAAAGGGCCCAAAGGAGAAAAGCCATGAGAAAAAGGCTTGATGAACTTTGCCAAGGATGGTGACATCTCAAAAAGCATCAAATTTATAATAGGGAAGCTAGAGCACAAAAAGCACCAAGTGGCAACTACAGAGGACTTCAACATGCTATTTTAGGAGTAGTAGAACATGCCATGTGTCCCCTATAGGGCTCAATGGAAGTCGATAGGTGGTAACATCTGTGGGTTTCCCCTATTGGATTCAAAAAAGACTATGGTGGACTCAAATGAGTTGTTAGGAGATATGCGGAGCATGCAAGGTGTCAGCATTTGTGAAAAACCAAAAAAGGGCCCAAAAGTTTCTCTAAGGTAGCTAAAGGCTCTATGAAAGTGACCACGTGTCAACTTCCACCTGACTCTCAAAAGGCCCTCTAATGTAAGTGGATGCTGCCACGTCCCATTATCAGAATAATGGAAGCCACCACATGTTAACATCCACATTTCAAAGTGTCTTCTAAGTGCCCAAGCAATAGACTATGACATGTGTCAAGGGCAGACGTGCTCTCAGTGAAAAGGGGCAAAGTAAGAAGCCAAAGGAGAGTCCAAGGGTGACGGGTGCGTGAATGTCAAATTTAAGCCAATAAAAAAGCCATTGGTTTTAAATGCATGAGTGCCAACCATGGAATGAGCCCAAAGAATGCAATGACCTGCTAGAAGATCACCCTTGAGGGTTGAAGGAGTAGAAAAGGATAAAGAGCCCAGAGAACAAAGAGTAGGCAAATGGTGTGGCTCATAAATTCAAATCCTAATAGTAAAATAGCCATCACATAGAAATAGATGAAGCAATCTAAGTGATGCAAGAAGGTGTCAAGAAGTTATTTCAGTGGTTGACATAGTGCCTACCATGTGGTCATCAAAGAGGCACAACAGTGATCGATGCAACTAGTTTTCTTTAATATGCACTGTAGAGCAGGAAAATGGCATGGCTCATAAATTCAAATCTTGACAGCAAAATGGCCATCACATAGCAGCAGATGAAGCAATCCAAGTGATGAAGAAAGGTGTCTATTCAAGAAGTTATATTAGTGGTTGACGTAGTGCCTACCATGTGTCACTTGTAAAAAGGGTGCCAAAGGGCCTCTTTTCTTCCTCTATATATTGAAGACTTGTCATTTGAGAAATCATCTTCTACATTTGTAAGGCATAGCCCTAGCAAATTTTCACCTAAATCAATAAACACATTTTTTACCTCTATCTTAGTTAGATATCTCTGCCTATGTCTAAGTGTTAGTTTGTGTTTAGTCATTGCTTCTTGATGCTTCCATAGGTTCAACACCAACATACCTAGTGTCTATAAGGTGCCATTTCTATAGCTGATAAAGAAATCTATATTTGGAAGTGCAAAAATAGAAGAAATTACTATATAGTGTGCATTTCATAGCACCTTTGGTAAATCTCTATTTTTTATATTTTCCACTAAAGCCTCCCTGCCAAGTTTCTTACAGTCTGGTCCTTCTACTAGTTTGAAGTGTATGTATGTGTTTGTCTAATTTTAGGTGTGAGTGTGAGAAGGTCAGATCATTTTGGTGCATCACCTCCTTTAGAGTAGTTTGTTTTCCTGCAATCTTTCTCCCTTTTCATCCCCCCATTATATATATATATATATATATATATGTATGTATATGTATGTATGTATGTATGTATGTATGTATGTATGTATGTATGTATATGTTAGCACTTATTGAAACAAATCATATGCATCAAAGAGAGCTAGCCATTACCTAGAGACTCTCCCCTCCAGCTTTGTTAGTCCCACAGGTGAGAGGGGAGTTTCCATTGATACATGTGGAAGGCAAGAGCTCAACCTCCTTGCCCTGGGGGCAATCCATCACATCAACAATTTTTGGCATGCCTAACAGGATATAGTATGACACTCAATAAGGTTTCAAGATTGATGATGGTCCTATTACAACAAATCAAATATTTACAACATTTAGGGACTCCACTGGTAAGAACCTCATTTCCTAATCAAAGACCAGTCTGACTTCCTATGCCTAAAGTCACCACATAATCCGCTAATAAGGGTGCCCCTTTTGAATTCATTGAATTACCTCTCAACTTAGCAAAGTGACTAAGGTTAAAAGGGACTCATCCTTATTTAGCGAGTCATCTTCCCAGTCCAGCTATAGGTGCTTCTTTCACAGGAGAAGTACCCCATTTGAATCCCCTTATAACTACAGCATTACCCTTTATGAGCTTTTGTGGTTAGAGTCCCTTGAACCTCCAGTGTTATGACCCAATTCCAGGAGCGGTCTTCAAAAGTGTGCCTCCCTTTAATGGAGAGGGGCCTGTTACAACTATTAAACACATCAAAAATATTGCTAACCTCTGTAATATTCACAGTGTCACTGAGGAGAATATTAAAATCAGATTGTTGGCATTGTCTTTTAAGGGCAAAGCTCTTAACTGGTACGGGACTTTGCCTACAAATTCAATCCATTTTTGGAATGAATTGGGTACTCAATTGATGAACTATTTTGGAGAAAAGAGCGACCACCTCTCACTTGTTGAGCAGCTAACAACCATGAAGAGAGCCCCACATGAATATATGCAGGATTTCAACATGTGGTTTTAGAAGACATGGGATAGAATCCCCATTCTAGTAAGATTGACTGCTAGTTATGCTTTCCAATATTATTTAAGAGCATTAATTAGTGATATTGCTATTATGATACAATCCATGGAAGGGCATGTGCTACCTGCTACCTATGACATCGCCATAGCAGCTCAAAATTATTTAGTATAGGTTGGGAAAATAGCCCTTAGACCCCATATGCCACTTTTCCCAAAAATGCTACCTCCAATTTAGGCCATTACTCCCACATTATCTCTTCTACCAAGCATAGAGAAACTAGTTTCTCCTCCATCCAATGAGCTTCATGAAGTTGAGAGTCTGTTGCAGAGTATGTCGATTGAACTTATAGCTCTTAAAAGGTAGCAAGCTCAAAGCAACAGACTGAACCAAGGATACCAGCAGTATGGTTAAGCTCCAAGACCCCCTTTCCAAAAGTACAATCAAGGATAGGGTCAACTTACTCAGACCAGACCATTTCAAGGCTACAACCCAGGCCCCATTTCATCATCTAAGGTCATGGTGCCCATTTAGAATAACCTGGTACAGGAAAAACCAAGTTGTTTGACCATGGGATATGGTTAGGAATAGGCTATTTATACAAATGAGATGATGGGTTGTTACCCAAATGTGTTAGATAATCAGGCAACCGCTCATTCCCAAGTCTTCGAGGCTCTAATGCAACCCAACACAAGTAGCAGTTAGAGTCAGCCTGACTCTACTCTTATGAACCACCTAGAAGGTGAGTTATGTGCAATCAATTATGTGGGTGCTACAGACAATCAGGCTGATTGTGTTGTGGCCAACACAAGATCCAAAGGGAGAGCTATGGAAGAAACTCAAGCAACTATTTAGATGTCCACACCATCTCTTCCACCATAGGTGAACTAGAAATTCCTAACTTTTAGGCTACCAGTCATACATTCAGCTCCCTAACCTATGCCTCAGAAGGCTGCAAGTGACCCTAAAGAAAATATGGAAGGGAGTAATCCTCAGATCAATATGGAAGACTAGGTGAAGGAGATGCACATAAATATTTCCTTGTGGGATCCATTATCGATACTGGGTGTGTCAGATGAAGGAGACATTAGAATATTTCCCTTTGATCTATGGGGGAATCAAAAATACCTAGTTAGCTGTATATAGTAGGTTGCTTTCAATTTTCTTTCCCTGTTTTCCCTAAGTGCTATTTGCACAAGTAGTTTTCTTAGCTTTGTGTGTGTTTTCATTTCTTTTGAGGTGAATCTTCTTGATTGATTCTAGAATTTATCAGAGCTATTACTAATCTTCAAGATACAATCTGACCCTGTGCCCAATGAGTTTGTTGACCATTTTTTGCCCAATAGGCCAAAAATTAGTCCCCTTCTTCCCTTGCTATTCTAGGCCAATTCATTTTTCATTTTGCATAGATCTAGTGATTTTTATGGAATCTGCAGGTTTTCTTTCAGTAGTTGAAGAACCATGTGAAGAGGGAAAGATTTTACAAAGCTTCTTCAGATTTTCATCTGAAGAAATTCATAAGGAAGGTTAGCATCTTCGAACCATTGAACCATCACTTCATTTCAAGCTTTGGTTCAATCTAAAGTTCTTTGACTTTGGTTTAATTAGCTAAGTTTAGCACTTAGTTCATCAAAAAAGTCTAGGAAAAAGTTTAAGTGGCTTTAGGTTCAGCGTTTAGTTCAAGGACTTGGCTCAGCATGTAGCTTTGAACCATTAAACTGGTTCAAGCAAATGGTTTAATGGATTGGTTCAAGTGAATGGTTCAATAAGGAGATCTAGTGAACAGTTTAGAGGGGCTTGGCATGCAGCATTGAACCATTTTTGGTTCAACCAATTAGTTTAATGGCTTGGTTCAACTATTTTGGTTCAAGCGGCATTCAGTTCAAAGCAAATGATTCAATCAGCTCGGCATGCAGTCTTGAACCATTAAACCATTGAACCAAAATTTTTGTTCAACGGGTTGGTTTAATGGCTTCATTTAAGGGTGTGCCCTATAGTCAGAGGGTAGTGATGGGTCTAAAAGCCCTTGCGAAGGGAAGTCAATGGGCCCAAAGCAAAAAATCCATGGGAAAAAGGCCCGATGAACTTTACCAAGGATGGTGACATCTTGAAAAGTATCAAATTTACACCATTGAAGCCAGAGCACTAAAAGCACCAAGTGGCAACTGTAGAGGACTTCAACATGCTATTTTAGGAGCAACAAAACATGCCACATGTCCCCTACAGGGCTCAGCAAAAGCTGATAGGAGGCAACATCTATGGGTTTCCCTTATTGGCTTCAAAGAAGATTATGGTGGACCTGAATGAGTTATTAGGAGCTATGCAGAGTGTGCCAAGTGTTAGCATCTATGAAGAACCAAAAAAGGGCTTGAAAGTTTCTCTAAGGTAACTAAAGGCTCTATAAAAATGACCGTGTGTCAACTTTTACCTAACTCTCAAAAGGCCCTCTAATGTAAGCAGATGCTACCACATCTCATTATCAGCTTAGCAAAAGCTACCACATGTCAATGTTCGCATTTCAAAGTGTCTTCTAAGTGCCCAAGTAGTGGACTATGACATGTGTCAAGGGTGGATGTGCTCTGAGTGAAAAGGGGCAAAGTAAGAAGCTAAAGGAGAGTCTAAGGGTGATGGGTGTGTGAATGTCAAATTTAAGCTAGTAAATAAGCCATTGGTTTTAAATGTCCAAGTGCCAACCATGGAATGAGCCCAAAGAATGCAGTGACCTGCCAGAAGATCACCCCTGAGGGTTGAAGGAGCAGAAAAGGACAAAGATCCTAGAGAAAAAAGAGTAGGTGGATGGTGTGGCTTATAAATTCAAATCCTAACAGTAGAATGGCCATCACACAAAAGTAGATGAAGTAATCCAAGTGACGCAGGAAGGTGTCAAGAATTTATTTTAGTGGTTGACATAGTGCCTACCATGTGGTCATCAAAGAGGCACAATAGTGATCAATGCGACTAGTTCTCTTCAATATGCATTGTAGAGCAGGAAAATGGCATGGATCATAAATTCAAATCTTGATAGTATAATGGCCATCACATAGCAGTAAATGAAGAAATCCAAGTGACGTAGAAAGGTGTCGATTTAAGAAGTTATTTCAGTGGTTGACATAGTGCCTACCATGGGTCACTTGTAAAAAGGGTGCCAAAGGGCCTCTTTTCTTCCTTTATATATTGGAGACTTGTCATTTGAGAAATCATCTTCCACATTTGTAAGGTGTAGCCCTATTAAATTTTCACCTAAATAAATAAAAGCATTTTTTACCTCTATCCTAGTTAGATATCTATGTGTATGTCTAAGTGTTAGTTTGTGTTTAGTCATTGCTTCTTGATGCTTCCATAGGTTCAACACCAACATACTAGGTGTCTATAAGGTGCCATTTTTATAGCTGACAAGGAGAGATGTATTTGGAAGTGCAAAAATAGAAGAAATTAATATACAGTGTGCATTTCATAGCACCTTTGGTGAATCTCTATTTTCTATATTTTCCATTAAAGCCTCTCTGCCAAGTTTCTTGCAGCCTAGTCCTTCTGCTAGTTTGAAGTGTATGTATGTGTTTATCTGAGTTTAAGTGTGAGTATGATAAGGTCAGATCATTTTGGTGCATCACCTCCCTTAGAGTAGTTTGTTTTCTTGTAATCTCTCTCCCTTTTCATCCCCTCCATTATATATCTATGTGTGTGTGTTAGCACTTACTAAAACAAATCAGATGCATTAAAGGGAGCTAGCCCTTACCTAGAGACTCTCCCCTCTAGCTTCATCGGTCCCACAAGTAAGAGGGGAGTTTCCATTGTTGCGTGTGGAAGGTAGGAGCTCAACCTCCTGCCCTGGGTGCAATCCACTGCATCAATAATAAACATGGAAAAAATAGGGTATTTTTGACCATTTTTATATCATGTAGGCTACATGAGGAGTCAAGACATGAAATCAAGTTTGGGAGGAATATTAAGACTGTGCTAATTCCCTATGTTCATTTCATTCAAATTAAAACTCCTTATTTTCCAAAACATGTGCTTCAACTCAACCAATCAAAACTGGCCTAATGGACAATCTAGTGAGAGGGGTGAAAAGCTTGACTTGAACTAATTTTAAATCATGTCTAATGCCTATAATTCCATGAAGGGTATTTATAGGTGTCATTAACTTTCTCCCACATATTTATATGATTAATTTATTCCAATTTTTAAGCCAAGTGTGAAGGGTGTATGAGGAAGATTTTTCTAGACTGAGTGATTTCAAATGACCAAGCCTAAAAGCAATTCATGGAGATGCATGACTGATGTCCTTACACTTCATCCCAATCATCATACTTGGTCTTAATTAGTTATGAGGTGTTCAAATAGGGCCAATCATAAAGTCAATTTGTTTGAGCTAGAATTAGGAGTTTATTGCCACTTTTCATGAAGTTTATGACTTGGATTAACTAGTTATTATTGGCATTACATGGTTCATCACATACCATCTTCACATGTAAAATTAACTAATTTTATCAGATTTAAAAGTTTCCTTCTGACCCTTAGACTTATCTTTTCTCCCTCTCTCAAGTTATATAAAAACTATCCATTTTGGCATTATAGGGGATGTTGCACCTAAGTATGGTAAAGCCCTACACAAATTTATACCTTTTTATCAATAAGAAAACCAATTTTTACCTCTTTTATGATTTTTCTTAGTTTTTTCAATTAGATGATGAATCTTGTTTAGTGAAAACTATGGATTCTTTAGCATGTTGGTCCACTCTTTCACCTATTTGTAGCCTCTTTTTGTAAGTCATGTGAAGTGTTCCTAGAGATGTTCATGTTTTAAGTGAGTTATTATATTTATTAGTGCCATCACATTCCTCTTATCTAGTCCTCCTAGCTTTTCACATTCATCCATAATCTCACAATGTAACGTTGATGTGAGAAAATTAAGATTGGAGAAGTGTATTTTCGGTTTGTCCTTTGATTTCAAGTGTAACATGCATATGGTTGGATGTCATCATATAATTTAGTGTATCACATTTCTTAGATTATTTTTATTTTAGTTATCCTTCTCCCTTTTCACCCCCCAAGTTTATTATTAGTTACAATCTAAAGTGGTACATCAAGGGAGCTATCCTTATCTAGAGATTCACCTCATTCCCTAGGCAAACCACAAGCGTAGAGGTGATTTAATTATGCCATTTGGATGAGGAGATTTTTCCATCTCCTAAAAGAGTGAAAATCCAAGTGACAATAGTTTTTGGCATGCTCAGTGGGATTCTTGTTCCAAGAGGTTGAGAGATTTTTGGTGTTGTCTCTCAATAATCAACCCTTAGAGGCATCTATCAAAGCATAAATGGTGACTCCAAAGATACATCATCTAGTCAAGTAGATTATATTATCCTTTGAATATTTTTATTAATGTATTTTTTTTTGTTTTCTTGTCTTTAATTAAGTTTCATAACTGACTTTGGTGTTGAGTTTTATTCTCTACAAGTTGGTGAGACATTGTAAGCTTATGTCATTCCTTATCAATATGAACAAGTCTTTGGTCAATATTGTCATGATCCTTACCAACCTCAATATTATTTTCATCAGCTTTAATATGATCCTTGTTAGCCTATTCATGAAGTATATCAGTCCTACAATCAGTCTTCTCCATGTCTTACTCCTAAACAACCTAACCACTCCTCAAGCAAACCCATTTCCACCTTCAAGAAGACACTCTTGGGATATGAAAGGTATATGTTGAATCTTGATACTCAAAGGGGATGTGGTCTAGATAATCCTAGTCATATTATTCATAGGGTGAGATAAGTAATATAGTTTATCAAAAGAGAGTGGGTACCTATTAAGAGATCTAATTAGCAAAGACTCACAAGTGAGATGCTTGCTGTGAGTGGTATAGTTTCTTCCTTAGAGGATAGGCTAGGATTTCATAAAAGGAAACCTCACCATATCTATCAACATTCATATCCACTTCCCCTAGTTTCTTATCAGTCATATATGACCACTACTCATGATCCAAATCAAAGATATCACAGCCATCCTTTTCCCAATCAGTTGGAGAGAGTTGAAAGGAAAAATATTGTGCTCGAAGCTAATATCGATAGGAAAAATGAGTTGGATAATATTCATTTATATCAGTCCATGTTAGTATCCAAATAAGTGTATTTTAAGACCTCATTTCCCTCTAATATTTTATCCCCACCAAATAAAAAAGGAACTGCTAATCCTAACATCGTAAGATGAAATAAGATAATAGAGTCTTGGGGAAAATAAGAAGATAAAAGCCTTGACAAAGAGTGTGAAGTTGAGAAGACTCTTGATCCTATACAAACTCCTCATACTATTCCTCAATAAAAGGCTTCTATTCTTAACATATTAAGCTAGAGTAAGATAGTGGAATAATGGGGAAAGAAAGAAGATAGAAGCGTTGTCAAGGAGTGTGAAATGGAGAATGGAGTTGATCCTTTGCAAGTTACTCTTACCTTTCTACAAGAAAATTATTATGTCCCATGTAAACCTTTATGTATTACTTATGCTCATGATGATTCCTATGAACTTCAAGAGAAACTTTTCTAAGAAACCTATCCAAGCAAATTGAGGAGTTAGAGTCAAAGATGAGGTTGTTAAATCAAGGTGTGATGGAAGTTTTCAACACAAAAGAAGATTCTATGCCTAAACACAACCCATCCACCCTTCCTTAAGAGACTCCTCAATATAAATAAAACATGAATGAAGTGGTTGTCAAATGGATGGAAGAAAATTAGGTCATTTTATCCCAAGATCTACCTCCCCTTCCTCAAGATCTCACAAAATAATTTCCAACTTTGCATTCTCAATCTAATTTTGAGTCCTATGTTCCACCTCCACCAACTAGTTCCTTTTTTCCTCATCCCATCACCCTTTTTCTTAATGGACCTATATTTTGGGAACCTATAAAGGAGAAATCTATTGAGGAAAATTTATAACTCTTACTTGAAGAAGTTGTAACTCCATTGTAGACTTATTGGGATAGGTTATCAGATTTCAAGATGCCTAGTCTTAGAATCACTAAGAAGGAGATTGAAGATGTTGTATCCCTTGAAAAACAAGATCACATTTTGATACCTAAGGTGTAATTTGAAAACTCTCAATATGTCTTAAGTGATGAATAAGAGGTGAGCTCTTGTGTTGGATCTCCTTGTTTAGTTGATGGTGAAGGATACACTTCTTATGTTGAGGAAGAAATATTAGAAGAGGCATTATTGAAATTTAAAGAGGAAAATGAGGGAGTCTTTATTTTTTTTCCCCTTCATGATGTTGATCAATGTAAAGATGATGAATTATGGCTGTGATTTGAGGACACTTGCAAAGAGTTTCCCTCAAAGGGTCTACAACTCCTTTAGAGCTAGTTACAAGTGATGGTAAGCAAGATGACATTATCCAAAATGTCATATATGATCAAGATGACATTTTACAACATGTAATAATTTATCAAGATCAAATCCCACATCATTTTGTGGAGGTTAAGATTTTTGTTTCCAAAATTAGCTTAGCTTGTTTTTGGGAACAACCCCCTACGAAACTTGTTTGTTTCATCTTTTGTCTCTCTAAGTTTGTTTTCGAGGCGGATTTTTCTCATTCTCATCTTGGTCTCCCTAAAACTTCCAATATTCGTGAAACACATCCTCCCAAAAAGTGAAGGCCATTACAGTCTCAAAACATTTTGGGAACCAAGTCCCCTTTTTAGACTACCTCTTCTAGAGTTAGTCTTCTCTTCCATTCCCTGTAGGGGCGACAAATTTTGCTGCCTATGCATTTCCCTTATTTTTGTGCAAGGGTGGCAAATTTTGCTGCCCTTGCACTTTTCCCTATAAGGGTAGAAAATTTTGTCGCCCCTATACCTTGACATGCAAGGGCAGCAAATTTTGCAGCCCTAGTAGGTCTCGGTAATCATGCATGGCATTTATTGCCGCATGCGACGGGTTGTTGGGGTGGGTTTTTCACCTCATATAAGCCAATTTGAACCTCTTTTCTTTCATTGCTTCCTCCTCTCCTCATGCCTCTTACGCCTGAGTGACCCAGCTGATGAGTCAAAGTGTGTTTTGGTGGATTCAACCTCACGATGCACGTGGTTTCTCAGGTAGGGTTTGTTTTTGGCATTTGTTTCTTTTTCTTTTCTTTTTTTTGCTTAGTGTTAGTTGTTTATTGTTTATTGTTTTGTTTTTTCCTTTCTCTCTTCCTACCCACGCACTTCCTCTCCACCTTGTCATGGGCATTATTTCCTCCCTCACACTCATCCATAGTTTTCTCTTCCCTCTTCCTAGCCCATATTTAGCCCTAAGGGCAGCGAAGTTCACCGCCCATGTCTTCCCCTGAATAATAGTCCCCTGAAGGGGTGGTGATTTTTGCTGCCCTTTCTCTTCCTAACCTGTAAAGGTAGTGAAATTCACCACCCCTACTTTCTTTCTGCCCTCATTGCAAGGGTAGTGAAATTTGCTACCCTATAGACCCTCCTTGCAAGGGCAGTGATTTTCACCACCCTTACCCTTTTCCTTCTCCAGTCTACAAGGGCAGCAATATTTGCCGCCTATGCAGCCCGTCCATGTAGGGGCGGCAAATTTTACCACCTGCACACCATTCCCTCATATTTTCCTAACTCCTGGGAATTTTCCAAGTTGTCCTTTTCTTTCCCTTTTCTTCCTCATTTTTTGCTCCTTCTTCTGACCTAGTCTATTTAAGTGGCCCCCATGGTCATAATCACTCAGAATGCATTTTCTCCATTCATCATTTCTCCCCTAATTTTTATGATCATGACTGCAATTTAATCAGTGAACTCTTGCACATCTACTCCCATCCAATCAAGATCATTCTCGATGATAGAAGCATCCCCCAAGAAGGTGAAAATGATGAAATACAAGTATCAGGGCATCTTCCTGCTCACATTGGTCTCCTCAAATGTCGATGACATTCGAGACACCGAGATTGGCCACGTGGACATGGCCAAATTCCTAACCCGCACAAAGGCAATGAACCCCAGCATCAGGATTAAAAGGATTGTCGAGAGTAACATCCACCTGGTGGCCACCTTTCTAGTAGCAGTGCATCATACTGAATTCATCCTCTAATGCGTGCACTTCTACAATAAAGAGACTAGGTCAGTCTCAAATGCCAGTGGCAACATGGTGATTTAGTTGGACCCCAAATTCATCGATAAAGTGTTCATGTGCCCTCCAGCCACTGAAGTAACTAAGATCAAATTTGTAGATGCATAGAAAGAGTATGATAAATACCTTGAGAGGGCAAAGAAGGTCATGAACTATAAGTGGTTAAAGACCCCCAGGACCAGCCTCTCTAGATGGCTATGAAACTTCCCAAGAAGTGACTTCATTGAAGAAGTTGGTGACTTCATCACCCTTTTAAGCAGAGTACGGGGCCTCCCATCTTCTTCACAGTTGCATGAATGAATGTATCCATTCATCAAGATCATCCTTCAGGGCAAACAAGTTATCTTTTGGGGAGAGCAGATCAGCAACACCCTCCATGAGCAGCTAACCAAGGTGCAAACCTCTCACAGGTTCTACATGACTTCATACTTTGTGTACATAGCTGTCACGATGTAGACTTTTCTAGGCTTGACCATGGAGGGGGGTAGAAAGACAACCCTAGTACACTCATATTACCTACAGCTAACTTTGTAAGGATCAACTCATCACTTTAGGAGGGTAAATGATGCCTTTTTCACTACATTTTTATGCCTCTTTGACCCTTAGCTTGAGTAAAAGAGAATATCAGATGAGGCCTGGATGGTGGTCAATGATTTCAGCTACATGTTCCTTCAGTTCCCCACCTTTTGCTATCTTTGGGTCAGCTTCTACCAGGGCTACCCCTACATGCTTCCAAGGTTCCCTTTAGATAAATTAGTTCTAATGGAACTTTGCCGACAACTAGTTGTCGTGCATACTAGACAAATGGAACTAAAGAGACTAGGTTTCAAGTTTCCAATTGAGATTGGCAGGTATTCCATTACAACATCAACCAAAGCCAAGGTCATGGAAACCAAAATGCAGATGGTTACTTTAAAACCATTCAAGAAATAGAAAAAATCTAACTATAGAGGAGTTAAGGAAAAGATTAGGAGGAAAACCCAATTCCATGAACCCATGATTGAGGATATCTGGGTTGACCTCAGAACAGTTGAGAAAATTAGAAAAATAGACTATTGTAGGCTGACCCTAGAGTAAATTAAATACCTAGGGCTTGCAGAGGTCCACTCTAATCTGGTTGATGATGGAAACATTGTTAATAGTAGGTATCTGGAGGAGAAGGCTGCTGGTTCCCCTCTCCCTCTAGTTTAGTGGTCTCAGAAAGAGCTAACTTCTTTGAGAAAAAGATTTGAACCAATATAGGCTAACACCAATGATTGGTTAGTAGCCAAAGGGATCACCCTAAAGGAATTTCTTATGGGATTAGAGGCTGAATACCAGGTAGAATTGAAGAGGAAAGTAGAGAATAGAATAAAAAACAAAGGTGATGTCCCTTCTCCTTCTAGGCCTCACAAGCCTAGAATCATCTTTGTATCTAAGAAGCCTAAGACCACTGAAGAGCCTATAGCGGTAACAAAAGGAACTGAGGAATAGAGTCCTCAGGCATAGGTAGCTCAGCCCATGGAGAAAGATGATCAGCTATTAGGGAAACCTAGCACTGGACCTCCGCTCTCACAAGAAAAAGCATAGCCGATCAAGAGCGTATCTCCTTCTCCCCCTCAATCTCCTATGGTACCCTCTTCTCCCATCTCTCCTATCAGTATTCCCTCTTCTAGAGCAACTTCTCCTTCTACAGTCATATTTGGTGATCCTCAGGGCCCTTTTGGAAGTTCCCCTCACTCTTCTAGATCCATTCCAAGTCTATTATCTCCTTCCTTCAACTTGCCAGCAAGCCCTACACCCGAGCCAAAATTAGTAGTTGGTGCAGTTTTGCCAGTTACTCCAACTGCAACTACTATCACCACTAGCAATATGGAAACTACTACAGTAACACTGGCTAAGACAACCATTGCCATAATAGGTACTTCTCTCTCGCCTTGGATGTCTGCTTTCATGCCAAAAAGAAAGAAGATGGCCATCTCTCTAGATAAATTTGACTTTGGAAAAATAGTTCTGATGAAAGCAAAGGCTCTTAAGAGGCCAAGAATCCTCTCTAAATTGGTTGAAGAAAAAGGACAAAAATTTCTTGAAATTGCCAAGCCTCCATAGGATGCAACCCTTGAGGGTTTTGAGATGAGCATCTATTCCATCTCTCATGTTGAACTTCGCAAAGTTACTCACGAAGGTGCAAAAATTGATCTTCAGTCGGCTATGGACATCATGGTCCAAAAATTTGAGAGAGAGGAGATGAAGGATTATTACAAAGCCAAATCAGAGCAACTAATGGCAGTAATAAAAAGGTTCACTCTTCCTTCTGAAGCAAAAACTCCAGAGGCCTTCTCCGTGGATGACTTAGTCATTCAAAAAGCATAAAAGACTTATTTAAAGGGAAAAGTCTTGGAGGACTATATTGAAAAAATGCATACTCAGGGAGTTTCTCTGCTTACAAAAGTTGTAGAAAGGACAGGAAAAATGAGGAAGGTAAAAGTGAAACTAGATGACTTTGTCTCCCTTATTTCTCAAGAGATCGATAGTTCAAAAAAAGATCTTAGCAGATGGAAGGAAATGAAGGATCTCAAGAAAAACACCTTAATATCTATCGGTGTCATCTCCAATAAGGACTCCTATGTTGAAATCAAGGAGTCATTGATCTTCAAGATTCAGGTACTCAAAGATCTAATTGACGATCTCAAAGTTTTCAAGGAGGCTAGTGAGAAGAGTGACTTGAGCCTGCTAAATAAACAAGAAGAGCTGCCATGCAACCTGACCTCTAAGGACAATCAGTTCCTTCCGGCAGAAGAAATGATTCAAAATTTCAAGGAGATGGTTTGGAGAGATTTTGAAGAAAAATCCTTCGCAATGCCTACTGTGGACAGCATTCTAGATGCTCAGTTAACTCTAGAGAATCTAAAATCTAGGTTAACTAGCCATGCTAAAGCCATCACAGCATTGAAGGACACATTGATCAGAGCCAAAATCATCTCTAAGAACATAGTTGTGCCAGACAGCATCAGAATTCAGGAATCCATCACAATGTTTGATGCACATATGAAGAAATCTAGCAGCAAGAACTGAATCTCTCTCCTTCTTTCTTCTTCTCTCCTTATGCACTTTTGTTTTGTGTAAAGTGCATGCAATTTTGAAAAATGTAATCACACGTAAATATTTTGGAAAAATATCTAAAAGTCAAAGATGAGTCATCTTTGACCAAGATATTTTGTATATTTTATTATTTTCTCCTTTTGAGGATTTTCTCCCTATATATAGTGGAGACCTCATTTGTAAATGATCTTGGAAAATTAATAGCAAACACTCTGCTGAAATTGAAGCAACTTTTGAGACTTTGTGCTCAAATTTGTAAATCATATTTTGTTGAATGAATGAGAAGCAGGTTATTTTAGACTTTGTGTTGAGATTGTCTGTGTTATTTAGGAAATAGTTCTTATGTCCTTTTTCCTAGTAATATCTTATTTATCTAATTTAATAAGCAAAGTGGGTGTGTTAGTATTATCTGAGGGCATTTCTAGAAGGTAGAAGATAGACTTTGTGCTGATTTTATCTTTGAGATTCAGTTATCTTTTGTAGTTTTAGGTGAAGACTTTGTGTTTCAATTCACTCTATAGTTGTACTTGTTTCGAATCAGTGAAGGAGACTATGAAAGACTTTGTGTTTATGTGAGTGTTCTTGAGAACTTCGTCACTTCAGATGTTTTTCTACTCCACGTTTGATACCATTCCTGAAAAAAGAGGAATGTTGTTGGTTGCGGACTAGGATTTCCCCCTTTTATTCTTTATACATTACTTCTGAAAAAAGAGAAGTAAATGTTGTGATACCACCCCATGTGTTATTTTCTGCTTAATTATATACATATATCCAGCATATAAATATTTAATAGGGAACCTCCCCTTGATGACAGGAGAGATTTACCTTGTCTAGATCTGGTAAATCCACACTTCTCGTGGTGTAAATCTCCTTGTGCGATGGTTGATATGCCTATTTTGTCATTAGTTAGTTGATGACAAAATATTCACCCAACAGCTTTTTTGGCGATTCTGCTAGGGAACTCAAATGTGCAGTCTGAAACCTCAAGTTTCAGATTGAAGCAGTCCCTACCCTTATCCATTACATAAGTCTGGCGACTCCATTACAGGTCTTACCCATTATCATTATAGCCTTACCATCTCTCTCCATCTCTATTATATTATTTGGTTTACAAAACTAGAGCCACTGGGAAGAACATGCATTTTGAAGCCTCAAGCTTCAACTTGAAGCAATTTCGGCCCCTTTTTCATTTTAAAATCTGGCAACTCCATGCTACACCAAAATCTAGAGATCTAAGGGTGTTATTGACCCTATGTTTGAGTTGGCACAGCAAAGTAACTTTGATCTCTTTCCTCTGTCACCTTTCCTCCAATGTTTTAAGAGTTTCACCCCTAACTCTATCAGGTCACCAAAACAAGGTAGAACTTCTTTTCCTATGGTTAACCATGCCCTACTAGTAAATAATCCACCAAGGTTTGTTATCCCATCATTTAATCATCCTAACATTATGGCTCAAGGCATGTGGGGTAATTCCTTTGGTCCTCTCAATTTCACTGCACCTTTGCGTGAACTACCTCGTAGTTCTAGAAAAAAATTTCCTAAGTTTTTTGGTGATGGAAAGGCTCATCCCAATGAGCATATTGGTGCTTTCTCCATAGCATGTGGTGTGATTGGTGTGGAATTTGAAGATGTAGCAGTTAGACTTTTTGTGGAAACTTTACAAGGAGTTGTCACAGATTGGTTTTATCACCTGTAGTCTGGGTCAGTAACAGACTGGGATACGCTCAAGTCCAAATTCAAAGCTAGGTTTAAACCTACTGAAGATGCACATGCTTTGTTGGCTCAGCTAACACAGTTGAAAAAAGAACCCTAGGAACCCATGAGGGATTTCATAGCTAAATTCAACAAGTTGAGAAACTAGAATCCAACTGTGGCTTAGCCCACACCAGAAAATCTCAAGTGCTTTTTCATCAATTCACAGCTTCTCAAAGTAAGTTTCTTGTTAAGGTGAGCTAGCCTTATGGATTTAGCATTGGCTCAAAGTTTGGCTACTAAGATTGAAGATGATCTTATCCTGGCAGGTACTACAGATCCTATGGTGTAGAAATTGATGAATGAACTGATAACATTAAAGAGGCAAATAGCCCAAGGTACGTCTGCTCCTACCTATCGAGATGCACCTAGGAAAATGTTCCACAATCAACAATATTAAGGTAATGCTACCTAGAACCAAGGGCAATCCAATCGCCTACCTCCCCCTCCAGGGAGATTAGCCATTGAAGCAGTGCCTGCCAATTTAGTGGTCAGCTACCTGGAAGCTGAACACGACAACTCTTTTCAACCTTAGGTAGATCAACAAGAAAATGCTAATCTCTTCGACGAGTAGGAGGAGGAATTAGCTGACGACTCCAATATCAGTTTCTTGGATTACCAGGATGAAGCTGGAAGTAAAGGGGAGGATTTGGATGGATCTTACACTGTTTTCACCAGATCTCAAAATCAGTCGGCTTCACAGACTGACAAAGGAAAGGTAGATGAAGAACTCCAACCAGTGGTTTCCATTGCCAAACACGGGACTCTATTGCCTCTACAATCAAAAGATCAGGTAACCCATAAAAAAGTGAGTATTCCCAATCACCCAATATCTTCCACTTCTGCTACTCAGACCAGTGTTGCACCTGTTAAAGTCTCTGAAGATGGAATCTCTTCCTCTATTATAAGTTATTTTCAATTATTTGATATAATTGATCATGCTAGAAAGACTAAAATTCAAATGACAGAGGTTGAATACTTGAGAGCTAATCCAGAGCAGTTTGATAGGTTAGCATAACATGTAAAAAACAAAGCCGTCCCCATAGGACAAGATTCTTTGAAAGTTGTTCCTGATCCCCCTAAAGATAAACCAATCCAAAACAATCTTGTTGTGACTCCCACTATTGCTCTCAAGAAAATAGAACCTTTCTATGTTTACCTACTTATAAATGGTTATAAACTGAGTAATTGTATTATAGACTCTGGAGCTTCAGATAATGTCATGCCTGTGAAAGTGGCAGATTCTCTTGGCCTGACTTTGAACAAAAATTTTGGGAGGTGTTTTTCCATGGAAAATAAGCAAGTTCCTCTCCTTGGTCAAATAAAAGATGCTCAATATGCCTTCGCAGCTTTTCCAGAGAAGAGGATAAAAATGATGATTTTAGTGGTTGATGTTTCTGCATCTTACGACATCCTGCTTGGGCGGAATTTCTACAAGAATGTTGGAGGTGAGCTAAGTATGGACTTGTCCAAAGCAAGGATCCCTATCCAAGGTGTCATGAAGAAGTTGCCTCCTAAAAAAGAAGCAAGGTACGTAGTTATCCGATCATCGACACTGAAAGCTCAAATTTTATTTGAGTCCTCAGGCATGGGCAACTACTTCTTATCTATGGATGGAACCCATGAGACATCTGATGAAACTTCTTCACATGATAACTTGAGATTGTGTTCAGTCGATACAGCTAAAAAATTGACAAATCAAGATGAACACATGGAAGAGCCTCTTCCCCCAAATAGAGGAGTTTTCAAAGAAGAAATAGCACCTAATGAGGTATGGACTTTAGAATTTGATGGCAGCTACTCTTCTACTAGGTTGGGAGCTGGGGTTGTGTTGGTATCCCCTCAAGGAGATACTATTTCTTTGTCTTACAAATTGTAGTTCAATAATACCAACAACACAGCTGAATATGAATCTCTATTGCTCGGACTATAGGCTGCCAGAGAAAGGGGCATTAGGGAACTCCATGCTAAAGGAGATGATGAGTTGATAATCTGTCAAGTGAGAAACCTCTATCAGACCAAGAATGAGAGGTTGCACCACTATCGCAACCTGGTCTTAGATCAGATTGAAAATTTTGACGCCTTCAACATCTCTACCATTTTGAGGGAATTTAATGACCAAGTAGATGCATTGGCTGTCTCTGCCACCCTTCTAGTTCCTCACCTAGATTTTAAGGGAGATAAGTATACTATCGAGCTGGTTTTTCAACCAAGTGTACCAAATAATGCCAGCCGCTAGCAAGTGTTTAACAATGATGATCAAATCATGGCTTTCTTGAAGCAAAAAGATAGTTTTAAATAACTACATTTTGAAGGTAGTGAACCCTGAGAGTGTGGAGCAGCTCCTAAGGCCCATGCAGACATACGTGAGGACTTTCTACAACTTAAAGGGAATAAGATTCCAAAAGGCTTGGTGTCCCTAGAGAAATTGTTTGATAACCATGATAGGTTTATTAAGCAACAACGAACAGATTTAAAGTCCTCTCAAGACTTTGATTAGGTAAACTTGGTAACCAAGCGCGATCCTAAGATGGTAAATATTGGGAAATGTTGCACTCCTGAGGAAAGATTTAAGCTTGCTAGTCTACTCTGCCAATACATGGATGTATTGGCCTATTCTTATGATGATTTGAAATTACTCAAGCCAAATGACATTCGCCACGACATTCCCCTGAAAGCCAACTCTATACCTTACAAGCAAAAATCTAGGCAATATAATCTAAAAATCTCAGGTACTATTTTAACTGAGATACAAAAGATGCTGGATGCCTGGATAATTTTTCCAATCCATCACTCAACATGGATTGCCAACATAGTACCCGTCAGGAAGAAGAATGGCAAAATTTGAATCTATGTGGATTTTAGGAACTTAAACCAATTGTCTTTAAAAGATAACTACCCCCTTCCTATCATAGATCAGGTCCTGCAGATGGTAATAGGTTCAAAAATGTTATCAATGCTAGATGGTTTTTTGGGGTACAATCAAGTCAAAGTCGGGAAAGAAGATCATCACAAGACAGTGTTCACCACACCTTGGGGCATGTTCGCTTACCGAAGAATGCCTTTTGGTCTGATAAATGTAGGCACCACATTTCAAAGGGTGATAGATCTCACTTTCAAGGATGAAATGGGGAAATTCATTGTAGTATACCTGAATGATCTGACAGTGTTTTCAAAGCATCACTCTGAGCATGTTCATCATCTGCAAAGGATACTAGAATGCTGTCACCAGAACGGTATTTCTTTAAACCCAAAGAAATCTATCTTTGGAGTTACTGAGGGGAAACTTCTCAGACACATCATGTCCCGAGAAGGTATTAGAATTGATCCAAAGAGAGTCAATTCCATCTAGGAACTTGCTCTACCTACCAGCAAGACCACAATTCACTCTTTCTTTGGAAAGGTGAAATTTCTTCAAAGGTTCATTCTTGAGTTTACTGAGAAAACTTGTCACATTGTCGACATGATGAAAGGCAATGATATATTTAGGTGGACCGCTGAAGGCAAATTAGCATTCAATGAAATCAAAGAGGCAATTGCTCACACACCAGTCTTGGTTTGTCATGACTATACTAAGAGTTTCAAAATATATAGTTATGCTTCTGAGCATACACTATTGGCCATTTTAGTTCAACCAAATCAGGAAGGTGTAGAATCTCCTATCTCCTTCATGAGTTGTCCACTCAAGGTCCACGAGTTGAAATATTCTAACATGGAAAAACATGCATACGTAGTGGTCAAAGTAGTCAGGCATTTCAGGTTTTATATCCTGAACTCGCACATCAAAGTTTTCATACCTAACATAACAATAAAATCTATTTTGACTCAGCAAGAGTTTGGTATGAAGTGAGATAATTGGATTGCCAAGACTCAGGAGTTTGATCTAGATATCAAACCTAAAAATCTTGTATGGGGAAAGGGTCTTTGCCAGTTGATCACCAACAACATTTTAGATAAAGTAGAAAATGAAGTAGAGACCGAGGATGTGTCTACAGTCCTCTTTGTTGCAACCACCGATGAGTGGTATTCAGATATTACTCACTTTATGACATATGGTGAATGTCCTACTCATCTTTCTTATAAATAAAAATGAAATGTTAAATTGAAATCAGTTAGTTATGTCCTATGGGACAATGGTCTTTACGAGAGAAACCTAGACGGGGCATTTCTTCATTGTGTTGATAAGGCACAACAAGAAAGACTCTTGAAGTCTTTCCACAATTTGGCCTATGGAGGGAATTTCTCTACACCAGTGATGGTGCACAAAATTCTATGAGCAAGGTATTATTAGCCCATGTTGTTCCAGGATGCCTACAAATGGTTGCGTAGGTGCGAATTGTGTCAACAGTTCGTTGGGAAGCCTAAGCTAACTGCATTACCTCTAAAGCTTGTTATAATTGAAGAGCCTTTCCAACAGTGGGGTATTGATTTCATTGGTGTGGTTAACCCATATTCAAGTGCTAGGCATGATTATGTCCTCACCGCAATGGATTACTTTACCAAATGGGTGGAGGCCATCCCAACCAAGCACGCTACGTCTGAAGTAGTGTGTAATTTTCTCAAAGAAAATATCATTTCTTGGTTTGGGGTTCCACTAAAGATCATAACAGATAATGCGGCCTACTTTTCATCGCATGAAATTAGCCAATTTTGTTTTTATTATGAGATTACCTTATCTCTAACTTTAGATTATTTCCCTCAGAGAAATGGACAAGCAGAATTGAGTAACAAGAACCTGGTCACCATTATCAAGAAGTTGGTAGACAACAACCAGAGAACATGGCACAAAGCTTTGTATGATGCTTTTTAGGCTGACAGGATAACACCTAAAAGGGCTATAGGTATGTCACCTTTCTAACTTCTATATGGATTAAATGCAGAAATCTCCATCACCCTTGAACTACCAATGCTCAGGCTAACTAAAGCAATTGAAGACTTGACCTTCGAAAGCTCAGTTAACAAAAGGATTATGTGTCTGACCGAGCTGAATGAACAATGAGTTATGGTAGTGGACCAAATTATGGAGCATCAGAATTAGGTGAAGCCACTTTTTGATAAGAGAGCTAGAGTGCATGAATTTTGAGTCAGAGATCAAGTCTTGTTGTGGGACAAGAGGCGGGAGCCAAAAGGGATGCATAGCAAATTTGACTCCCTATGGAGAGACCCGTTTACCATTCGACAGCTCTGTGGTGAGGCCAGCTTCTTGCTGGAGTACCAAGATGGAACACCATTTGCACTACCTCACAGCGGATAGCATCTCAAGCTATTTAATCCTTGAGGCTTGAAGAAATTCATTTGTATATATGTATAGTTTTTACGTTTTATCCATTTTTTTGTCGCTTTTCACGTGACTCCATAGCCCAATGGCTTGGATGAAGGCACTTAGAGACTAGTTTCTACTCCTGCTAATCAATTTGATCAACGAAAGTTCTCCAACAGGAGCCAGCTGTTGTTTCCAAAAGTAGCTTAGCTTGTTTTTGGGAACAACCCCCTACAAAAATTGTTTGTTTCATCTTTTGTCTCTCTAAGTTTGTTTTCAAGGCAGGTTTTTCTCGTTCTCGTCTTGGTCTCCCTAAAACTTTTGAAATTTGTGAAACACGTCTTCCCAAAAAGTGAAGGCCGTTACAATTTCAACACATTCTGGAAACCAAGTCCCCTTTTCAGCCTACCTCTTCTAGAGTTAGTCTTCTCTTTCATTCCCTGTAGGGGTGACAAATTTTGCTGCCTATGCATTTCCCTTGTTTTTGTGCAAGGGTGGTAAATTCTGCTGCCCCTACACTTTTCCCTATAAGGGTGGAAAATTTTTTCACCCCTGCACCCCCTGACATGCAAGGGCAACAAATTTTGCCACCCTAGCAAGTCTTAGTAACTGTGCACAACATTTATTGCCACGCATAGCGAGTTGTTGGGGTGGGTTTTTCACCCCATGTAAGCTGATTTGAACCTCTTTTCTTCATTTCTTCCTCCTCTCCTCCTGCCTCTTGTGCTTGAGTGACCTAGCTGATGAGTCAAAGTGTGTTTTGGCAGATTCAACCTCACAGCGTGCACGGTTTCTCAGGTAGGGTTTGTTTTTGGCATTTGTTTCTTTTTCTTTTCTTATTTTTGCTTAGTGTTAGTTGTTTTTTGTTTTTTGTTTTTTGTTTTTTGTTTTTTGTTTTTTGTTTTTTCCTTTCTCTCTCCCCACTCACGCACTTCCTCTCCACCTTGTCGTG
This sequence comes from Torreya grandis, assembly GCA_037957365.1. NCBI lineage: Eukaryota > Viridiplantae > Streptophyta > Pinopsida > Cupressales > Taxaceae > Torreya > Torreya grandis. The sequence continues at coordinate 788,727 of JARHVA010004440.1, forward strand.
GGCGTTATTTCCTCCCTCACGCTCATCTATAATTTTCTCTTCCCTCTTCCTAGCTCGCGCAAAGTTTTCCGCCCATGTCTTCCCCTAAATAAAAGTCCCCTGAAGGGGTAGTGCTTTTTGCCACCCTTTCTCTTCCTAACCTGTAAAGGCAGTGTAATTTGCCGCCCCTACTTTCTTCCTACCCTCATTACAAGGGCGGCAAAATTTGCCGCCCTACAGACCCTCCTTGCAAGGGCGGCAATTTTTGTTACCCTTACCCTTTTCCTTCTCCAGTCTGCAAGGGTGGTGATATTCATCACCTATGCAGCCTGTCCATGCAGGGGAGGCAAATTTTGCTGCTCGTGCACCATTCCCTCAGATTTTTCTAACTCTCAAGAATTTTCCAAGTTGTCCTTTTCTTTCCCTTTTCTTCCTCAGTTTTTGCTCCTTCTTCTGACCTGGCCTATTCAAGTGTCCCCCGTGGTCATAATCACTCAGAATGCATTTTATCCATTCGTCATCTCTCCCCTAATTACTGTGATCATGACTATAGTTCAATCAGTGAACTCTTGCACATCTGCTCCCATCTAATCAAGATCATTTTTTATGACAGAAGCATCCCCCAAGAATGCAAAAATAATGAAATATAAGTATCAGGTCATCTTCCCACTCACATCAGTCTCCTTAAATGTCGATGACATTTGGGACACTGAGATTGGCCACGTGGACATGGCTGAATTCCTAACCTGCACAAAGGCGACAAACCCCAACATCGAGATTAAAAGGATCATCGAGAGCAATATCCACCTGGTGGCTACCTTTTTGGTAGCAGTGCATCATACTAAATTCATCCTCCAATGCGTGCACTTCTACAACAAAGAGACTAGGTCAGTCTCAAATGCCAGTGGCAACATGGTGATTCAGTTAGACCCTGAATTCATCGATAAAGTGTTCATGTGCCCTCTAGCCACTGAAGTAACTAAGATCAACTTTGTGGATGTGTAGAAGGAGTATGATAAAGACTCTGAGAGGGCAAAGAAGGTCATGAAATATAAGTGGTTAAAGACCCCCAAGACTAGCCTCTCTAAATGGCCGTGGAACTTTCCAAGAAGTGACTTCATTGAAGAAGTTGGTGACTTGATCACCCTTCTAAGCAGAGTACGGGGCCTCTCGTCTTCTTCATAGTTACATGAATGGATGTATCCATTCATCAAGATCATTCTTCAGGGCAAACATGTTATCTTTTGGGGAGAGCAAATTAGCAATGCCCTCCATGAGCAGCTGACCAAGGTGCAGACCTCTCACAGGTTCTACATGACTTGATACCTTGTGTACATAGCTACCGCAATGTGGACTTTTCCAGGCTTGACCACAGAGGGGGATAGAAAGACAACCCCAATACACTCATATTACCCGTAGATGACTCTGTAAGGATCAACCCATCACTTTAGGAGGGTAAATGATGTCTTTTTCACTACATTTTTATGCCTCTTTGACCCTCAGCTTGAGCATAAGAGAATATCAGACAAGGCCTAGATGGTGGTCAATAATTTTGACTACATGTTCCTTTAGTTCCCCACCTTTTGCTATCTTCAGGTCAGCTTTTACCAGGGCTACCCCTACATGCTTCCCATGTTCCCTTTAAATAAATTAGTTCTAATGGAACTTTGTCGACAACTAGTTGTCGTGCATACTAGATAGATGGAACTAAAGAGACCAGGTTTCAAGTTTACAATTGAGATTGGTAGATATTGTATTGCAACATCAACCAAAGCCAATGTCATGGAAATTGAAATGTAGATGGTTACTTTAAAACCATTCGAGAGATAGGAAAAATTTGACTATAGAGGAGTCAAGGAAAAGATGAGGAGGAAAACCCAATTCCATGAACCCATGATTGAGGATATCTGGGTTAACCTCAGAACGGCTGAGGAAATTAAAAAAATAGACTATTGTAGGCTGACCCTAGAGTAAATTGAATACCTAGGGCTTGCATAGGTCCCCTCCAACCTGGTTGATGATGGAAACATTGTTAATAATAGGTATCTGGTAGAGAAGGTTGTTGGTTCCCCTCTCCCTCCAGTTCAGTGGTCTCAAAAGGAGCTGACTTCTCTGAGAAAAAGATTCGAACCAATATTGGCTAACACCAATGATTGGTTAGCAGCCAAAGGGATCACCCTGAAGGAATTTTTTACGGGATCAGAGGCTGAATACCAGGCAAAATTGAAGAGTAAAGTAGAGAACAAAATAAAAAACAAAGGTGATGTCCCTTCTCCTTCTAGGCCTCACAAGCCTATAATCATCTTTGTATCTAAGAAGCCTAAGACCACTAAAGAGCCTACAGCGGCAATAAAAGGAACTGAGGAATAGATCCCTCAGGCATAGGTAGCTCAACCCATGGAGAAAGATGATCAGCCATCAGGGCAACCTATTACTGGGTCTCTGCTCTCATAGGAACAAGCACAATCGATCAAGAGCGTATCTCCTTCTCCCCCTTAGTCTCTTACGATACCCTCTTCTCCCATCTCTCCTATCAGTATTCCCTCTTTCAGAGCTGCTTCTCCTTCCAGAGTCATATTTGGTGATCCTTAGGGCCTTTCTGGAAGTTCCCCTCACTCTTCTAGATCCATTCCAAGTCTATCATCTCCTTCCTTCAACTTGCCAGCAAGCCCTGCACCCAATCCAAAATTAGTAGTTGGTGTAGTTTTTCCAGTTACTCTAATTGCAACTACTGTCACCACTAGTAGTATGGAAACTACTATAGTAATACCAGCTGAGACAACCATTGCCACAACAGGTACTACTCTCCTGCCTTGGATGTTTACTTTCATGCCAAAAAGAAAGAAGATGGCCATCTCCCTAGATGAATTCAACTTTGGCAAAATAGTGCCGGTGAAAGCAAAGGCTCCTAAGAGGCTAAGAATCCTCTCTAAATTGGTTGAAGAAAAAGGACAAAAAATTTTGGAAATTGCCAAGCCTCCATAGGATGTAACCCTTGAGGGTTTCAAGATGAGCAGTTATTCCATCTCTCATGTTGAACTTGGCAAAGTTACTCATGAAGGTGCAAAAAGCGATCTTCAGTTGGCTATGGACATCATGGTCCAAAATTTCAAGAGAGAGAAGGAGATGAAGAATTATTACAAAGCCAAATCAGAGCAGCTAACGGCAGTAATAAAAAGGTTCACTCTTCCTTCTGAAGCAACAACTCCAGAGGCCTTCTCTGTGGATGACTCAGTCATTTAAAAAGTAGAAAAGACTTATTTAAAGGGAAAATTCCTGGAGGACTATATTGAAAAAATGCATACTCAGGGAGTTTCTCTGCTTACAAAAGTTACAGAAAGGACAAGAAAAATGAGGAAGGTAAAAGTAGAACTAGATGATTTCGTCTCCCTTATTTCTCAAGAGATCGATAGTTCAGAAAAAGATCTTAGTAGATGGAAGGAAATGAAGGATCTCAAGAAAAGCACCTTAATATCTATCAGTGTTATCTCCAGCAAGGACTCCTATGTTAAAATATAGGAGTCACTGATCTTCAGGATTCAGGTACTTAAAGATCTAATTGATGATCTCAAAGATTTCAAGGAGGCTAGTGAGAAGAGTGACCTGAACCTACTGAATAAACTAGTAGAGCTGCCATGCAACCTGACCTCTAAGGACAATCAGTTCCTTCCAACAGAAGAAATGATTCAAAATTTGAAGGAGATGGTTCAGAGAGATTTTGAAGAAAAATCCTTCTCAATGTCTACTGTGGACAACATTCTAGATGCTCAGTTAACTATGGAGAATCTAAAATCTAGGTTAACTGGCCATGCTAAAGCCATCACAGCATTGAAGGATGCATTGATCAGAGCCAAAATCATCTCTAAGAACACAGTTGCACTAGATAGCATCAGAATTTAGGCATCCATCACAATGTTCGATGCACATATGAAGAAATCTAGTAGCAAGAACTGAATCTCTCTCCTTCTTTCTTCTTCTTTCCTTATGCACTTCTGTTTTGTGCAAGGTGCATGCAATTTTGAAAAATGTAATCACATGTAAATATTTCAAAAAAATATCTAAAAGTCAAAGATGAGTCATCCTTGACCAGGATATTTTGTATATTTTATTATTTTCTCTTTTTGAGGATTTTCTCCCTATATATAGTGGAGACCTCATTTGTAAATGATCTTGAAAAAATTAATAGCAAACACTCTGCTGAAATTGAAGCAACTTTTGAGACTTTGTGCTCAAATTTGTAAATCATATTTTGTTGAATGAATGAGAAGTAGGTTATTTCAGACTTTGTGTTGAGATTGTCTGTGTTATTTAAGAAATAGTTCTTATGTCCTTTTTCCTAGTAATATCTTATTTATCTAATTTAATAAGCAAAGTGGGTGTGTTAGTATTATCTGAGGGCATTTCTGGAAGGTAGAAGATACCTTAATCTTTTATAGTTTCAGGTGAAGACTTTGTGCTTTACTTCACTCTATAGTTGTACTTGTTCTAAATCAGTGAAGGAGACTATGGAAGACTTTGTGCTTATGTGAGTGTTCTTAATAACTTCATCACTTCAGGTGATTTTCTACTCCACATTTGATACCATTCCTGAAAGAAGAGGAATGTTGTTGGCTGCGGACTAGGATTTCCCTCTTTTGTTCTTTATACATTACTTCTGAAAAAAGAGAAGTAGATGTTGTGATACCACCCCATGTGTTATTTTTTTCTTAATTATATACATATATCCAGCGTATAAATATTTAATAGGGAACCTCCCCTTGATGAGAGGAGAGATTTACCTCATCTAGATCTGGTAAACCCACACTTCTCGTGGTGTAAATCCCCCTGTGCTATGGTTGATATGCCCATTTTGTCATCAGTTAGTTGACGACAAAATATTCACTCAACAAAGATAAACCTTTATTAGATTTAATCTTTCAAAGAACAAAAGGTCATTCCTTTTGAGATTATGCCTACAAAGAAGATAAAAGTTGATCATAAGAAAGAGAGTGGGTAGCAACATGAATTATGTGTACAGGATCAAGAGGAATATGAATACATTGGATATATATTTTAAGATGATCTACTTGAGATCAAGTTAAGTAAAGTGCCAAGGAATAGGTTTGGTCCATAAATTATTTAATCTAAAGAGCAACGTGCTAGGCATCCTCATCCATTTCATGCAAAAAGAGATTCAAGAAACTTTCACTTTCATCTAGGGGGGAGGTATGTTCATTATATTTGTACATAGTAGTTTTGTCTTTTCTTCTCCTAAGTGATTTGATCACATGTGTGTGTTTGTTGTCTTCTTTGTGTGTGTGTCTCCTTTTTGTGGTTGAGGTAGCCATTAATTGTCTTATCTTGGTCAGTGTTCAAATGTTATCCCTGTTTGTCTTATACTTTTGAGGACTTCTAATCCCAATGGACTAATAAGGCTACTAGTCTAGTTAGTATAGCAGGAATACTACCCCTATGAGTCATCAATTTATTGATCAAATTTGAGTTTTTAGTCAAATTGGGGAACTTATAAGAAAAACTTGAATTTTTAGGTTGATATAAGATGTAATATGAGTGTCATGGGATGTATTACATGTTAATTAATGTCAAATGATGTTATATTAGCTTTGGTCAATTAGCTTTTATGTCCATTTATCATTTGGGTCATTTTAGGGGTCAAAAGGTGCATTTAATGATTATTACAAGTTTATTAGGAAATATGAATGTTAAAAAAGATGATTTAATACCCAATGTGTCCCTAAAAGTCTTAATTAATTGAAAAAATTTAAATATGATAGGTTATATACAAGAAAAGGTAGTTTTCTTGAAGGAAAAGAGGAGTTTGGCACTTGTACCACCTCCTTGGGAAGTGTACCATATGGTAAATTGTCAAGAAGTTCTAATTAATATTCCCAATGATAAATTACATACTTGGTTTGATTTTTAAGTTTCATTTCTTGCTCAAAACCATTCTACTCCTTTTCAACCCTTCCTTGCAAGCAGGAGTGACTTGAAGGTTTGTATTTAGTGTGGATAGCTTACGATATTTCATCCTAAACTCCTTGTGGATATTTTAGTACCTTATATACCTTAATTTTAATATAATTATTTTGAATATTTATAAACTATGATTTATAAACCATTGCTAACAAGTTGATTGTGCAAATTTGCCTACTAATATATGCACCCTATAGGTTTTACCTTGGTTTGGGAGTTTCTTTAAAATCTATCTATTTATGTTGCATTAAAATTATGTTTAATTATTATTCTAATGGTCCCCATACTAGGTTTCATGTTTTATGGTGTTTGAATGAGAAATATAACTCACTTTGTAAGAGGGTGCCAACATGAGTAGTTTCAGTCAATTTTCCAATTACAGGAGCTTGAATTACATAAAGAGGTTTCATATGAATGGTAAATGGTGTCTTCCATGTCTTAATTCCATTTGGGTCACTTACTTATAGGTTTTTTTTCTCATAACCCCAATGTTTTATCAAGAACCCATGCATTTAACATATCGAACCACCATTAAACACCCTATCTATTCTATTCTAGATGTTGTCAAGAGGTTTTCACATTGGCAAGGATGTGCCTAATCTTGTTTCAAGGTGTTATTATTTAATTTTATTGATTTAAATAAGTTCACAATGATTTTTTCTGCCCATGAGGTTTTTCATCCATCTTTGTTGCTCTATTTCACAGCCACTATCCACACATAGCTAATAGTCACCTACAGGGGCCATTATTGGCACCATGTTGAGTATGAGGATATTGGTGAAGAGGTTTCAAGATTTGGAAAAATTAAGAAAACATTTGGATTTTTTAATTGACTCATAATTCATTAAAAGATAAAATTAATGCACATTGTTCACACTTACATGTACTGTTTGCAAACTTGATAATGTCTACCTATAGGATTTGTTGGTAGAGAGCATGGGTTCTTACATATAAGTGTCAAAACCAACAATGAAAAACCTTTTAAAATTATAACATGTCAAATGGATCATAACATCCATGCCAAGGAGGCTAAATTTACAAACAAGTTGTAGACCATGATCAAAGAGTCTAAGATTGATTTTTGGGATCAAATCCCTAAAGATCTAAAATAGAGGACTAACTCATTTTTTGTATACCTTAAAATAAGGTCAAAAGGGGTTTTGAGGCATTGCAATAGAAAAATCTTGTATCCTCCATTAAATATAATATCCCTACACATAATGGAGCTAAGGGGATAAGTGAAAGTTAGTTATTGAGAACCGCAAAGTTATATTCGTATACACTAAAACCCTGCAATGATCACCTATAGGTTTGATCCTACAAGAGTACTTTTCACCTAATTTGGTAAAACTAGACCATTTTAATGTATATAAAAGATTATAAATGATAAAAAGAGACCATAAAAGAGTATCTAAATTAATATAAAATAATTTCCAATGTGAAACCATCATGCACATGCTATTTTTAGTTAAAATAATCATTTATAATTTTACTATAATGTAATAGTTTGGAAGAAATAGGTGAATTAAATGTTGGCAGGTATACATGTTTATTTGTTTGAGTTAAAAATAATGTGAAATTAAATTAAGGATAAATAATAAGTGTTAAATCATAGATACAATAACAAGACATAGGTTTCATCAACAAGTTAACCCCTATTCTCCCTCAACAAAGTCAATTATGAATGTAGGTGACACTAATTTGACATGAGGTGTCTAAGTGTTGATATAAGTTAGACAAGAGAGAAAAATAATTTAAATTACAAAAAAAATTACCCTAGGATATTTTAAATAATTATATTTACTTTGTATTTAAGCTAAATTATGTAGGGTACCCTCCAAAACACAAAACATAGTCAGGAGTTTGTACTCAGTCTTGACTGAATAGAAATATGGGTAGTATATAGAAGGATGGAGTGATGAGTGAGAATGAGAAAAAATTTATAATGAAAATGATGCAATTTTTATACCATAATTATATTTAAAAATTAGAGTAAAGGTTCTTATGATGAATCAAAAATTAAATATTGAAAACCTAACACAGTCTGCCCTCAAACAATGTACCCTCAAATAGTCTACCTTGGAGATCTAAGGAGTTTGGGGATCAAATGGATTGATAAAGAGATAAATTTATTTATAGATATACTTTAGGACTTTTATAACCTCATGTAACATTAATTTATGTCTAAGGAGGTGGGGGAGTGCCCTCTATTTTGTCCTAGAAAGAGCACACTCCCTTATGAGCATAAACCCTAGCAATCTTCGAGAAAGTGATGAAAGAATAGGTTGAGACATATATAGGATCTATTATAAGATGTATAAAGTTGCATCACACTTATTAAAACATGATAAAAAAAATTTGATAAGGTAAATACCCAATAGGGTGATCGATAATGTGAAGGTTGTAATAAGGCCTCGTAGAAAAGATTTAGGCCTAAGACTAAATAAGAGATCACTTCCACTTGAAACCTTGGAGGAGAAGTATAAAATAATTGGATATCACTATGGTATCATATTATAGGTTATTGATCTTGTGTAATTTTTATAATCTTAGCTTGATGGTCTAAACCACAAAGAGTTGCAAATAGGCTATAGAGCCAACACTAGGTCTAGGTGCCAAAAATAGGGTCTTTGTTTTTTCTACCTTGAGAGTGATTTTATAAAATATTGAAACATGATTTTAGGGTGAATTTAAAGGTTTTTGGTCTATTTTTATGAAATGTAACCATCAAAAGGTCATTTTGAGCTCTAAGAGCAACTTAGGCCTTCTTCATGTGATTAGGCCTAAAGTCAAAATGAGGAGTCATTTATTTTACTAACATAAAGTAAGCATGTTGATGGATTGTAAATGCTATTTAGTCCAATATATAAGTTTATAAACTATTTAAAGGTAAGGAAAATAATACAAGGGGACTGTGAGCTCTAAAGTGTAGTTAAACCTACTAGACAAGTGAAGCCAAGTTTCCAAATGAGAAGCCATTCAAAATTATATCATGAGGTAAGATCTCAAAGATATTAGAGTATGTATATGGAAAAAATATATAGGTTTTTAATAATTTACCTTGTAGGAGAAACAATAAAATATCCATTTTTGTTTAGAAAACTCACTCAGACTTGTATAAGATGAGGAAAGGAGCTTGATAGGCCAAGTTGTGATGCTCATATCTTCTTAGAGGTTTTGCATAGAGAATAGATGATTTTATGGAAGATATAGGGATATTTAGAACCAATTTATGGATTTTTTTTAAAATCCAATGTCAGGATTTAATGAAACAACCTTAAGAGGTCAAACTGCTTAGAAACCCTTGTAGAGACTAGTTTGAGAAAATGGAGTTAGAGAGTTGATTTAAATAATATTTAGACCATGAAACCTATTTGACCTTTTAAAATACTCTCTGAATTGTATCCACATGATTTTTGGATGTATTAACCTATACAAACATGGTATAAATAGGGTATTTTTTACCATTTTTGTATTGTGCAGGATACAAGACGAGTAAAGACATGCAATCAAGTTTGGGAGGAAGATTAAGACCTAAAATAACTACCTATATACATTTTATTTCAATTAAAAAATCTTGTGTTAAAACCAGATGCTTTAACATAGCTAGACAAAATTGTCCTAATGGATAAGATAGTGAGAGGGATGAAAAGCTTCACTTGGACTAATTTTAAAGCAGGCCTGATGCCTATAAGGCTATGGATAAGTGAATATTGGAGAAGTTTATTTTTAGTTTGTCTTTTAATTTCAATTTTAATATGTATATGGTTGTATGTCATCATGTTATTTGGCATATCACCTCCCTTATATTAGTTTTATTTTAGTTATCATTCTCCCTTTTCACCCCATAAGTTTAGTAGTAGTTACAATCCAAACTGGTACATCAGGGGAGCTATCCCTATCTAGAGATTAACCTATTCCTTATGTTACCTAAAATCCTAGAGGTGATTCTATTATTCCACCTGGATTAGGAGAGATTTATGATATCCTCAAAGGGTGAAAATCTAAGTGACAATAGTTTTTAGCATGCCCGATGGGATTCTTGTTCTAAGAGGTTGAGAGATTTTTGGTGTTATCTCTCAATAATCAGCCTTTAGAGGCATATATAAAAGCATAAATGGTGACTCTAAATATACATCAGTTCGTAAATAATCCTAGGTTATCCTTTGAATATTGTTATAGATGTATTTCTTTATGTTCTTGCTTTTAATGAATTTTCATGGCAGACTTTAGTGTTGAGTTTTGTTCTCTACAAGTTAGTGAGACATTACAATCTTGTGTCATTCACTATCAATATAAACAATTACTTGGTCAATATTTTCATGATCCTTACCATCCTCAATATGAATTTAATTATCTCCAATATGATCCTTTTTATACCATGTATGAAGTATATCACTCTTGCAATCATCCTTCTTCATGTCTTGCTCCTAGAAAACCTAACCACTCCTCAAGCCAACTCATTTCCACCTTCAAGAAGACACTCTTAGGAAATGAAAGGTATATGTTGGATCTTGATACTCAAAGGGGATTTGATCTATATATTCCTAGTCATATTATTCATATCATGAGAGAATAATTATATTTTATCAAAAGAGAGTGCGTACCTATTAAGAGAGTCAATTGGCAAAGGCTCACAAGTGAGATGCTTGATGTGAGTAGTCTAGTTTCTTCCTTAGATAATAGGCTAAGAGTTCATGAAGTTAAAACTCACCATAACTATCAGCCTTCATATCTACTTCCCCAATTTTTCTATCAACCATAAATGACTCATAATCATGAACCAAATCAATGATATCAAAGCCATCTTTTTTCTAGTCAGTTAGAGGAGAGAGTTGAAAGGAAAAATCTTGTGTTTGAAGATAATATCTATATGCAAATGGAGTTGGATAATATTAATTTATAGAAATCCATGTTAAAATACAAATAGGTGGAGTTCAAGCCCTCATTTACCTCTCATATTTCAAGCCCACCAACTAATAAAGACACCTCTAGTCCTAACATCCTAAGTTGGAATAAGCTTGTAGAGTCTTGGGGAAAGAAAGAAGATAAAAACCTTGAGAAACAAAATGAAGTTGAGAAGAATCTTGATCTTATAAAAAATCTTCCTAACATTACTCTATAAAAGGCTTCTAACCCTAACATCTTAAGTTAGAGTAGGACATTTGAATCATGGGGAAAGAAAGAAGATAGAAGCATTGTCAAGAAGTGTGAAATGGAGAATGGAGTTCATCCTTTACAAGATCCTCCTACCTTTCCTCAAGAAACATATTGTTTATCATGTCATCCCTAATTTATTACTTATTATCATGATGATTCCTATGAAATTTAAGAGAAACTTTTCCAAGAAAACCTAGCCAAGCAAATTGAGGAGTTAGAGTCAAAGATGAGGTTGTTAAATCAAGGTGTGATGGAAGTTTTAAACCCAAAAGAAGATCCTATGCCTAAAAACACCACATAAAACCTTACTCAAGATATTAATCAAGATTAATCAGATGTGAATGAATTGGGTTTCAAATGGAGGGAAGAAAATTAGGTTGTTTTTTCCCAAGGTCTACCTCCCCTTCCTCAAGAGCTCAAAAAATAATTTCCAGCATTGCATTCTCAATATGATTTTGAGTTTTATGTTCCACCTCCACCAACTAGGTCCTTTTTTCTTCATCCCATCACCCTTTTTCTTGATGGACCTCTAGTGTGGGAAGCTCAAAATGAGAACTTGGTTGAGGAAAATTTATAACTCTTACTTGAAGAAGATGTAACTCCTTTATAGCTTTATTGTGCTAGGTTACTAGATTTCAAGATGCCTAGTCTTAACATCACTAAGAAGGAGATTAAATATTTGTATCCCTTGAAAAACAAGATCAGATTTTGATAGATGAGGTATAATTTGAAAACTCTAAATATGTCCTAAATGATGAAGAAGAGGTGAGATCTTGTGTTGGATCTTCTTGTTTAGTTGATGTTGGAGCATACACTCTTATGTTGAGGAGGAAATCTTGGAAGAGGTATTATTCAAATATAAATAAGAAAATGAGGGAGTCGTTATTGTTTTTCCCCTTCATGATGCTGACCAAAGTAAATATGATGACTTTTGGAAAATATTGAAGGGCACTTGTAAAGAGTTTGAATCCCTTAAGGGGTCTACAACTCCTTTAGAGTTGGTTACAAGTGATGGTAAACAAGATGACATTTTAAAAATGTCATAGATGATAAAGATGAAATTGTAAAACATGTCACAAGTGAGAAAGATAAAATTCCACATCAGCTTATGGATGTTAATACAAACCCTTATTGGCCTCAATCTTTCAAAGAATAAGAGATCATTCCTTTTGAGACTATGCCTACAAAGAAGATGAAAATTGATCATAAGAAAGAGAATGGGAAGAAAAATGAAGTATGTGTAAAACTTCAAGAGGAATATGTCTACATTGGAGACCTATTTTAAGATTACATACTTGAGAACAAGTCAAGTGAAGTGCCAAGGAATAGGTCTAGTCCATCAAGTGTTAAATCTAAAGAGCAGCATGCTTGGCACCCTCATCCATCTCATAAAAAACAATATTCAAGAAAGTTTCCATTTAATGTAGGTGGGAGGTATGTTCATTTTAGTTGTACATATTAGTTTTTTTGTACTTCTCCTAAGTGTTTTCAGCACATGTGTGTGTTTGTTGTCTTATTATATGTGTGTCTTTACTTGGTGTGGTTGAGGTAGTCATTATTTATCTTATCTTGGTCAATGGTAAATGGTCAAATTTTTTCCTTGGTTTTCTCAGACTTCATATGACTCCTAATCTAAATGGGATTAATAATTCTACTGGTCTAGCTAGTATAGCAGGCATACCACCCTTATGAGTCACTAATTTGTTAACCAATTTTGACTTTTTAGTCAAATTAGGGAACGTATAGGAAAAACTTGACTTTTCAGTCTATATGGGATGTAATATTAGTTTCATGGGGTTTATTACAAGTTACTTAATTTCAAATTATTTTATATTAGATTTGTTTAATTAGTTTTAATCTCCATTTATCATTTTGGGTCATTTTAGGGGTCAAAAAGGTGCATTTAATGATGTGTATGAGTTTTTGGGGAAACTTTAAGGTGAAAAAAGATAATTTAATACTAAATTTGTCCCTAAAGTTCTTAAATAACTAAAAAAAACTTAAATATTGTAGGTTATGCATAAGAAAAGGTAGTTTTATTGAAGGAAAAGAGGAGTTTGGCACTAGTACAACCTCCTTGGGAAGTATGCCACATGATAAATGGTAAATAAGTGCATATTTATATTCAACATGCTAAATTATATTATTTATTTTATTTTTAAGTTTCATTTATTTCTTTAAACTATTCTACTCCTTTTCATTCCTTCTTGGCAAGCAGAAGTGACTTGCAGGTTTGTACTTCATATGGACAACTCAAGATATTTCAGCCCAAATGGCTTATGGAGGTTGTATTACACTTAGGTACCTTAATTTTAATATAATTATTTTGAATATTTATTAACTACGCTTTATTAACCTTGCTAACAAGTTGACTATCCAAGTATGCCTATTAATCTATGCACCCTATAGGTTTTACCCAAGCTTGGAAGATTAAGTACAATATAGCTATTAATGTTTCTTCCATATTATTTTTAATTATTATTCCAATGTTACTCATTATTTTTTTCATGTTTTATTGTGTTTTAATGAACAATATAACTCACTTTGGAAGAAGGTGCCAACAAGAGTAGTTTCAATCAGTTTTCCACATATAGGAGATTGAATTACATACAAAGGTTTCAAGTTAATGGTAAATGGTTTATTTCATGTTTTAATTTCATGGGTTTCACCTCCTTATAGTTTTTGGTCTCATAACCCCATAGTTTGATCAATAACCCATGTCTTCATCATACCAAACCACTATTAAACATCCTTCCTGCTCCATTCTAGATGTTGTCAAGAGGTTTTCACATTGGAAATGATGTGTTTGATATTTTTTCAAGATTTTATTAGTTAATTTCATGCATTTAAATAATTTAAAAATGATTTTTTCTACCCATGATGCCTTTCATCCATCTTTATTTCTCTATTTCACACCCACTGTCCACACATAACTAATAGTCACCTACAAGGGCCATTGTTGACATCATGTTGAGTATGAAGATCTTGGTGAAGAGGTTTGAATATTTGAAAACATGAATAATATATTTTTATTGTTTTAGTGACTCATAATTCATTAAAGGATAAAATTAATGCACATTGTTCATAATTACATTTACTGTTTGCATACTTGATAATGTCCACCCACAAGATTAATTAGCAAAGAGCAAGGGTTCTTACATATAAGTGTCAAAACCAATAATTAAAAATATATTGAAATTATAAAATTATAAAGGTATCATAACATCCATTTCAACAAGGCTAAATTTATAAACAAGTTTTAGACCATAATCAAAGAGTCTAAGACTGAGTTTTGGGATCAAATCCCTAAAGATCCAGAATAGAGGACTAACTCCTTTTGTGTATACCTTGCGATAAGGTCAAAAAGATTTTTTAGGAATAAAAATGGAAAAATATTTTACTATCCATTAAATATAATATTCCTACACATAATGGATCCAAGGTGATCAGTGAAAGCTGATTATTGAGAACCCCAAAGTTACATCTTTATACACTAAAACCCTGCAATGATCACTATATGTTTGATCATACAAGAGTATTTTTCACATAATGTGGTAAACGTAGACCATTCCAATGTATGTAAATGATTAAAAATTAATCCAATATAATATTATATATTATCTAAAGGAATATGACATAATTTCTAATGTAAAACCATCACTCATAGGCTCTTTTAGTTAAAATAATCATTTACAATTTTACTGTAATGTAATAGTTTGGAGGAAATAGGTGAATTAGATGTTGGTGGGCATATAGGTGTATTTTTTTGAGTTAAAAATAATATTAAACTAACTCATTTATAAATATTAAGTGTTAAATCATATATAGAATACTAAGACATAGTTTTCATCAATAGGTGGACCCCTGTTCTACCTCAACATAGTCAGTTATGACTGTTGGTGACACTAAATTGAGATGAGGTATATAAGTGATAATATAAGTTAGAAATTGGAGAAAATTATTTTAAATTAAACACCAAATTAACATATGATATTCTCAATAATCTTATAGACTTTTTCTCTAAGCTATATTATCCAGGGTACCCTCCAAAACACAAAACACAATAAAAAATTTGTACTGAGTCTTAACTAAGCAAGAATATGGGGAGTATATATAAGTATGGAGTGATTTATGAGTATTATAAAACCATTATCATGAAAATTATGTCCTTTATATACCCTCATTATATGTAACAAGCATAGGAAAGTTTCTTATGATAAATCACATAGTACATATTGAAAACGCAACATAGTCTACCCTCAAATAGTCTACCTTGGAGATCTAAAGAGTTTAAAGATCTAATGGATTGATTAGGAGATAAATTTTTATACATATATCCTTTGGGAAATTTATAACCTCATGTAACATTTTTTTTTGAATAGGTAGGGGAGTTCCCTATACTTTGTCTTAGATAAAGGGCACTTCCTTATGAGCATAAACCTTGGCAGTCTTGAAAAAAGTGATGAAAGAATAGTTTGAGACCTGTATATGATAAATTGGAATATATATAAAGTTTTATCACACTTATGAAAACATGAAAAACCAATTAGGGAGGTTAAATACCCAATAGGCTGATCTATAATGCATCAGTTACAATAAGGCCTTGTAGACAATATTTGGGCCTAAGACCGAATAGAGAATCACTTCCAATTGAAACCTTGGAGGAGTAGTCTAATATATTTTTATATTACTATGGGATAATATTATATTTTATTTAGCTTTTTTAATTAAGGGAGCCTCAGTTGGATGGCCCAAACTACCAAGAGTTGCAGACAAGATATAGAGCCAACACTAGGTCTAGGGGCCAAAAAGAGGGTATTTGTTGCTTATACCTTGAGAGTAATTTTATAACTTTTTGAAACATGATTTTAGGGTGAATTAAAAAAAATTGGTCTATTTTTATGATAATTAACCCTCAAATTGTCATTTTGAGCTTCATGTATAACTCAAGCCTGCTTGATATGCTTAGGCCTAAAACCTAAATAAGGAGTCATTTAATTTTAAAACATAAAGTAAGCATGTAAATGGATTATAACATGTTATTTATTAAAATATATAATTTTATAAACTATTTAAAGGCAAGTAAAACCATGCAAGGGTACTATGAGTTCTAAGGTGTGGTCAAGCTTAATAGGAATGGTGAAGCCTAGTTTCCAAATGGGAAGCCATTGAAAATTATGGCATGAGTTAAGATCTCCAAAATATCATATTATGTTTTTGGAACTAATAAATAGGTTTTAAATCATTTAAATTTTAGGATAAACCATAAAAGATCCACTTTTGACTAGAAAACTCACTTAGACTTATGCAAGATGAGGAAAGGAGCTCGATAGATCAAGTTGTGATGATCATATCTTCTTAGAGGTTTTGCATGGATACCAGAGGAGTTTAGGGAAGATGGGAGGGATATATTTTTTTTAAAAAATTGTAATTTTTTTTCAAATCCAACATTAGGTTTTTATGAAATAACCTTAAGATGTCAAACTGCTCAAAAACCCTTATTAAACCCTTGTAGAGACTTGTTTGAGAAAATGGAGTTATAAAGATTATTTAATGTCATATTTTGATCATTAAACCTATTTTAAATTTTAAAATACTCCCTAAATTTCCTCCACATTATTTTTGGATGTATGGACTTGTACAAACATGGCAGAAATAGGGTATTTTTTACCATTTTTTGTATTATGTAGGATACAAGAGGATTCAAGACATGAAATAAAGTTTTATAGGAATATTAAGACCTTAAATAACTCTATATTTATATTTTATTATAATTAAAAAATTATAAGTTTCCAAACTAGGTGTTTTAACTTAGCAATTCAAAACTAACCTAATGGATAAGCTAGTGAGAGAGGTGAAAAGCTTCACTTGGACTAATTTTAAAGAATGTATTATGCCTATAAGGACATGGAGGGTCTTTAAAAGTTTAATTAAATTCCTCCCATGTATTTTCATGGGAAAATAATTCCAATTTTGAAGCCAAGTGTGCAAGCTGCATGAAAGAAGAGTTTTCTAGACTATAAATAATGATTGCTCATTTCTAGGTGATTTTAGATGATCAAGAATATAAAAAATTAATGGAGAGGCATTAATTATGTCCTTATAATTAATCCCAATAATTATATCTATTCCTAATTAGTTATGAGGCATTTAAATAGGGATAATCATAAAGGTAATTTCATTGAGCCAAAATGAGGAGTTTATTGCCACTTTTCATAAATTTTATGACTTTGATTAACATTTGTACTTATTATCCTTGAATGTTTCATACCATACCATATTCACATGTAAAATTAAATTATTTTCTCATCTTTACAAGTGTCCTTATGAACCTTGGACTTCACTCTTCTCCTCCCTCTCTCAAGTTCTATAAGAACTAGCCATTTTGGCATTGTAGGGGATGATCCACTTGAGTATGGAAAATCCATACTCAAATTAATACATTTTGATCAATAATATAATTTATTTTTACATCCTATATGAATATTTTGAGTTTATTCAATTGGATGATGAATCTTGCTTAGTGAAAACTATGGATTCCTTAACAGGTTGTTCCACACCACCTATTTGCAGCCTCTTCTTATAGGGAATATGAAGAGTTATAAGAGATTTTCATGGTTTAAGTGAGTTAGTATATTTATTAGTTCCCTCATATTCCTCTATTCTTGTCTTCCTAGCTTCACACATTCATCTATAACCTCACAATGTAGCATTGATGTGAGAAGATGAATATTGGAGAAGTGTATTTCAGTTTTTTATTTGATTTCAAGTGTAATATTTATATGGTTTGATTGAATCATGTTATTTGGTGTATCAACTCCCTTGGATTATTTTTCTTTCAATTATCCTTCTCCCTTTTCACCCCCTAAGTTTAGTAGTAGTTGTAATCCAAAGTGGTACATCAAGGGAGATAGCCCTATCTAGAGATTCACTTCATTCTTTTGGATACTCACAAGCCTAGAGGTGATTCCATTGTACCACTTAGATGAGGAGAGATTTTCCATATCCTCAAATGGTAAAAATCCAAGTGACAATAGATAGATATATTGTGAAACTATAAGAATGGGTATTATTATAATAAGAACATGAATTATTAAATAAAGAAGCTGAACAAACTTACAGAGTAATAGCAAGTTCAAGATTTGAAAAAGAAGTAATATGAAGGAATCATTCACCAAAAGAGCACACATCCCCATAGCCCAATTTCCTATAATCCAATATAAATTTTAAACCAAATGATCAGGCTAGTAACTGTTGGGATTGTCCATTTTTGGAATAAGTGCATTGTTGGAGTACTAAAATTAAAATAACATCAATTCATAAGGCATTGAAGGCCATAGGGTTTGTTAAAACTAATCAGAGAAAAGTAGGAAGCACAGAGAAATAAAGTGTGCTAATTAACTTTCCTCTTACATAATAAAATCATCATAGTGAACAAATATGATCACATATAACATACCCTCCCATTATAACAGATTCATAGTAGATCCCTTTGACATTACTTTACAAAATGGGTATTGTAGGAGAATTTATCAATGTGTCAACATACGATGGGTCTATAGACCCTAAGTAGTACCTATTAACACGTGAGGTGAAATGGAAAGATAAGGGTATTATTGATGAGGCTATAAATAAGTATGAGCTAATAGGGAAACTTAATGGAATATCACTTGAGTTTATGTACCATAGATAAATTGCATAAGAAAGTCTACAGTAGGTTAAGGAATATATTATCACAGAATTTAAGATATAGAAATATACAAGTTAGACTATTTAAGACCTAAAGGATATTAGTAAAAAGTTAGGAGAATCATTTTATGATTATGATCATAGGTTCTCTAATGTTATGAATAAATTGGAATTTGCCTTAGTAGATAAAGATAAATTTGCATGATATATCAAATGACTACGTTCCAAAATCAAATTTGGTATAGTTTAGACTTAATATGATACTAAGGTAGATTCTAGAGTTGGTTCTCTATGAGTGAAACAAATTCAATACTATGGGGAATCTCCCATAATGGTTTCTAAGATCAAAAATATATTGCAATATTTTATGAATAGTATGGAACGATACCATGAAGTAGATAAACCAAAGCTAAATATATGGTACATGGAATGTAGAAAATAAAGACATCATAGGAATTATTATCTTAAGATCAAGATAGAGTTCTATGAAATTTGTAAATTAGGAGGTCATGCAAAAATGCATTGCCATCTCCTACAATAGTATGTCAATAGCCCATAAAGTTTATATTATAATTTTTTAAGTCACAACCATGATGAAAATAATTATATGACTTTATAGGAGATCAAAAAAGACATTAAAAAGAATTTATTCACTATTGTTGCATATAAAGTGTCCTAGAAAAATCATAAAATTATAGGCCGTAAGGTCAATAAGTGTTGTGTGACCCAAGCAGGTTCATAATGGATTCCTAGTTTACTTCAATAACAACCTCAATGTATGGCTAGATAGATCCCTCCTTTATTGAGTTAGACACCACCATCACCATAATATAAATATGCAACACCTTATAATTCAAAAACAACATAACAATAAAAAACTAATTAAACCCC
Source organism: Torreya grandis (assembly GCA_037957365.1). Classification (NCBI taxonomy): domain Eukaryota; kingdom Viridiplantae; phylum Streptophyta; class Pinopsida; order Cupressales; family Taxaceae; genus Torreya; species Torreya grandis. The sequence continues at coordinate 808,419 of JARHVA010004440.1, forward strand.
ACCAATTATGCAAAAACAATTTGGACGTGGAGATAATACCCATCAGCATCAACACTAAAATACATCACATCAATAAGGAGGGTATAATAATGTTTTTAGTTAAAAAAAGGATGATCTAGGGTAGTTACAAAGGAGGTTACTAAGGTGATAGAATAAATAATTATCAACACCCTACTTTGCAATGTTACCTACGTGGAGAGTATAATCATGTGCAATGCAATTTGCCTTGAAACCCTCAAATATAGTCTTACTTTGTATATTACTGAGTACATGAACAACATTAGATAGAAGACTGTCTTATCTTAGAATAGTATAGAAAAATGTTATCAGGAATGTTAACGTGGTGAATGTGTAGCCTAATGAGGATACATTCTTGGAGATCATTATAATAAACCATCCCAAGAGAGAGGATTTCCTCCCCTCAAAATACCTTAGGACTAGGAAATCCAAAAAGTAAAATAGGACAAATACCTAGACCTAGTTGTAAAAAAGGGGATCAGGTATGAAGATGCATAAATATTTAAAAATATTCAATGTTAAGACACTACTGAAAGAGATGTTGTAGTAATAGATGCCTAAATGTATGGTCAGATCATGCACATTATATGCTAGGATGGAGTTGTTACTTCATTGATAGATTTACTAAAGCTATTAAGTGCACTATGAAATGAAGACATCTCTCAAAACATAAAACATCACAAACTTACTACATAAATTTTTGTAGTGTGCATAGAAATGGAAATAGTAGATAGAAAAACTTGTTTGGTATGTCAAAATAAAGAATCCATAGAAAGTAGATGTGCAAATCAACATTGAAGTTGTAGGATATGAAATTCCAAATGTTTTCTTTGACTTTGGTAAAACAATTAACATGATCCCCAAGTCTATATGGAGGTGATTGGATACCCAATTCTAAGTTACATCCTAATGATTCTAAGTTTAGCATATTATGTAAGAGTTGATCCTATTGGAAAATTAAAATAAATTGAGATCAAAGTCATAAAAATAAGCCTACTAGGTGACTTTAAAGTCATCAATATGAATATAGTAATAACTCATTATCCTATGTTGATTGGAAATAATTGGGCATATGATGGTAAAATTACTATCAATACTATGAAAAATCAACTAGAGGCACATTAAGGAGAATGATATTATCATCATTCATCTGAATAAGATGCACAAACCCTACATAATTTTGACTAAACCAAACTCTCCTTATGAGGTAAATTCTGAGCATAACCTAAACTCTCTATACACATATAAGTACAACTTCATATATGAGCATATTAGGTCTTAGGTACATTCTTTACTCACTAAAAATTTGAAGACATCTAAATAATGGAAGCCCAAATCCATAATTACTCAACCACTAGCACCTCAGTTTGTTATAGAGGAATTCACATCGATGTTTAGTAAATCCCCTACTTACTCAATATTTGATTTTCTTTATCAATTAGATGATTATATACAGGATTATATAGAGCCAACCAGAGAAGGCACTTTGCCTTAGGAAATAGCTTAACTTATCAGTGGAGACTCAAATATGCATCTACTCAATTGGGATTGTAGTGATCATGAAATATGACCTATGATAATAGTCTTCACCCATGAGAGATAACTCATTTTGTATTATGTGATCAAGGATATCAATCAATTCGTTTTATACCTATAATTTTATGTACCTACCATTAATAATTGGGGCAGTGCCTTGAATTATGATTTGAATGGATTTGTATTGACATGGTATATAATCCATATAAGTGATGATCATGATTAGGATTATGTATGATAAATTATGAATAGACTATTTAAATTACTGCAAGCCATCAAAACTTCATATCCACAAATGTGTTGAGGTCTAGACTGAAGAACATGTGTCACCAAAGTATTGGGTTCACATCTTTCATTAAACACTTTCCCCCTTACCATCATCATGGTATATCCATCAATAAGGCTTGAGGGAGACAAAGAATTGGGTATAGGTGTAGAGTAAATTCATATAGACTTTTATATTTGAAGATGAGAATTATTTGGTTCACAATGTACTACTAAAAATTAAACATTTTCTATTCCATGGATGCATAGAATATTTATGCACCATGATGGAATCTACTTCACAAAATAATGTATCCAATGATATAAATATAACATTACAAAGATATAAATCTTCCAAAATGAAAGAATAATTCCTCATGTATCCATGCCACTAAATCTAGGATGAAGAAGACAAAACTGAATATTTAAATATTGATGGTGATATTGATCTCATTGATTTATTTGCACCTAAATGATCAATAGATGTAGTAAGGAACCCAATCATAGAGCCCACTAAAGAAGACAAGCTACACAACATACAAATTATAGAATAGGAAGGAAATAAAATGCTACAAGAATCTATTACCAAGGAAAAGTGTCAAATTTATCACTAGCCTATTAAAAGGCATGTGGAAAACATCAAAAGTGAGGAGATTCCTAAACTGGAACATATAAGTGACTATTAGACTTAATCTAAAGTTTCAAAAACTATGAAACTTCTATAGTATTATCAAGATGTGTTTCCCACCAAATTTTTAGAGGTTAGAAGAGTAGACCCATACCTAAGTGAAATGCATATCAAACTCAAGAAGTGTGCATGACCTATAAAAAATGGCCATACAAGTTGAATCTAAACATGAAGTTAAAAGTGAAGGTTGCACTAGATAAAATTCAAGATGCATGATTTATCTATCCTATAGAAAAGTTAGATAGGGTTAGTCACATAGTAGTGAAACCTAAGAAAATAGAGGAGATTAGAGTATGTGGTGATTATCAAATTTTTAATGATGCATGTGTGAATGATCCATTTTTTAGTATGTTCATAGATGAAGTTTTAGAAGCTATCATAGTTCATGAATCCTAATTTTTCATAGATGATTTTAGTGGCCACCATCAAATACCCATTACATAATAAGATAGAGATAAAATTACTTTTAACACATAATGGGAATCCTTTGAATACAAGGTAATACCTTTTGACCTCAAGAACACACCTATAAGTTTGTATTGAGAAGTGGTAATTATGTTTAAGGATTTCATTCATGGGTTTGTAGAAGTCTATCTCGATGACTAGATATTATTTTCTTTGTTTAAGGAACATTTTTACAAGATATGCCTCATGTTAAAACATTATAGAGATCTTTTCTTTGGAAAAGTGCTTTTTTTTTACACCTTTTTGTGTCTTGATAGGTCATGTAGTGTGTAGTGAAGGGATTTTGGTGGACCAAGCCAAAATCATAATCATTCTTAGTATGCCTCCAATAGTCATCTTCATAGAGGTGTGATCTTTTCTTAGACATTTAGGGTATTATCCAAAGTTTTTCAATGGATATACAACCATTTTATCTCCATTAGAGTATTTACTATGCAAAGGTGTGAAGTTTGTCTAGAATTTAGAGCTTCAAATAGCCTTCATAGAACTAAAATAGAGACTAGTCATTATAGATATTCTTATCTTTCTTAATTGGATCAAGCCCTTTCATGTTCGTGTTAATGCTTTTGGTATCATATTCAATGTTTTGCTTGCATATCTAGGAGATGGTGGACTAAACCACCCCATACATTTTATAATCTAAAATTTGTCTAACACAAAAAATAATTACACTAATAAATAAAAGAGAAGCAATGGCTATACATTTTACATTACAAAAATCCTAACACTATTTTCTTGTGACACCATTTGAAATTTTCATAGATAATCAAGCTTTGTGTTACCTAGTTAATAATCCTATGCTCATAGGATGAATTTTAAGATGGTTGATTCTCTTTCAAGAATTCCAATTTCACATAAACATTAAAATAGGTAGAGAAAATGTTGGACCAAACCATCTTAGTCATGTCCTAGATGGAAAAGAATTAGAAGAACTACAGGAATATTTTCTTGATGACCATCTCTTTCACATTAATGTGACCCCAAAAAAAATTGGGGAAATTACTAATTTCCTAAAATAAGGAGTATTCCCTATTCAATACCAAGAAAGATACAAGAATTAGTTTGTTACTATAGTTTTTTCATATACTAGTATAAATGGGCTATTATATCATTTGGGTAAGGATGAATTACTACACAAGGTAGTTATAAAACATGAACGACCACAACTCTTATAAGAGGTGCACTAGGGAATAATAGGAGGTCATTTTTTTAGGAAATATACTATAAGGAAATTATTATAAAATGGGTTATGGTGGCTAATGTAAAAGTAAATTATTATAAAAATCCCATTAATGATCAAGGGACACATTTCCTAAACAATATCATCAAATATCTTACTTAAAAATTTATGATTTATCATCATAAAAGTAAAACATATGATCCACAAGATGAGGCTTCTAATAAAGTGTTGGGTAAGATGTTGATAAAGATATGTAATGTTAATAGAGATGATTGGGAAGATTGAATTCTTGTGATTCTCTAGGCATATTGCATGTACTATAAGAGGGATATATATTTTACTTCATTCCAGTTGGTCTATGGGCTTGAAGTAGTCATGCCAATGGAATACTTGGTACCCAATTTGTACATTGTTATGGTCATGAGACTAAGGGATCATGAGTCTCTCACCATCAAGATTATTTAAATGAATAGGATGGATGAGTATAAATTTAGAGCATCTTAGATGTAGGAAGTTCACAAAAATATCTAGAAATCCTAGCATGATAGGAATCTATGCCATAAGGAACTTCAAAAAGATCAACTAGTTTTGTAATATGATAGTTGATTTAGAGAATTTTTGGGTAAATTGTAGATTATATGGAAAGGGTCTTACATTATACATGAAATATCACAATAAAACATTATTTTGAGATATCTATATGGTACCATTTTTCTAGGGTAGGTGAATGGTTGTAGGTTTAAGCTCTACCACCAACAATCTTAATCAATCTCTCTCTACTAAAGGAGTGGGTGCTAAGTAGCACTGAGTAGATTAGGATTCCCATTTTTTTAATGTTTTCTTATGTGTTTATTTTTTATGTGTGCATTTATATGTTTTTAGATGATATTTTTAGTAGATTTTGGAAACCATAATAACAAGTATAGTATGCACTAATCATGCACAATAGAATTCAAGTGCACCATTGATGATGTCAATAGGAGTGAAAGAAATAAATTAAGTTTATTAAATATATGGTTAAGTCACATCATTTAATATATTCACCATATAATTTTCATCTTTAATAGTTTAATTCTAAATCCAAGGTTTGATTAATCTAATCTTCACCAAATTAGCAACTGGTTAGCATCATCCATTCGTACTCTAGTACATATATTAAAGAACATAATGGCATATCTTGATTCATGCACCAATGACTAACTTCCTTAAATTCTAGATTGGATAAATTTTTTCATGTCAACATTCACATTGATGTCAAATGGATAACTTAATGTGCCATTTACACAAAAACTAGCATGCATAAAATCTATAAAGGAATAAGGTTATGAACTAAGTTTGTATTTCATTCTTTCATATATTTCTCATGGGTTATATTTTTAAGAGCTAAGCTAATTTCTATTATGAAGAAAGAAAAAATATTTTTATTTGCACTACTCAAAGAGCGTGGATCATTCACAACTCATAAATAATTTTATAGATTCCCAAAAGGAGGTAATGGGCATTGACTTTGTATTTTGACAAAAAAAATTCACTGATATTGAGCCATTTGAGTAATTTCAAGAAGCAAACAGAAAACTCTTTTGACAAGATCCTATAGATGTGCAACTATTGGCTCTTATAGTCCCACATCAATTCTAAACTACTGACATTAAACACATGCTTTGCATGCCCACTTTTGGAAACTTAGGAGAGATTGTACAAATCTTACTTGGCTGCTATAATGACAATAGCATATAAATTAGCCCCAACACCATGATAGTCATCAACACAGAAGAAATGGCCCAAGCTTTGGGCATGCATGTGCAAGGGGTTTATTTTTCTTCTTAAAATATAAGAATGGATCATATCCTTTAGGATGTTAGATATTTATATGTTCAAGTATCCAAAGTAATCTCAATTGAATAAATTCAAGATGAACTAGTCGACATCCTGGTAGAATACATCACACAAATATTTTAGCAGACCACTAAGTCTGTATACATCACATGATCCACCATAATGATAATTTTAATTATCCTGATTAATTTTTTTAGGATCTAATCATAAACATAGACAAGTTTTGCAGGAATTCCAAGTAGATTTTTCAATATTAGTTTATAATCTTTCTACTATGTTTCACCCACTAGAAGTCCCCTAAAGGAGCTATGCACCCTGACACCAACTATTGGCTAGTGTATTAATTCTACAACTTGATATACACACCTAAACATACCACCCTATCACATGAGGGTAAATTTAAATCATGGTGGGAGGAGTGTTTAAAGTTGATTTCCACACATCTTTGGGTATCATCAGATGTCATGCAATACCTAGGATAACATGTTATTGTCACCTTGCTTCCCAAAGGTGTGTTCATCCACAATCATGAGCTATCTATGATGTCATTCAGACCTCTACCATTATTTGTTACCATGGCCATGTTGAAGGCCAAAGTTTCTAATAAAAAATCCTATGCATCCTAGCATGCAACACTACTCTAAGCCATATCGCCTTATGTATCAATCCTTATAGTATAGTAATAAGTAGAATCTATAAGTTCACATTAGTAAAAAAGAAATTTCAAGATCTCTATTGATAAACAATCATCATCTCCTCCATTGAAGTGCAATACAAGGAACACTACAACCTAGTTAGATGACCCTAAGGTGCCCTAGATCACAAGATCATGGGACCTATCATAGATCGGCATGAAGAGATAAAAGTCTAATAGGTAATGGCCACTGATATGGTAGGAGATTTATATGATAGGGAGAATGAGAAAGAGTTTTTCATTTATAAGTAAGTGTGCATAGTCCAAGTGCATAAGAAGGTTCCTCCAAGTTTATGGGTTTAGCTACCACCATGCCCTACCTCCATTTTGGTTGACATTGTACATGAAGAAGTTGAGAAGATGTAGTGATGGGTTGACTTATTCTATTAGTAACCTTATACCACCCTCATAATCATTTGTCTTTGTTTCACAACTAGAAAGTCTATAAGAATCTCTAGTGCATATACCTAGAACTCGATGAGAGGTTAGGGTTTTTATTACCCTTGAAGAATGCATCTTTAATAAGAAACACATGGCATAATAAGTGAAATATAGTCTATCTCTAACATCACCACCACCCAAATTTTGGTTGGTCACTATTAGGGCATAAAAAATCACATGTCTCTAGTTTTATAGTCCATCCAAGTGATTCACCACCTTCATAACAAGCTTTAGAGATCAAAAATCTCACACCAAAATAACCTATTACAGGAGAATAATAAGATTCATGGGAGGAATCAATTTTCATAGTAGAATGGTGAGTCAAATAAGAGGAAAATATATTCTAAAATGACAAGTCCCAATAAAATCAATATCAACAAGCAAGTCAGCAAGTTGAAGAAGCTAAAGATACATAAAAGGACCAAGACATATACGCTAACCAAGAAAAAGATCTAGAGGTAGACAAGAAGGCAAAAGAATCTACCAATGTAGCCAAGAAAGCAAAAGAGGTTCATCAAAAGAAAATATAAGAAGATTATAAGAACAAAGATACTATATTCACTACCAAGGCAAAATATGAATAAGATCAACAATAGTAGGATGTAGTAGTATAGGCAAAAAATTCCCTAGAAAGGTCCACTCGTGCATAGTGACAAGCTCAAAAAGCTAAAAATAATAAAAATAAAGAAGAATAAGAATCCCTACATAAATAGTAGGCCCAAGTATAAGAAAAATAATAAAGAGTAGCCAATGTGTAGGGTAACCTCATGGCAAAGGTTAAGAATGAACAAGCCAAGTCTACTATGCTTGAGGAATAGAAAAAGGAATAAAAGCATGTATAGAAGCTATGGGAAGAGGAATGGGAGAAAAATAAAGCTACACAAGGTGAGCTCAATAGGAAGGCAACAAAATAAGCTAAGAGAAAGCAAGATGAAAACACTATGTAACACATGAAGTCTATAGAAGATACTATGGCATAACAGAAAAAAGTGCTTAAGTAATTACATTCTAAATCAAAGCAACCATAACAAGAAGAAGAACTATCTATATTTTCAATATGTGCATAGCAACTAGAAATACCTTTGGGAGGATTTGGTTATGGGACATTCCAACTATGGGTTCTCAATACACCACCTTATCTCTTCCACTTATGACCATGCCATGACTGGACCCTTCATCAATAGTAATAACATTGACAACATTCGCCTTTAGGTAGGAAGCTTCATTAGATGTCTCTAGATTGCCATTGAATAAATATTTATATGGTGCTATAACATTCTAGGAGTCCATTGCACAAAAGGCCACCTCTCTAGAATAAGAAATGGATCAATCCAAGGTCGATAATGTTGAGTTAAAAGATCACCTACATGAGGCTTCCATGCTTATATGGTACACTTGTCCCAAATTGGTCACCCATGTAATAGGGGACCAAGTCATGTTCAATCAATGTAGACTCAAAACACTTGCCTTTAATTTAACAAAAGACTAGTGCATAGCATAGAAATTTCATGTAGTTAGCACACTAGGGTAGGATTTTAATACTAAGCATGCCCCACTCATAACACTATTAGAGGAGTATCAAGGAATGTTTGATGCTACCAAACTTTAAGCATAACAAGTTGCATATAGCTTTTTGAATTGGAATTAGTAATTGGATACCTCCTTAGCCAATTATAGCATAGACTTTTCCAAGGCTGCCACCATTAAAGCAACCATGGCTAGACACACTACCACTATGGAGTAAAATGATAGTCCACTCTAAGAGTCATTCAGTTATAGGGATAATGTGCATGACAACATATTTATTTGGTAGAGTCAAATTTTACATAATTCCTCTATTAGCCATTAAGATCAATGACCTACATACAAGATGGAGTAGCTGAGTAAAGAGATTAATACTATGTAGCTCAATAGGAAAGCAACAAAATAAGCTATGAGAAAGAAAGATGAAAACACTATGTAACACATGAAGTCTATAGAAGATACTATGGCATAACATAAATAATTGCTTGAGTAATAACATTCTAAATCAAAGTAGCCATAGCAAGAAGAAGAATTATCTATATTTTCAATATGTGCATATCAACTAGAAATACCTTTGGGAGGATTCTGGTTATGGGCCACTCCAACTATGGGTGCTCGATACACCACCTTATCTCTTCCACTTATGACCATGCCATAACCTAATCCTTCATCGATAGTAAGAACATTGACAACATTCCCATTTAGGTAGGAAGCTTCTTTAGATATCTCTAGATTGCCATTGAATAAATATTGATATGGTGCTATAACATTCTAGGAGTCCATTGCACAAAAGGCCACCTCTCTAGAATAAGAAATGGATCAATCCAAGGTTGATAATGTTGAGTTGAAGGATCACCTACATGAGGCTTCCATGCTTATATGGTACACTTGTCCCAAATTGGTCACTCATGTAATTGGGGACCAAGTCATGTTCAATCAATGTAGACTCAAAACACTTGTCTTTAATTTAACAAAAGACTAGAGCATAGCATAGAAATTTCATGTAGTTAGCACACTAGGGTAGGATTTTAATACTCAGTATGCCCCACTCATAACACTATTAGAGGAGTATCAAGGAATGTTTGATGCTACCACACTTTCAACATAACAAGTTGCATATAGCTTTTTGAATTGGAATTAGTAACTAGATACCTCCTTAGCTAATTCTAGCATAGACTTTTCCAAGGCTGCCACCATTAAAGCAACCATGGCTAGACACACTACCACTATGGAGTAAAAGGATATTCCACTCCAAGATTCATTCAATTATAGGGATAATGTGCATGACAATATATTTAATTGGTAGAGTCAATGTTTACATAATTCCTCTATTATCCATTAAGATCAATGACTTGCAGACAAGATGGAGTAGCTGAATAAAGAGATTAATATTATGTAGCTCAATAAGAAGGCAACATAATAAGCCAAGAGAAAGAAAGATGAAAACACTATGTAACACATGAAGTCTATAAAAGATACTATGGCATAACAAAAACAAGTAATTTAGTAATAACATTCCAAATCAAAGTAGCCATAGTAAGAAGGACTATCTATATTTTCAATATGTTCATAGTAACTAGAAATACCTTTGGGAGGAGTCTGGTTATGGGACATTCCAACTATGGGTGCTCAATACACCACCTTATCTCTTCCACTTATGACCATGCCATGACCTAACCCTTCATTGATAGTAAGAACATTGACAACATTCCCCTTTAGGTAGGAAGCTTCAATAGATGTCTCTAGATTGCCATTGAATAAATATTGATATGGTGCTATAACATTCTAGGAGTCCATTGCACAAAAGGCCACCTCTCTAGAATAAGAAATGGATCGATCCAAGGTCGATAATGTTGAGTTGAAGGATCACCTACATGAGGCTTCCAAGCTTATTTGGTACACTTGTCCTAAATTGGTCACTCATGTAATAGGGGACCAAGTCATGTTCAATCAATGTATACTCAAAACATTTGTCTTTAATTTAACGAAAAACTAGTGCATAGCATAGAAATTTCATGTAGTTAGCACACTAGGGTAGGATTTTAATACTAAGGATGCCACACTCATAACAATATTAGAGGAGTATCAAGGAATGTTTGATGCTACCACACATTAAGCATAACATGTTTCATAGAGCTTGTTGAATTGGAATTAGTAACTACATACCTCCTTAGCCAATTCTAGCATAGACTTTTCCAAGGATGCCACCATTAAAGCAACCATGGCTAGACACACTACCATTATGGAGGAAAGGGATATTCCAATCTAAGACTCATTCAATTATAGGGATAATGTGCATGACAACATATTCAATTGGTAGAGACAACTTTTACATAATTTCTCTATTAGCCATTAATATCAATGACTTGCAAACAAGATGGAGTAGCTGAGTAAAGAGATTAATACTATGTAGCTCAATAGGAAGGCAACATAATAAGATAAGAGAAAGCAAGATTAAAACACTATGTAACACATGAAGTCTATAGAAGATACTATGGCATAACAAAAATAAGTGCTTGAGTAATAACATTCTAAATCAAAGTAGCCATATCAAGAAGAACTATCTATATTTTCAATATGTGCATAGCAATTAGAAATACCTTTGGGAGGAGTCTGGTTATGGGACATTCCAACTATGGGTGCTCAATACACCACCTTATCTCTTCCACTTATGACCATGTCATGACCCGAACCTTCATCGATAGTAAGAACATTGACAACATTCCCCTTTAGGTAAAAAGCTTCAGTAGATATCTCTAGATTGCCATTGAATAAATATTTATATTGTGCTATAACATTCTAGGAGTCCATTGCACAAAAGGCCACCTCTCTAGAATAAGAAATGGATCAATCCAAGGTTGATAATGTTGAGTTGAATGATCACCTACATGAGGCTTCCATGCTTATATGGTACACTTGTCCAAAATTGGTCACTCATGTAATAGGGGACCAAGTTATGTTCAATCAATGTAGACTCAAAACACTTGTCTTTAATTTAACAAAAGACTAGTGCATAGCATAAAAATTTCATGTAGTTAGCACACTAGGGTAGGACTTTAATAATAAGGATGCCCCACTCATAACACTATTAGAGGAGTATCAAGGAATATTTGATGCTACCACACTTTAAGCATAACAAGTTGCATATATCTTTTTGAATTGGAATTAGTAACGGGATACCTCCTTAGCCAAATCTAGCATATAATTTTTCAATGTTGCCACCATTAAAGCAACCATGGTTAGCCACACTAACACTATGGAGTAAAAGGATAGTCCACTCTAAGAGTCATTCAATTATAGGGATAATGTGAATGACAACATATTCAATTGGTAGAGTCAATGTTTACATAATTCCTCTATTAGCCATTAAGATCAATGACTTGCAGACAAGATGGAGTATCTGAGTAAAGAGATTAATAGTATGTAGCTCAATAGGAAGGCAACAGAATAAGCTAAGAGAAAGCAAGATGAAAAAACTATGCAACACATGAAGTCTATAGAAGATACTATGGCATAACAGAAACAAGTACTTGAGTAATAAAATTCTAAATCAAAGCAGCCATAGCATGAAGAAGAACTATCTATATTTTCAATATGTGAATAACAACTAGAAATTCCTTTGGGGGGAGTCTGGTTATGGGACATTCCAACTATGGGTGCTCAATACAGCACCTTATCTCTTACACTTATGACCATGCCATGACCTGACCCTTCATTGATAGTAAGAACATTGACAGCATTCCCCTTTAGGTAGGAAGGTTCATTAGATGTCTCTAGATTGCCATTGAATAAATATTTATATGGTGTTTTAACATTCTAAGAGTCCATTTCACAAAAGGCCACCTCTCTAGAATAAGAAATGGATCAATCCAAGGTCGATAATGTTGAGTTGAAGGATCACCTACATGAGGCTTCCATGCTTATATGGTACACTTGTCCCAAATTGGTCACTCATGTAATAAAGGGACCAAGTCATGTTCAATCAATGTAGACTCAAAACACTTGTCTTTAATTGAAAAAAAGACTAGTGCATAGCATAAAAATTTCATGTAGTTAGCACACTAGGGTAGGATTTTAATACTAAGGATGCTACACTCATAACACTATTAGAGGAGTATCAAGGAAGGTTTGATGCTACCACACTTTAAGCATAACAAGTTGCATATATCTTTTTGAATTGGAATTAGTAACTGGATACCTCCTTAGCCAATTCTAGCATAGACTTTTCCAAGGCTACCACCATTAAAGTAACCATGGCTAGACACACTACCACTATGGAGTAAAATGATAGTCCACTCTAAGAGTCATTCAACTATAGGAATAATGTGCATGACAACATATTCAATTGGTAGAGTCAGCTTTTAAATAATTCCTCTATTAGCCATTAAGATCAATGACTTGCAGACAAGATGGAGTAGCTGAGTAAAGAGATTAATACTATGTAGCTCAATAGGAAGGCAACAGAATAAGCTAAGAGAAATCCAGATGAAAACACTATGTAACACATGAAGTCTATAGAAGATAATATGGCATAACAGAAACAAGTGCTTGAGTAATAACATTCTAAATCAAAGTAGCCATAGCAAGAAGAAGAACTATCTATATTTTCAATATGTGCATAGCTACTAGAAATACCTTTGGGAGGAGTCTGGTTATGGGACATTCCAATTATGGGTGCTCAATACACCACCTTATCTCTTCCACTTATGACCATGCCATGAACTGACCCTTCATCAATAGTAAGAAAATTGACAACATTCCCTTTTAGGTAGGAAGATTCATTAGATGTCTCTAGATTGCCATTGAATAAATATTTATATGGTGCTGTAACATTCTAGGAGTCCATTGCACAAAAGGCCACCTCTCTAGAATAAGAAATGGATCAATCCAAGGTCGATAATGTTGAGTTGAAGGATCACCTACATGAGGCTTCCATACTTATTTGGTACACTTGTCCCAAATTGGTCACTCATGTAATAGGGGACCAAGTCATGTTCAATCAATGTAGTCTCAAAACACTTGTCTTTAATTTAACAAAAGACTAGTGCATAACATACAAATTTCATGTAGTTAGCACACTAGGGTAGGATTTTAATACTAAGGATGCCCCACTCATAACACTATTAGAGGAGTATCAAGGAATGTTTGATGATACCACACTTTAAGCATAACATGTTGCATATAGCTTTTTGAAATGGAATTAGTAACTGGATACCTCCTTAGCCAATTCTAGCATAGACTTTTCCAAAGCTGCCACCATTAAATCAACCATGGCTAGACACACTACCACTATGGAGTAAGAGGATAGTCCACTCTAAGATTCATTCAATTATAGGGATAATGTGCATGACAACATATTCAATTGGTAGAATCAACTTTTACATCATTCTTCTATTAGCCATTAAGATCAATGACTTGCAGACAAGATGGAGTAGCTGAGTGAAGAGATTAATACAATGGTTGCAAACACCAAGGTAGTATTGAGCATAAATAATGATGTATATATCAATCAAATAATTAGATATAATACTCTATTGTGCACTTTTTTGTGGTTGATCAAAGAAGTGATGCTAGATTGGCATGCTTACAAGATGGATATAACTTCCTTTTCCAGTGCAGTTTCTTAGATTATCAACACACCTACATATAAGCCACCTTCATAACTGTAGTAGATCATCACTCAGGTTAAGTCCATGTAGGCCAAGTCCAAGGAATCTTATGGCCAATCATCATATGTGTCTATGCCACCTCCATTAAATTAAGTAATATGTAAAGTACCAATTTTGTAAATTTTGTATATCATTCTATATTGGGGATGATTTAATAAGAAAAGTGTGGTCAAGATGGTTAAAACCCAATAAAGGATAGCCACCTTGTTATGTTGGCCTATTGAAAACCTGTAAAGGGTTGTAGGCTAGTATGCTACTTAGTTGAAAACTCAAAAGGTCAACTAAGTAGTGCATAAGAGGTGAAAACTAAAAATGGTCCCTTGAATGATTACTGCAAATCTTACTAGTCTAACCACTTCTTCAATCTCTATTCACTTGTGCATTCTCACAGATCCTACAACATTCTCTCAGGATGAGATAATAGTTTATGTCTAGAAAAGTGTTGGTAGAATAATTTGGATTGTATAAGTGTGTAGAATATTTATCTAATATTCACATGTTGTAAACTCATTTTATCATTGTATAAGTCTATTTTATCCTATCTTCATGACTTATAATAGATTAGAGTATGAAAAGACTCCAGTTATAACACCAAGTATGAGAAGATGATGAATAATCATAGACTAAAAATTTCTATATCTACATATATTTGTAAGAAGAAAAGGGTTCCACTTTTGAAGAGATCAATGGAGATTTATTTGGTTATGGTTACCTATGTGATTTTTTACTTTATTTATTATGTGTTTTCTCATGTATAATGTTTGGTTACTTTATGTCTAATTAACTTGAATGATTTATTTCTATTTAGAAACACCAATTGTTATTAATTCTTACATAATGTAGGATAATTATCACTTAATATGTTTCTATTCTCTAAACTCCTATTTGAATACAATACACTATTATATGCACTTGAAGTATATCATAGCTATCCTCATCCTTAGTATGTTTTGATACTTTAGGAACCTATGCTAACACTAATTTATCTTTATTTTTCATGAAATTTTTAGTTTCCTTCTATCCATTCCTTGGTCCCAACCCTCTATGGATGAAATGCAAAATCTCCTTTCAAAATAATTGAGCTAAAATGTAAAATCTAAAATTCTCCTCAAAAGGATGATCTTGGCAGCTCTACCGCAGGGTTTTTGACCTAATTAGAAATGGAGAAAGTAATTTAGAAGGGACCATAGTTATCTCTATTTTTTATATAAACATTTATATGGTATAAGATCAACGCCCACACCACTTCCCCCAAGCTAAAATGAAAAAAAAAATCCCTTTAGTAGTTCTCACCTTATAAATATCTGAATTATTGCATGTGAATGCAAATAAAATGAATTAATCATTTGATCACACAATTGGATGGTATTTGTATGAAATATATTTTAGTATGTCACTTTTTCCTATTGAATTAAGTTCCTTATAATTCTAGATTGTTCTAATTCATTACTTGCAACTAGTGCTTTTTCTTCTAGTGAAATCAGAGATTCTAGATTCTCAAAATATTTAGGAGTATTTCCTAGTAGGAGTTTCTATTGATTGTTTCTTAAAAACTGTGCCCCATTTTTAAATTGAAAAGAGGGACCATTTTTTTTTGGAATTTATTATTTTAACTTAAGGAGATTATTGTAGTTGCTTGTTTAAATCTACCATCTTGGGAGTCTATTTTGCTATATATGAAAATTTGAAATTTGAATGTGCTTCATTATTTTATCCAGCCATATAAAATTAAATATACATTATAAAACATTTATCATTTAAATTATCATCTTGATTTGATTTAATTTTAATATTTGAATTTACATAAGTTTGATAATTCTTAGTCTACTTATTTTCTTGTGTTTCAAAACATACTTTATAGCTTCTTTTTAGAATATTTTACCTTAGATTGTGAAAATGATCTAACTTTTTAAGATTTTTTTTAGTTATTTTACTCAATAATTTGATCCATTATGATTCTCATTTTTATCTGAATGACAAAGTGTTCACACAGTGGATTGCACCTGGGGGTAGGATGCCTAGCTCCAACCCTTCCACACACAACAATGGAAACTCCCCTCTCGCCTGTGGGACCGACAAAGCTGGAGGGGAGAGTCTCTAGATAAGGGCTAGCTCCCTCTGATGTATCTTTTAGGCCCTATTTTATCCTATTTCTAATGAATAAAATGAAAAAAGGGGGGATTAAAAGGGAGAGAGAAATGTTGAAAATAGAACCTAAGCATAAAAATGAAAAGGTGATACACTAGAAAAGTTGACCCACCCAACCCAAAAATATAGTTTTCACCAAAAAGAAGCACCCATACACTTCATCTGAAATGGGAAGCTCTTCTGCAATAGTCAGCTAGGGGTTCATGGAAATACAAGGAGGAAGAAACTACCAGAGGCATCCTCAAACACACTTATGGTAGCCTATTCATAGGCACCTACATTCCCCTAGGAACACTTCTGGCAGACCTATAGAAAAGAGACTCCATGATTCACTAGACATGTTGTAATCGATCTGTGAGAAGCATGAAAGACAATGACTTAATACAAAAGAAGAAAATAGACATATACTTTAAAGTGCAAGTCTAGATAGAGGTAAAAATGCTAAGCCCTGATTCAAGGTAAAACTGACAGACCTCTGCCTTACAAGCCCAAGAGATTTTTAGGTAGAGTTTTGCCTTAAGACTAAGAGAGTCTCCCTTCTCAAAATGAGAATTTTACAATATATAGAAAGAGGATGAGAACTTGGCATTTTTTGGGAAAGATTTTGGCGCTCTTTTTGCCAGCTAGCCCATGTGCACTCTAAGCCTTGGGAAGAGGGAGTCATTTGATTGTCAGTTCCTATGTTGACTTTGGCATTCCACATTAATGTGAAAAACATGGTTGCACCTCTTTTCTGTAAATAGACTACTCTTTTCAAGCCATTTGCATGGCTTGTCTGCTTATAAATGTAAATTAGAAGAAAAAGAAGCCACTTCATTTGATGACCATTTGGCAATAATTCACCTCCTCTTTGCCACTTGAACTACTTTATCTCTTTTTATACCTTGTCTTCTTCCTGCTTTGTCCACATCTGGCTCCTTCAGCCCTTAGGCTATCTTCTTGGTGGGTCACTACATTCCTTGGGCTCTTTTCATGGTTGGCTCTTGGGCAATTTAAAAGCAAACAACTATTTCACTATCTTAAAATTGACGTCTACACACCTATCATCAACTAAAAAACAATGGATAACCTGTCTTCTTGAAGTTGATGGCTTCTGGGATTTCACTGTCCTTGGCAAATTCCCTCAAGTCTTTTCTATGGGATTTTTCCATGAGTTTTTTTCTCCAGACAATTTTCCCATAGACAAAAAGTCTGCGAGAATTGTCTCAATCTTTTGCTATTCCTTCAGGTTCTTTGGATTTTTCCTCTCCTACAGCCTCCCCAAATTTCTTCAAACAAAAATTTTGAAAGAAATCATCCTTGTCTTTTTCTTTCAGGTTTCTTGTTATCCTTTGACTGCCTTTGAAGTGCTCCCTACCCTCCATAAGGGCTTTTGAACCCAAAATTGCCCTCTGCAAGGGCACTCGTCCTTCAACTTTAGGATGCTCCCTTGAACCAAGCCGTTGAACCAACCATTTGAACCAAAAATGGTTTAATGGTTCGATGATTTAACATTGTGTGCCACTCTCTTATTAAACCAAGCCTTTGAACCATTTGCTTGAACCAACTGTTGAACTAATCCATTGAACTAGTTTAATAGTTTAAACATTTATTGAGTTGAGCCTTTGAACTGAGTGTTGAACTAAGCTTGTTGAACTGTCTAATGAACCGAGTAGTTGAACTATCTGATTGAATCAAAGTGATTGAACTAAAGCATTGAACCAAGCCAAAGTGTTAAACCAATTGAATTGAGCCAAGGTCGATGAACTTTACCAATTAAACTGAGCATTGAACCAAGGCTGATTGAACCAAGACATTGAACTTGAGCGATGAACCTACCGATTGAACCAAGGCATTGAACCAGTTCAATGGTTCAATGATGCCAACCTTCCATGTGATTTTATTTAGACAAGAGCTTGAAAAAGCCTTATAAAACCCATCACTATCTGAACTAATTCTTCATGCACTAAAATACTAACCTACAGAGTCCATAGAAAACTTCTTTACAGAATCCATAGAAACTTCACCTACAGAGTCTATAGAAAAAGGCCTGCAGAGTCTGTAGAAACTTCACCTATAGAGTCCATATAAAAAGACCTACATAGTCCATAGAAATTGACATGCAGAATTTGTAGAAATTCTTGGACTTGTGAAAAATAAAAAAATGAATTGGCCTAGAACAGTAGGGGAAGAAGGGGACTGATTTTTGGCCTATTGGGAAAAAAATGGTCAACAAATTGGTGACTCCCAGGGGAAGCATGCCTGCTATGCTTAGAGACTAGTTGCCTTGTAGTCCATTGGGCACGGAGTCAGAATGCAACTTTGAAGAAAGGTTAGAAACAACCCTCAAAGAGATCTAAGAATCAAACATGAAGCTTTTACCCCACACACAAAGGGAAACACACAAGGCTAAAAACACTACTTGTGCAAACTGCACTAAGGGAAAGTAGGAAAAGAAACTGAAACAACTACTATATACAACTAACTAGGTACATCTGCTTCCCTCCTGGATCAAAGGGAAATCTTCTTAAGTCTCCTTCTTGGCAAGGAAACTTATAGTGTTAGACAAGTGGTTGAGTGAAATGAAGAGATGGTGACCCACTCCTCTTACCTGCCACTTGGGTTGGTTTGTATCTGAGTGGATCAGATTTAAACATGATTCCAACATATACGTACCCTATTTGTTCTTGAAAGCTTTCCTCCTATTGGTTCTTCATGTTGGTGTATCCCATCAAGAAATCAATTGATGATGGCTCATCACCATAAGCCCCTTGATATGCATCATTGACTGGCTTGTTCTCTTCTACCTCATGCTAAGGTTCCATGGTATGACCATCCTCCTTGATGATTTTAAATAAAGTATCTTCAAATTTACCACCCTCTTGAAGGGATAAAACTAAAAACCTGCATCCTCTTTGCATACTTATTTGATTCCTAATGCTACCTTCTCCACTCTTAGCCAGTTCATAGCCCCCTTAAAGAATAGTGTAACCTACCCCAATCACTTCAAACAAATCATTCAAAGCATGGTAAATAAAGTGTCCATGCCCCTCCACAACATCTTGCAAAATGAGAAATGGGGCAGAAATCACTTCTTCATCATCAGAGATAGAGGCAAAAGCTTATGACTTGTCTCCTTGTTCATCAAAGGGATTACCTATGGTGATTTCCTCCTCATCCACAATCATGAAATCTCTCTGATCAGTCATGAACTGAGCATAATCCTCTTCACTTACTTCCTTCAAGATGGGTTCCTCCTCGAGAAGGGGTGAGGTGGAAGGCTAACGGATGAACTCATGTAGAAGAAGAGGCAATCCTTGAACTAGAATTGAATGATTCTCCTATTTCCATTTGGTTAGCACTTCATGTATATCAGGTGTGGCCTGATAGATCTCTTGGAGATGTATAGGTGGGGTGTGTTTTGACATGGAATGTACCATTGGGTCTAAACTAGCCATCACACACTGGCTGAGGAATCTCTCTCTGGATTCCAACTTTATAATTCACCTATCTATATCTTCCTAAAAGAGCCTTTCTTAGAGGTCACAATCATTTTTAGGAGTAGGAACAGCCTCATCTTCTTCAAGAGTTAAAACAAAAACTTTCTCCTCCTCTTCCTTTCTACCCCAAGATTCCACTATTTGCTTCCAACTCATGATCTTGGGATTGGAATCTTGCTCCTATGAATAGGCAGCAACTTTATCCTCTTCAAGGTCTTGAGCTAGTTCATGATGTTCCTTCTTCTAGCTTGGAATTTGGAGATCATGTTGAAAGACTTGAGGAGGTTGGGGAAGATTTGGGAGGGTCTGCTCATGTACAAGAAGAGCTACCTAAAAAAAAGCATACTAAAAAGCTAGACATACAAGATTAGAGGCAAGGTTGATTGATGCATCGGATGAGTTAGAATGAGCAAGTGCCATCTGATAGAAAGGATTTGGCACACAAGAGGGATTTTTCTCTAGAATAGGAAGGGGTAGACCTTCGGCCAAAATTTCTTGATTTTTGTCCCTCCACTTTACTAACACTTCATCAATATTGAAATTAGCTTATGGATTGGTGAAAGGGGTGTCTTTTTGCATTAGCTCCTCTACAAGGTCTCAAAACTCAATTTCTCTTTCTCCAAGAAGTCTCATCGTAGCCTCTAATTCTTCAATCTGCTTAGCCAGATTATCCTCATTTTATACCTCTTGGAGCTCATAGGAATCATTATAGAGATGGAGAGTGCATGAAGGTTGCCATGAAATGTAAGAAGCTTCTTAAGGATGGGTTGGAGGGACATGAAAAGGACTAACCTCATTTTTTACCTCACACTCTTAGACAATGTCTTTCTCCTCCTTGATGTTCCATGACTTAACCACTTTATTCCAACTCAAGATATTCAGACTGGGCATCTCTTTTTGGGGTGATGGGGCCACAATGTGAGAGGGTAGTGAGGGTTTAGATTCCACTTCCCTTGCTACCAAAATGGACTATTGCATATGAATATTTTCCAATTCAATCTATTTATCAAGATTAGCATTAAACACAAGATTTACTGTTTCAAAACTCTCCTCAACATGATTGGGGAAAGGACTTTGACAAGCTTGACTTGGCTTACAAGAAAGGGTTGTGTATGACTGATATGATACTTAGGGTAGCAAGTATACAGATTGATAGACTTGGTAAAGCTACCTCTCATAAATACTTATCTTATCTTCCAAAGATGCAATCATAACACTCACATCCAACATCTCACTTGTAAGCATGTGCCAATTGACTCTTCCAATAGGAGCCCATTCACTCTTAACCTAATCTAGTGTATTTCTCACTTGATGGACGACATGATCAGGGATTTCTTGGCCATATCCCCTTCTAGTGTCAATATCTATTACATACTTTTTGTATCCCAATAGTGCTCATTTAAAAGTGGAAATGGGTTGATTGGCAAACAGACTGGGTTGAGTAGGAGAATTGACCCATTGAGAAGATTGGGCATAAGGCTAATATAGCTTATGACAGGGTTGAGACTGGTCATATTGAATCTGATAAGGATCACCATAAGGCTGGTAAGGATCATAGCTAGACTACCCAGGGAAAATAGGGTCCATGGCCTTGAATGATAGAATTATACATACCAAAATAAGTTTCTTAATGGCACCAAAACTGCTTAACTAGTTGATTTAACTCAGAGTTGCCATTGGTGTTGATGTAAAAGCCTCTAAAGGCTAGTTGGTTGAAGAACACACCAAAAATTCTTTAACTCTTTGGATAAAACTTGTCCTAGTTAGTCCCACCGGGCATGCCAAAAACTGTTGACATAGTGGATTGCACCCGGGGGTAGGACACCTAGCTCTCACCCTTCCACACACAACAATGGAAACTCCCCTCTCACCTGTGGGACCAGTGAAGCTAGAGGTGAGAGTCTCTAGATAAGGGCTAGCTCCCTCTAATGTATCTTTTAGGCCCTATTTTCTCCTATTGTTAATGAATAAAATGAAAAAAGGGGGGGGATGAAAAAGGAGAGAGAGATGCTGAAAATAGAACCTAAGCCTAAAAATGAAAAGGTGATACACCAAAAAAGTTGACCCACCCAGCCTAAAAATACACTTTTCACCAAAAAAAAGTGCCCATACACTTCATCTAAAATGGGAAGCTCTTTTGCAACAGTCAGCTAGGGGTCCATGGAAATACAGGGAGGAAGAAACTACTAGAGGCATCCTTAGACATACTTATGATAGCCTATTCACAGGCACCTACATTCCCCTAGGAACACTTCTGGTAGACCTAGAGAAAAGAGACTCCACAATGCACTAGACATGTTGTAATCGATCTTTGAGAAGTATGAAAGACAATGAATTAACACAAAAGAAGAAAATAGGCATATACTTTAAAGTGCATGTCTAAATAGAGGTAAAAATGCTAAGTCCTAATTCAAGGTAAAACTGGCAGAGCTCTGCCTTACAAGCCTGAGAGATTTTTGGGCAAAGCTTTGCCTTAAGGCTAAGAGAGTCTCCCTCCTTAGAATGAGAATTTTACAATATATAGAAAGAGGAAGAGAACTTGGCATTTTCTAGGAAAGATTTTGGTGCTCTTTTTGCCAGCTGGCCCATGTGCACTCTGAGCCTTGGGAAGAGGGAGCCATTTGATTTTCAGTTCCTACTTTGACTTTGGCATTCCACATTAATGTGAAAAACATGGCTATGCCTCTTTTCTACAAACAAACTACTCTTTTCAAGGCATTTGCATGGCTTGTCTGCTTAAATATGCAAACTAGAAGAAAAATAGGCCATGCCATTTGGTGACCATCTAGAAATAACTCACCTCCTCTTTGCCACTTGAACTACTTTGTCTCTTTCTTCACCTTGTCTTCTTCCTACTTTGTCCACTTTTGGCTCCTTCAGCCCTTGAGCTATCTTCTTGGTAGGTCGCTGCATTCTTTGGGCTCTTTTCATGGTTGGTGCTTAAGCAATTTAAAAGCAAATAGATATTTCAATCTTAAAATTGACATCCATGCACCTATCATCACTTAAAAATAATGGCTAACCTATCTTCTTGAAGTTGACAGCTTCTGGGACGTCACCGTCCTTGGCAAATTCCCTCGAGTCTTTTTTGTGGGCTTTTTCCATGGGTTTTTTTTCTCCAAAATTTTTTCCCATGGATAAAAAGTCTACGATAATTTTCTCAGTCTTTTTCTATTCCTTTGGGTTCTTTGGCTTTTTCCTCTCCTGTGATCTCCCCAAATTTCTTCAAACTTTTTGTCTGAAGGAATTCCTTCAGACAAAAGGTATAAAATAAATCATCCTTGCTTTTGCTTTTAAGTTTCTTGTTATCCTTCAGCTGTCTTTGAAGTGCTCCCTACCCTCTACAAGGGCTTTTAAACCCAGAACTACCCTCTACAAGGGTACTTGTCCTTCAACTTTAAGATGCTCCCTTGAACCAAGCTATTGAACTGACTGATTGAACCAAAAATGGTTCAACGGTTTAATGGTTCAATGGTTCAACACTGTGCACCACTCTCTTATTGAACCAAGCCTTTAAACCATTCTCTTGAACCAACCATTGAACCAATCCATTGAACTGGTTAAATGGTTCAAACATTTATTGAGCTGAGCCTTTGAACTGAGCATTGAACCAAGCTCATTGAACTGTCCAATAAATTGAGTGATTGAACCATCTAATTAAACCAAAGTGATTAAACCAAAGCATTGAACCAATGTGTTGAAACAAGTTGAAGCATTGAACCAACTGAATTAAACCAAGGCCGATGAACTTTGCATTGAACTTTGTTGATTGAACTAAGCATTGAACTAAGGCCGATTGAACCAAGAAATTAAACTTGAGTGATGAACTTGGTGATTGAACCAAGGCATTGAACTGGTTCAATGGTTCAATAATGCCAACCTTCCTTATGATTTTCTTTAGACAAGAGCCTGAAGAAGCCTTATAAAACCCAACACTCTCTGAACTAATTCTTCATGTGCCAAAAGACTAACCTGTAGAGTCCATAAAAAACTTATCTACAGAATCCATAGAAACTTCACCTACAGAGTCCATAGAAAAAAACTTGTAGAGTCCATAGAAACTTCACCTGCAAAGTCCATAGAAAAAGATGTACAGAGTCCATAGAAATAGACCTGCAGAGTCCATAGAAATTCCTGGACTTGTGCAAAATCAAATAATTAATTGGCCTAGAACAATAGGGGAAGAAGGGGACCAATTTTTGGCCTGTTGGGCAAAAAA
Source organism: Torreya grandis (assembly GCA_037957365.1). NCBI lineage: Eukaryota > Viridiplantae > Streptophyta > Pinopsida > Cupressales > Taxaceae > Torreya > Torreya grandis. The sequence goes on from JARHVA010004440.1 coordinate 832,580, forward strand.
TGGTCAACACTAAGCATTCATACAGTGTCATTTTATTATTTAGTCACTTCTCATAAATATTGATGAAATTAACATTGGAATCGAGTAAATGGCTAGCTTTGTGAAAAGTTTTTATTATATACATATCCTTTGGTTTTTAAATCAAATTAAATAACTATGTATATTCATATTGATCCCATAATTATTCAAAAAAAAAATATATGATGTTTTTTGGAATAAATTTTTCAAATAAAAAGTTTGAAGACTTCGTAGAGAGTGTTCAAATATTTGGGTTTTCATAAAAGGTCTTTGAAAAAATTGTTTACGACTAGTCAAAAACAAACTTATGAATAAAATTTATGAACTATGTTTGTAAAATGTGTCATGACAAAAAAATTTAAAATAGTACACAGTAAATTTGGAAAGATGAATCTTGTGAATACTAGGCTTTCAGAACATTTTACTAAAAGAATGGATTTTTGGATTTGTACTTAGTCATTTTAATTTGAATACTCTTAGTTGTTTATTTTTATATGTTTATCCATTAGATTTTAAATCAAATATTATTAATTCAACTACTTTTCCTTTTGCCTATAGGTGTTTAAATGCATCCTGGTGCCACATGGAAATTTTTGTCAATCTTGATAACTCTACCCTATCCAAATAACACTTTTGGCACTTCGCCAATTTCACAAGAGTCACTCACAACCATGTGGTACCTTTTTACTTCTTCAAAATTATTAATAAATTTCACAAAATCTTCCTAGTGCCATGTTTTAAAATCTTGGCATCTCCAACCCATTTAAAAAAGCATTTAACCACTTATTCCTTTCTCTTACTTTACCCAGAGCCATGTGTCACTTTTCCACTCAACAAAACTTGGTCATTTCTCTTCAAAGGTGGCCTAGAGACATGTTTCAATCTTCTAATGGCTATAATACTATTCAAAATTATTTTATGACTCATCCAATTTTTTTTAAGTTTTCCCATTGGGGAAATGATGTCAGTGCTGCTCTAGGATAATAAGTTAGTGAGATAATGCTATGTGGCATAATTTTACTACTTCATTATCCAAAATATGTCCATACTAGTTTAATTCCTTTGGTCTACAATGTTACAAATATTATTCCATGTGTAATAATCCCACTACTTTACTATCCAAGAGATTTTTCTATAGATCATAGAGGCTCTAGGAAAGTGGGTGAGTGGGATGATTTCATGTGATGCAATCCTACTAGTCCACAACCCTATGGTGGTATATGTAGGCCTAGTTATGATGTCAAATACCTAATAAATTTAGTGAGTGATATGATTACATGTGATTAAATATCACTACACCATATCCCTAATGTAGTTTGTGTAATCCTTGTAGTTTGTCAGAGCATGGGCAAGTGAGATTGTGACATGTGAAATTTCATTTCATAGCAGAAAGAATAGTCATCATGCACTTAAAGATTCAAAAAATAAATGGAGTGAGGATAATCCATATGAAATCAAATAAAAAATAAAAATACACATTGGTTTTGCATCCATCAAATCACTAGAACTTGATGGGCCATCTACCCATCGAAGTTATCAAAGGCCAATAATCAACTACATGTTTGATTTGATTTGTAAAATCAATTACAACATGGTCTAAGATGGAAAAATGGTTGATAATGTGACCTAATTCATGAATGAAATTGGAACTATGAGATTTTCATGTGCATTACAATTAAACACAAAATTAAAAAGAGAAATTTTAATCTTAATGTGGTATTGTCTTAATTATGTAGAGATGTAGGCAGCTAGAAATCATGATGCAATTCCAATTACTCTTAGTTTTATAAGTAATTTGAGGCATGGTTAAACTACACAAATTATGATCACACCTTAAATCTATCAAATATTTTAAGTTGACTACTCAACCACATTTTAAGTTGACTGCTCAACCACATTCCCATAACTAGTAATGAGTGTTTGTAATTTCCCCATTATTTTGAAATTTTGGTTGAGTTCAAACTCCTTAGGCATACACATCTGTATAAGATCAACTTATTACTTTAATAAGGGATAGTCATTTTAGGATTATTTTAGTTTTATAAATAGATTAGTGGACTAGACATGCTTGGAGTCTCCATAGTTATTAGACCGAGCATTTTTCATGCTTTTCAAGTGTAGTGTTTTTATTGATGTTATGAAATGAAGTTTGTAGCTAAATTACTATTGTAAATATTGCCTTTGTTAATCAATAAAAAATATATTTATATTTATTTTTTTGTGTATTTGAATGTTCATCTCTTGTGTATCTTTATGGTGGTTATTCCCCTCTTTTCTCATAACAACTCCTCCCCAAGCTCTCTCCCCATCCTTTAGCTAGAGTTGTGTTAGGTTTGGCTTAGCTAATTACTAGTTTCTATGAGAATTTTCTTAGTCGAATGCTCTAGTTTCATATCTTTATAGTATGGCCTTTATTCTCTTCCTCCCTACCCTTCTCTATTTTTCCTTTTTTATTAGAGTGTTAGTTTAGGATTAATAAAAATCTATGTTTAATTTTTATCATGATTTTTTAATTCATACATTACCATTTAATAAATATTAAATACATTATTGGTAGACCAATTGATCCTCAGAGTGTCTATATATTAATCCATCATCCAAATTATTTTCACTAGTATGGCCTCTTACATGGAATAGATCACATCATCCAACTAAGTGAAGACCAACATACCAAGACTTGGTACATTTAAAAATTAAGGAGGTATTTTATTCACAAAATTTCTCTCCTTTTAGGAGAGGCAAGGGATTAACAAACCTTTTTCTAATTTTTTGGTTACATGTCAAAATATACATCAATAGTTAGTATTAATTGGTAGTTACCTTACCTCAAAAGGATAAGATAATCATGTAAACTATGAATGTACCATGTAAAATATAGATGTAATGTGTCTAGGTAGATATATCATTGAAACATGAAAAATGTGATCACACCAAGTCCTAAGATGCATGGTGTAGATCATGACAACATGTAGATAGTAATGGTATAATCTAAACAAGCAATAAAGCACACACACAAGAGCATTCAAAAATAAAATCAAGATACAAAAGTCCAAAAATACCATAGACAAAGGTCATGTTTAAATTTTGTACAACCAAAGGATCATGACTTAGTCAACTATACACAATGCAATAAATGACATATTCAAATGTAAACATACAAAAAGAAATGACATGTTCAAAATTCAAAGAGGCAAACAAAGGCATATGGGGCACAAACAATGGTACATATTTAAATTCTCAAACGATAAAGACAATATTGGTAAGATATTCAATTAAGTGCATAAATGAAATCATAAGCAACCAACACAAACATATTGTATTAGTACTTGGATATATGTGTTATCAAAAAATCTTAAGTGTATAACATATCAAGTACACTAAAAATATATATAATTGTAAATAAATTAATATGTAGGAACTCAATCATGATAATTTAAAGTGATTATAATATGATATAACTTGGGTGTATTGTGATCATAGAGGTGATTGCCTCGAACATCTTGGTGATATGAGTAGAGGTAAATCCCAACATCTAAAGGTGCATAGATCATCTATTTATGTATGCATGTATAACACTTAAAATATATGTGAAACACATGTATTTATAAAATACTAACATTACATATATCAACATGTAACTAAAATATATTTTAAAGAGCTAATAAGATACATAAATGTTGAACATATCTTGTATTTTTGAAGTTTTTTTATTTTTTTGGTATTTTTGAAATCTATGAAAGGAAGAGACTCTCTTATGATTGCATCTAAATTATTCTCATAGATATCTCCCAATATGAAACTGGTGTAATAAATTGGTGAAACTGTCAAGGAACATGTACAGGTGCAATATCTATCACTGTAATATATGTGATGCTCTATGTATGTAAAATATGACTTTGTGGTTTTGAAACGCTAATATTAGGAATAGGGATTTGTGAAACCCATCATTATACATTTTATCATTTGTTTGGAAAATTATTAATAGGAACATGTGTATGTGTTATGTATATATAAATATTATCTATAGTAGAGTTAGGAATTATATCATGGTATTTTGGTATGTTTGTATTTGTTATTCATGCTTCATATGAATGTGTACTTTTAGTTCATTACTCATTATGTATATATTACTTGTGATTTTTTTGTAATTTATATTTTTATATGATAAAATTCAAGGTAATATAAAATATTTTACTTTAATGATACTTTAAATTTAGTGATAATGAAGTAATCACTGCAAATAATTAAACCTAGTTGGAAATAAGAAAGATTGACTATAATGATCAAGTTTTAATAGATTTATAGTTTTTATTATGTCATTGCAAGTGATGTATTTGTATAAATATCCTATGAATATGTATGTGTTAGTTTAGGTATCCAAATTTATTTTTTTATGTATTCCCCCTCCACATTTCCTTCAATCAAGAACCTAATCAACCAATGGGTCCTTGGTAGAAATAGTGTAGGAAAGATCAATCTTGGTAGAGGGTACACTTTGTGAAGGAATCATACTAGTGTTTATCTTCTTATAAGGTCAATGGACCACATTTTCCTTAAAAGGAGAAAAATGGGATGTATTTCCCCTCTTGTAATAACCCCTAGATGAACTAGGGGAAAGAGATATATATGTTTCTTTCTAAAATGCAATAATTTCCATATCTACCAACTACATAAGATTTTGCTCAAGAGAAAAATAATCATTATCACAATGCCCATTTATAACATGGTAAGTGAAAAAGTATTGTATTTTTACCTTTTCAAAAAAATTTGGTGGATAATGATAATTTGGATGATGTTTTATCATTTGCTTATATAATATTGTGCATAATATGACATGTGGTCTATCTTTGTACCAATCAAATTAAAGTGGTTACGTTTTTGTAGAGTCATATGCTTTAATTATAGGAAATATTATGTAATTATATTAGTTTCCTTTATTCAATAATTTTAATCTTTGTTCTTTAGTATGAAATCTGCTTTTGAAGATTTTTTTAATTAGTTAATGACCCTTTTTAGTTTTCTTAGTTTCTTCAAAAACATTAATTATACAATGTTTGCCTTGATGTGGATAAATAGGTGATTCATTTTTGGTATTTATTAGAGCACATGCATATTTATTCACATCCCAATATAAGGTTTATAATAAATCAAAAGGACTATGTAATGCTCTTTCTCTAAGGATAGAAAGAATACCCTTGTTTTAGACAAGTTTTACTTATATTATTTTGAGGAAAGACAAAAGAAACTCGAGAAGGATATGGTTAGTATAACCTGATATGGTGTGTGCACATTCATCCAAATGGTTATAGATACTCCTCTTTGGCTAATGAGGAATGACCTAAAAATAATAAATCACTACAATAAATGGTTGATCAGTTAGATAGTAAGGTGGATTAACTAGCAAGTTAGATCTAAGAAGCATAAGCTTCCTTAGAGGCTGTCAATCCACATTTTTAAACAATCAAGTTTTGAAAGATAAAGTAATTGTATATATCATATAAAATAATAAAATTAAATACAAAGAATACTTGATAAATTAATAAATTAATTTGACTAATTATAGAAATAAATAGATTGATATTAATGCTTAATGAATCAAGTGTGGTTTAAAAAATAGGGTAGGGTTTTGTGATTAGGTGAGAGTTCAAAAGGTTGGATTGGTTTGAGGTCTAATGAGTGAAAACAAATTGTTGTTTATGTATTTGAAAATGGCCATTGATGGTTGAGGTGACTATCACTAGTTAAGGTAACCATTGGTGGTTAGGTAGCTATTGATGGTTGGAACAGACTGTCAGTGGTTAAAGTGACTATCGATGGTTTCTCTAGGTTTTGGTATGGTTAATAAGAATTGATTCGTGAGGTTATAAAATGAGATTATATAAGGTGGGTTTGGCCTAGGTTGGTTGTATAATAGTCACAAAGTAACTAATTAGTGAAAATAGATACTTAGCTCTCTTGGTCATTTGATCTAAAGAATAGCAAAAGCATTTTCCTAATAAATTGGTTGATAGGGTCTAGAGAAATTTTGGTAGAAGAATGGTATGTGGCTATTTTATGATGAGTGGTATTAATTTATATCATCATTTTACTTACTATTTCACTAGTTCATTGGAAGAATGACATTCCAAATATATTATGATACAAGAAGCTTTTGATAATTATGGATCCCTTTTCACCTCCTGCTCCTCTCATTTTATAAGAGGAGGGTGGAGGTGGAAGTGTAGGTTTAAATTGTTGTCTAAATTTAACTTTAACATGCATTGATCTATGAGTAAATCAAGAAAACTAATTACAATATGTGTGTGTGTGTGTGTGTGTGTGTGTGTGTGTGTGTGTGTGTGTGTGTGTGTGTGTGTGTGTGTGTGTGTGTGTGTGTGTGTGTGTGTGTGTGTGTGTGTGTGTGTGTGTGTGTGTGTGTGTGTGTGTGTGTGTGTGTGTGTGTGTGTGTGTGTGTGTGTGTGTGTGTGTGTGTATTTGAAGTAGGTGTTTAATGGTCAGGTGATGGAAACCTAATAGGGTAAGTTGTATTTTAAGTAGGTGTTTACCCTGATCATTAGTGGTTAGGTGTCATCCCTAAAATGGCAAGGTAAAAAAGACTAACACAAGCCCTATTGTGCTCATTTGAGCATTGTGACTTTTGGTGACTGGATTATAGCATCTTATGAGAAAATATTGATGACTAAGGATGATTGTGTAATTGATAGGGGGAGTGAGGTGTTGAGTTGACCAAAGGTGGATTGGAGATTGGATTTGATCAAGATGTAACATGGTTGAGGGAGAGCACAGAGATAGGTGGTGGTCCTTAGATTTCCTCCTTAATGATGATCGAGGAATGAATTAGGTACTATTATTCAATTTATAGTTTCGATTCAATTTGGGTAATTAAATTTTAATTGGAATTTATTATATTATCATAGTTAGTTGTGGGTTTATTTGACCTAGTTATAGGGTTTGATAGTTGTGTGGTTGAATATAGTAGGTTAGAGTTAAATTGGAAGGGTAGGGTAGGTAGGTAGAGTGTAGAGGTAGGTTTAGGTATAAATTTGTAATTTATTTATGGGGTGGGAGGTGTTATGTATGGGTAGTAGGGTTTTAAGTGATTGCCAACAGTCACTACATAGTGATCATCGATGGTCACTTGTGGTCATCATCGATCATGAGTGAACATTAGTAGTTAAGAAGTGACTATCAATAGGTCATTACAAGGTGACAATTGATGATTATTTATCTTGACCATCAGTGGTCGACTATGGGAACAATCAACCGTTAGTGGTCAAAGTTTAGGTTTAAAAGGATTGGTAAATTGTTAAGGTTAAGGATAACATTATGAAGAGTTCAGGTCAAGGTGAATCTATTTTATTAATAGGTAATGGTTAATATTAGGTGTTAAGGGTAGAAGTTATGCTTGGTATAATATTTTAGGGTGAAGGGTGTGAGTGTAGCCTAAGGTTTCATAGTATATGGTTATGTTCAAGGAAAGGTGTAAAGGTGTAGGTAATGATTAAGATGAGATAGGTGAAGATAAGATGGGTTAAGGGGAGTAATGTAGATAAGCCATAGGTATAGGTCATATTAGGAAAATGATATGAGTTAAAGAGATTAGCATAAGAGGTAGGTGTAAGAGGTTGAGTTTATAGGCAAAAAAATAATATAGAGTACTAAGTGTATTTATTATCAAACCTTGTAAGCATGGGAGAGGATTCAAATGAAGAATATAGTGACCCAAATTTTTGATGAGATTCATCAAAGTATGATTGTTGATGACTGGGTATACATGGAGAACATGGGCCTCAGTAATATGATGTAATACTAGTATGTACCTCAAGACACAACAATGTTAGTGGCACTCATCAAGAGATGGGATCCTGCCACTAATACCTTTTTGCTTCTTATAGGGGAGATAACTATTCTACCTAAGGATATCCATAAGATCATACAACTACTGATGTGGGGAAAGATGGTCTACCACATTAAGAGGGAGGAGTGGGACAAGCTTATGGGGTTCTTGTATGGAGATGATATGGATTTTTCAAGGTGGAACTTTGAAGGTTTCCATTACACACCACTCTACTAAAGGGATAGGGATGTGAGGAGGATTTTCACCATGATGATGATAGTAGTGATGTGTTATGCATTAATTAATTCTAGTACTGGGAGATTTCCTTATTTGTTGTTGGGGGTGCTGATGGAGATGTTTTTGGGTCATACAGTGTTCACATGCGCATGTGTGTTTCTAGTTTAGATTTATCAAGAGTTTTCAAGCTTTCATGCCCATCAAATATATGGGATCAGTGTCAACTTCATCCTCTATTATTGGGCCTAAAAGCACATCTAAGTTCTAAGATCGATGGGGCTGCTATGGGCATTTTATTCTTAGATGGGTTTTTGAGTTAGATACATATAGTAGAGGACTGATTATGCTCTCTAAAGACCTAGAAGAGGGTCACATAACATTTATTGATTTAGAGGATGGCTAAATATCTTAGTCATTAGAGATGTGATTTGGAAACCATATGTCAAGTTTCTACGATGGGCTCATTAAAGGTGACATACTTTATTCATATAGGGCTACAAATGGATGTATAACAAATGAGAGGGTGAGATAGAGCTCATACCATTTGAAAAGGTATGAAGATAGTTTGTTTTGGTTTAGGGTATCTATAGGGTGTTCTTAAGGTAAAAGAGGGAATATGTAGAGTTCCCACTACCCATTCCATAGCTAGTGCATGATTTCATTGACCATGAGGAGTTATTGATGAGGATAGAAATATATGATGAAGGTGTTATAGATGGGTATCTTACATGGTACCATGCACTTTATGTTAGAATTGATATTGGTCCTAAGGATGGCGATCATTAGGATATGGATGTTGATTCCAAAGGGGATGGCTACTAGGTTTAGATGTTTGGGGATACCCTGGATGTATAGGCAATGATGATTGAGAGGGACTAGCCATAGAAAAAACATCCTTGGTAGTGGCATAGGCAACACTAGTAGTAGTGTAGGGTCAGTTAGCCACCATTATAGGTGAGAGAGATTAGGATAGGTCTTAACTAGACTTGGTGATGTAGGAGAGAGATTATCTCAAATAGGCATGAGTTGGAATACCAATAGTAATGTCACTAGTAGGGACTATCTTAATGTAGATAAATTAATGATGATAGAGGATCTATAGTACTATAAGGACTTGGTCTTTAGGCATTATTTAGATGATCCCTAATGGGGTGAATGTAGGGTCATTATTTTAGGAGGTGTTATCATAGTGACACCAGGTTAGTGGGTTGCATCTACAGGTGGCCAGGTAAGTACAAGAAGACATGCTCCAAGAGGTAGTGGTGCCCCAAGATCTTAGAATTGTGATGAGACATTTATATTTTGATGTATATGATTTTTGATATTGGTATGCAATTTAATGAATTAAGATGTATATTTTGAGAGAGATATGTATATTTTTGTATACATGATGATGATTATGTGATTATAGACTCATGATTTATAGATATGGTCTTTACATGTGGATTTTGGTTCATGCTTATGGTGTTCATATTGATTATTGATGATGTGTAATCACCTAGCTAGGAATGTGATGATATATATTTAATGTATGTTCATGATGATGTTTGATATGGATTGTTGTTATTTATGTGGTTATGATGTGATGTTTATGACAATCCTAATATGATTTTTTGATGCTAATTATTGATGATTAGGATGATGTTTATGACATTATGATTATGGTATTTTGTGGATGTTTTTAATTAATGTGATCATTTAATTTAATGTTTTTAGATGATTATGAATATGATATTGATATGATCATGGTTATGGTGATGATTGTGGTGATGGTTATGCTTATGTGAATGAAGTTATGATGTGATCATTATTTATGGTCTATGAAATATTAGGTTGATAGTGATGATTATGTTCATACCTAATTTTAATGAGTATATGCTTCCTTATTAATATTTAGACATGTGGTGGATATGATATATGTGATTATGAGGTTCTGATGGTGATAGTTGGTTTATGATTATGTTAATTGATGTATTTTTTTAATGATGTGATGATGATATCATGGGATGTGGTAATAATTATGGTTATTTTGTTTAGATTGGGGTGAAGTACATAAGGTAAGTTAAATAAAAAAAACTAGATATAAGAAATAAAAGACAAACCAGGGATAAACATTTAAGTGACTATGTCAACTAGTATGAGAGAAGGAGAAGAAGGCATGATGCTTCTTCTTTGGCCAAAACTAAAAATAAACTGAAGTTGGATCAGCTTATGGAACATAATCCCTTTGAATGATTTACATTAGTGTGTTTTAGTTGGTTAAAAAGGTGTCTTGATCACATAATGTCAAGTAAGCCCAAAATCCCTTGCTTATAATCTATAAAGGGGAGATGGATGAAGGTGGAATCTTCTTATGAGACTAGCATGCCTCTTCTAGAGGTTACCAAAGAGTCAATATAAATAAGTCTATGTCACATGATGTGTAGACTAATTGATGCATGAAGTCGACATATGAAAGCCAATTGCATCTATCAAAATTATTTTTCTTTCTTTTTTATGTTTAATAATGGGTATTTTGCTAAATTTTTATTTTCTTATAGTGGTTAGGAAAGTTTATTATTATAGGAAGCTTCCAAGAAATTACTACCCTTTTATAAATGTTTTACTCAACCATCCTTCAAGGGAGTGGTCTAAGTTTTATGTGATTTATTTAACACCTTTTGATTATTGTCCTTCAAAGGAGTGGTTTACCTTATATTGAGAAATTTTGATATGTTTTGGGAGCTATCCTTCAAGGGAGTAGTCTAGGAATGCTAAAGAGTGACCCATATGGGTTCTTTTAATTTTTATTTTGATGTTTGCTTTTGATGTCATGGACTTACTTATATAGGCTCAAAGGGTCACCTTTTTAAAATAAAAAACTAAAAACACAAAAAATTGAGTAGGTGTGTAAGAGGTTTAGGTAAAAATGACCATGGGAATCTATTCTAAGAGAGGGGTGGAAATTACCATGAGAACCATGCCATGGGTAGAGCCATGATACCCATTATTAAAGATTAGGCTCTGCTTTAGATGGATAATCACGTGATTCAATTTTAATTGGTTGTCCCTAAAATAGGGAGATGGATGGGGTTTTAAAACAAGGGATGAGATTAAGTTGTACAAAAGGTGAGTTTGATCATATTTTAACAGAAGAAAGGATGCAAATGTGAAGCATTGAGGGGCTCAATTTATGGGTTGATTTCAAGAGAGGACAACCGATAAGCTCTTGATCCATACCTATACATTATGATATAAGGACCAAGCCAAGTGAAAACAATCTTGCCTTGATTTCTTTTCTCCATATTTGTGACATGTTGATTTTACTTTAGGAAAAGGTCTCTAATATTGAATTATCACATTTTAAGGTGTTTTTTATAAGCACTTTTGATGCATTATTGATATAAATGAAGATGAGTGTGTATAGATAAATCATGCTCATCAACTATCTCAAGTTAGGCTAAAAATTCTTAATGATAATCTCTCTTAGAGATAATATCTCTCAAGGATATGTGAATAGAGGGAATTTGTACTTCAAGAAACAAGACAACCTATGCTCCAAAAAACTAGAGAAAAAAGGGTAGCACCTATAGGGATTTGAATGCTAGTATGATATGACCATAAGGTGAATGGGATGTGTAAATGTTAGTCTCGACTAGATGCTATTGAGAGTTTTTCTATAGGATTATACCTATTCATTTTCTTGAGGATGATAGGGTGAAGAGAAACTCAAATTGATGCTGAATGTATCACAAAGACCTTGGACTTTTTTATTTTTAAATGATTTTCCATTATTGATGATAATTTTGTGAGGAACACCAAAATGATAGATGATGTGATGATTGATAAAGTAAAAAATATTTTCATATTTGGTTGAGACAAGAGGAATAAAATCTACCAATTTAGTAAAATATTCAGTCATAGTGATGATAGAATGATGTTACTATGAAGAATGGGAGTTAATTTCACCAATAAAGTCTAGACCCCATTATGAGAAGGGTCATAAATCTGTGGATGCATGAAGACTATGGCTAGGTACATGATGTAAATTAGCATTTTGTTGACATTTGACACACATTTTCACAAATCATATCAATATTGGTTAAGGGTAGGCCGATAATAGCCAAGGTTAAAGATGTGTTTAGCAATGACTAGGCCACTAAAGTATCCCCCATAAATCCCATCATGTGTTTCTCTAATAGCATACAAGGCTTTGTGTTTACATAGGAAATGGGAGAGGAGACCATCAAATCCATGTTTATAAAGAATTCCCCCTAGTATGGTATAACATGAGATACTCTAGATAAACACTCTTTGAGCATTCTTGAAAAGACTAGAAGGAATGATTGTAAGGTTAAGATAATTGAATGTCTTCTAAAACCAAAGGTTGGGTTGGGCCTCATTCACATTAAAGATGGTGGAAGAGTCTATTTTAACATAATAAGGTTGGGTAAGTCTTTGGATAATGACAAATATCTTAGAGTCAGGGGGTATAGATGGGATCTAAGAGGTGAGGGAAGCCATCGTATTGTTAAACCTATTCATAAATCATAAGATGGTTTGGATATTATGGTATTCAAATGAGGCTAAGAGGACATCAAAAAATTATTTATACTACTATAAAAAATCATTTTTACACTAATAAGAACCATGGATTTGGTTGATCACTAGTTGGGGGTAAATAAATATGTTGATCATTTTGACTCCCAAGGTTAATGCAGTTTGGAGACCTATCACTAGGGCTTCATACTCAGCCATATTGTTGGTACATTTGAAATTTATCTTGAAGGATAAAGTAAAAGGTTTATTATGAATGGGGATAAGTATGTTGCCATCTCCCCCACTACATTGACACTTTGATTCATCGAATAATATGGTAACTTGATAGGTGAATTTTGCCTAAGTGAGGGTTGTAATGGACTCATCTAGAAACTCTAGAGGAGGAGGTTGATAATCAAGAAAGTGTGCATCATCTAGTTGGTTAGAAATGACTTGCCCTTTAATTTACTTATGCTGAAGAAACTCCATATTTAGCTAAAATAGTGAGCCACTTGACCATACATTGGTTTTGGTATGGCTTGGAATACATATACTTGAGTGGATCGATATTGGTTATGATATAGGTCTTATGGTTGAGAAGGTAGTGGTGAAGCTTAGTGGTCATAAATACTAAGGCTAGGCAAATTTTCTCAATATGGGTGTACAAAGTTTCATACTCTATAAGCATGTGGATAATGGGCTTAGAATCATGATTAGTGACTATGTTTTGGGTGGTGATGGAGGGGTTGATTTTAGGCATGTTGTTGTAAGATGAAAAAAAAATTATTCTATAAGCTTAAAATGAGGGGAAGTCCTAAAGCTCCTCAAAATTTAGCAAGTGGTTAATTGCGATAATGCACAAGTTATCTTGAGTGCCCAAGTTGATATCGATAGTGGATTAATTTAACATAGAGAAGAGATTTATGAATATAAGAATTAGGTACACCTAGATAGGTGAGAATAAAATCATCATCTTGACATGGAATGGTATTAATGATAAGAGAGTCATCTATGATCATCTCAGGATGGATCAAAGGAATGGTTATGGTCATCCCATCCTTTTGATAAGTTAGGCATCCAAGGCTGATTATGTTGATGAAAAAAAGCTATGGGGTGATGTCAAAATCCATAATTATCAATGGTGGAGTGGATGGCAAGTATAAGATTACCTCATCAATGATGGTAATGGGAGCTGAGTTGGTTTTTGTTTAAGTGGCATGAAACTAAGACCATGATTTTTATGAGTTTTTTAGGTTTTAACTGGAAGTAACTCATGCAACCTATGTTCATACTGACCTAGACCAAATCCCTTCCAAGTACACATGTAGAGGTATGTTTTGTAAAATTCTAGTTTTTCTAGATAAGATAAACTAAAGGTAAATGGTCAAGGTGAAAAAGAGGCAGTATAAGTATCAAAGGGATTATCAAGTCCCTTATAGAGGAAATTGGTTTGATGAGTTGAGGGTCTAAAAGGAACAATGGTTTTGATATTGCAATATAATCAGGTTGGTGGTCAAGATTCCCATACTATTAAGGAGTAGGAAAGGTGTCTAGTGTTAAAAGGTGATACTCTCCCAATGAAAGATGTTGGAAGGTTGATAAGAAAGGGTTCATTGTAGGGATTTGGGTGGAAGGGATAGAAGAGCTAGTGGATGATTTGGTGGTAAATAGAGATGGGGCTTCATATTTTACTAGTGAAGGCTTATCAGATGGAGGAAATAGAACATCATTGGGTTGATACATCATGTTTCATGATGTGAAAGGGATTGGGTCAGCTTGTATGGTAACAACTTGACCTTCATTCTCAAATTTAACACATTGGTATAGGGTGGATGACATAGAACTCATGGAGTGAATCCAAGGTAATCCCATTAAAATATTGTACTAAAACCTACCTTATACTATGTAAAAGAGCTCAGGAAGTGTACAGGGTCTTAGGTGAATGTGAAGGACAATAGTTCTTAGAGATGTGGCCATGGTATCATTAAATTATCAAATCATTGTTGAGGTTTATGACATGATGTGGTCAATTAATTTGAGTTGGTTGTAGGTGTGAGAGGATATGATGTTGATACAAGCTCCCCCATCAATCAAAACCCTCTTAGTATGGGTTTGGTTGATGTATATAGTAATGAAGAGGAGAGGGCCTGGGTCATTTAGATGGATGAAAGGTATTTCTAAATCCTTGAAGGTAACAAGGTTGGAAATGTGAAGAGATATGACAAAGGATAGTAAAGGTTGAGGGTCTTCTAGCCTAACCTCTATATATTATAGAGCTTATATCATTACCTGGTGTTGATGGGGTAAGGTATTAATTAGTTCAGACAAACTCATCTAGATTGATGTTTGGTGAAGATGTTTTAAAAATACTCATTAGATTGAGTTAGATGGATTAGAGGGGGAGGGACCCAACATAAAAAATTTTGGTGTCATTAAAGGTGAAGATTCTTGGTGTTGCCTAAGTGGTTACATTGTGGAAGAGGGATATGTCCATAGTTTGGACACCTTGGCTTTTCCCTTGTCAATGGTTTGAGCCTGTGATCATGTGACCACATGGATTGTATGGATTGGGGGAGGAGTTAAGATGGATGATTACTTTAGTTCCTCTTTACTCTAAGGTGAGAGTGGAGAAGTAGGTAGTTATTAGTTGAGGGTTATTGGTTCTTAGATCGGTGTTGGGCTCATAAGAGGCTCATTAGATAATAAGTCATCTCCATGGTATATGTAATGGGCTATCATATGGAGGACCTTACAATTCTTTGTGTCATACCTAGGTGTCATATGGTATGAACATACTAATTTATCATTATATTAAGGTGGTTTAGGATTATTTGGGTTAAATGGTCTGATTGGTGGCAAGGTTAGACAAGATTCTTGAAATATCCTTTTTAGTATGGTTACATAAGATTCAAGAAATAGTGATAAACAATTGGAAGTCTTAGGTTTGGTAATCGAGGTGGAAACCCTTTTAGGAGTGGATTTGGTGGTAGAGCTTTTGGGTAAATGAGAATTTTTGGTGGATAGCTTCAACACTAGTAGAGGGTTTGATATCCTCAAGTTAGAAGGTTTTTTGGTATATGTTTGATAGGTAAGTAGCTTGTTTATAGATGATTGGGAGTTAGGAGGTATGTTCATGGGTGGCTCAGTGAAAATAAGTGTCAATGAAAGTAGGAGTGATGGTGTAACCAAAAGTGGTGGTTGGGTTTTTATCGGTATGTTTGGTTTCCTAATTAAGGTAGAGGGATGAGGTCCCAAAATAGATTTCAAATTAGAGAGGGAGGTAGAGTTTTGGTTTTTGGGTTTCTAGGTGGTTTTACCTTCTTTGTTGGCTTAGCTTGGAGTTTGTTTGATAGGTTTAGTAGGCTTAAATCCAAATTTATTAATGGGTGATTAATGTTATGATTAGGAGATATACCAAAGTTCTTGGTGGGTTTGGTTAAAATGGTGGAAGGTGATTTAGTGACTTTGGGTGAGTTTGGTTTTAATGGTGTTACTATAGTTTGGTGGGTAGAGGTGTTCGATGATTGGGTTATGGTGATAGTGGATTTGATGGTGGAAAGCTGATGGTGAAGGATCTTGCTTGGTTTTATATAGGAGTCTAATTTGTTTCCAAAAGGTGGCCTGATCCATGTTAGGGTCAGATATGAATTCTAATTGTTTAACTAGTCTGGAAAAGGGTTTATAGATGGGTTTGAATCCCTAGATATTGGATTTAAAAGATAGACTTAGGGTTTTAGGGGGGCGGGATGATTACCTCATCCTTTTCCTAACCAAGAGGTTTTAATATTTGTGAAGGTAACTCCTTAGTAGGAGGTATAAGCAAAGTGGTTTTTTCCATAGGAGTGATTTCTAAAGGAAGAGTGGATTATTGTATGATTGATAAAAATGATGAAGTGGGAATGGTTTCATCCTCTTATGTACATATCAAAGAGGAGGTTAGTGAATCTACTACCTCAATAAATGGAGTGGGGGAAGAGGTGATTTGGTTGATGGTTTTCTTAGCAATGAGTGCATCAATAACCATATTGACAATATGGGCCTCATGATACTAAGAGAATTTTGCTTTGCTTTCATTGTTGGTGGGAGGATCATGGTTGGGAAATGGTTATCTTAATATGTCAAGTGTTTAGTTTAGGGGTAAATTGGGGTTATCTAACACAAGTTTCCCCTTTTCAATGAGATTTTGGATAACATTATTGAAGGTCTTACATCTACTAACATCATCTCTAATGACTTAGTAGAACACACATAATTCATTCTCCTTGTACCAACTAGGTATAAGATGAGAAGAATCAAATTATTGTGGAGGTTTGATCATGGGACATTGTATGATATTAGCTTTTAAAAATTTCTCTAAGACCAAAGCAAATGACTCTCCAAGTAGAGTAAAATATTTCTAGGTGTTGTGATTTGATTTCTTAATGTTTTGATTGGGAGAATTGGAAGAGTTATATTAGTTAACAATGGGTGGAGGGTGGTCTTAAAGACTACTGCATTCTTGGTTCCCTTGTTTTTAGAGTTAGTGTTGGTTTTGTTGTTGGGTTTAGAGGATGTAGCTTCATTTTATTTGAAGGTAGAGTTCTTATTTCTTAATGTCAGTTTTCCCTCATTAATGGCTCTATTTTATAGTTTTTATGCCATGGTGAAAGATTCATAAAAGGTCCTAAAACTTTGAATGCATAAAGTAGAGGATGTGCTTGGTGTAAGCCCAGGAAAATAGTTCAATTAGCTTGGGTTGGGGTAGAGGGAAGGAGAGTTGTTTTATCAAATTTCTCTAATGGGCTATGAAGTCAACAATGGATTTATCATCAAATTATTGAATGGAGTAGAGACTAGTGATGAATACTTTCTTAAAGATGTTTAAGTAAAAATGGTCTAAGAAAATCTAAGGTAGTTGGGTAAAATAAAAGAGGGAGTGCTTTATAATAGCACTGAAATAATCTAGTGCTAGACTTGATAGAGACATAGGGAAACTAAAAATAAGGAGAGAATCATCATAGACAATCATATAACATGAATGCTTAAATGTTCTTCGGTGTTTTTGAGGGTCCTCCTTACTATAAAACTTTGAAAAAATCAAAACTTTCCATTGAGGAGGGTATGGTTGAATGGGGATGGATGGTTAAATTAGTTTATTATAGATTTGGCCGTATGAAAAAATATTATGATATATAAAAATAGATGACTCTAGAGTAGTCATTTTATCCACTAACATTTTGATAAGTTCAGTTTGGGGTTATGCACCCCCATAGTTGTAAGGTAGATTATGTTGGGTTAAGGATGGTATAACATATGTGTAATTGGTATGGGGTTAAGAGGATTCCACATGTTGGCATGTGGACATGGGTAGTTAGGATGATGCCACATATGAATACATAAAGATAGCCAGTTGGGTGGAAGGTAGAGGTATATACCCTTGTGGGTTACAAATCTAACTTGAATTTGGCAAAATAGGCATGTGTTGAGAGGTTAAAGTATATTAGGTATGAGGTATGGTTAGGTTAGTAGGTAGAGCTTATGTGGAAACTTTGGTGTTGATGGGTGAAAGGGTGGAAGTTATGGGAACCACCAGGTTATAGAATGGAGTGGAGGTAGGTAGGTTAGAAATGAGAGGGATGGTGGTGGAACTAAAAGAGGGTACTCTTATAGTAAAGGAAGTACTGACACCCAAAGTTTTGATTGATCTTATACTAGGATGGTTATTAGTTGGGGAATAAAGTGCTTGGGTGTTGCTTGGTTGAGTGGGTCAATTTTGAATGGTAGTATCAGTTGCATTATGAGTAGAGTATGATGCCTGGGTGACTAAAGGTTGGGTGGAGATGGTAGCTACTAAAGTGTCACCCATAAGGTAGGATGGCATGTCATATAACTAGTCAGTAGGTGGAACTAAAGTAGGGGTATGGTGAGATATGGTGTCAAGGTAATTTTTTAGGGCTAGGGGGTTATTATCCAAAATGTGGAAAAGCCTGCATCATCTTAGGTAACCATTTGAGAGATGGTAGGACTCTTAAAAGGATGAGGATAACTCTTTTCATCTGAGATGTACTCTATGGATGATGGAGAAGAGGAAGATGGATGATTAGGAGGTGGTTCCTAGTTGTTACCTAGTTAAAACCATGAAAATAAGGAAATGAGGAAGATCTAAACAATCTAATAACTCAAATAAAGACAAGAAAAAGTCAAGGAAATGAAACTCACACTAAAGAACATTAAATCCTAAGGTTCCCTTTAGTCTTTTTTGTGGCTTATGCTTTATG
The DNA here is from genome assembly GCA_037957365.1 of Torreya grandis. Taxonomy (NCBI): domain Eukaryota; kingdom Viridiplantae; phylum Streptophyta; class Pinopsida; order Cupressales; family Taxaceae; genus Torreya; species Torreya grandis. The sequence goes on from JARHVA010004440.1 coordinate 851,447, forward strand.
TTTTGAGAATTGTGTGATCAAATTTATCTTGTAGTGTGGGTACTATAAAATGTGTATATGTTTGGTTTCATGTTATGTTTATGCTCTCAAAGGGATCTATGTTGGAAATCAGCATGTGGCTTGATATTAAGGCCTACCCCCTCACTTCACACACCATAGTGATAAGGGTGTTATGTTATTAACCAATATATACTAGTTACTAGATTTTATACTTAACTAGAGAGCTAAGTTAGTTCTCCCTTTGGTGATGAAATCCAAGTAGGATGATCAGGAAAGGTGACCATTAGGTATTGAAATCCCATTCGAGCCATATGTCAATGTTTGATGATTGATTAGATGTAAGTGGTTTGGTCTTGTGTATGTGATAAGACTAAAACTATGATTGATTCACTTGATTATTTTAAGCTATATGAGCTAAAATAAGCAAGCAAATAATGGATATAGTCATTTTTAGGCCCAAAATGAAATTTTGATTTCATTTTATGAGTAGAGAACAAGAAGAAGCACCTAGATGCAAATATGAACCCAAAAAAATAATCAAGGGTCCCACCAAGTGTGCCAAAATGTTTAAAATAATTTATTCTTATATTCTTTATAGGAAAGAGAAAATAAAATTGACAAGGGTATGGTTAGTAGAACCTAATATGTTTTGTGTGCATTGATTCAGATGATTGTAGATACTACTCTTTAGATTAGGAAGAATGACTTATAGATAATTAATCACTAAAGAAATGGTTGAGAAGTTAGATATTAAGGTGTATTGCCTATAAATATAGATCTAAGAAACATGAGCTTCTTTGGAGGCTATCAATCCACACTTTTAAATAATCAAGTTTTGAAAGATAAAGTACTTGCATATATCATAGAAAATATTAAAATGAAATACAAAGATTACTTGATAAATCAATAGATGAATTTTACTTATTATAATAATAAATAGATTAAAAATAATGTCAAATAAATAAAGTGTGGTTTGGAAAATAGTGTAGGTTTCTATGATTAGGAAAGAGGTCAAAAGGTTGGATGGGGTTGAGGTCTGTTAGGTAAAAATAACTTGTTTATTTGTTTGATAGTGACCATCAGTGGTTAAGGTGATTATCAGTGGTTGAGGTGACCATCAGTGGTTAGTTATTTATCATTGCTTGGGATAAACCATTCTTGGTCAAGGTGACCCTTGATGGTTTCTATGGGTTTTGGACTGGTTAAGAAAAACTAATTGGTGAGGTTACAAAATGAGATTCTAAAAGGTAGGTTCGGGCTAGGTTGGTTATGAAACAAGAAAAAAATACTTATCTCTCCTAGTCATTTGATCTAAATAATGTTTGAGGTATATGCCCAATAAATTTTTTGATGAAGTTTGGAGAATATTTTCCAAAGTAATGATACATGTCTATTGTCTGATGAGTGGTAGCACTATAGATCTCCATCATACTTATTGGTTATCTAGAAGAATGACCTGCCAAAGAAATTTTGATATAATAAGCTCTTGATAGTTGTAGATCCCTTTTCACCTCCCACTCCTCTCTTTTTATAGGAAGAAAGGGGAGGTAGAACTTTAGGTTTAACAATTGGTTTAACTTTCTATCTAAATTTAACTTCAACATGCATTGATCTATGAGTAGATCAAAAAAGCTAATTATAAAAAAGAAAGTTGTAGTTGAAGTGGGTGTTTAATGTTCAGGTGGTAGAAACCTGACCATCAAAATTCATCTTATTCATCAATGGTTAGGGTGACTATCAGTGGTCAAGGGTCAAAGGCTAAGTTTGTTCAAGGTGGGTTAGTGAGCCAGTTTAGCTAGTCAACTAACTAAACTTAGGATTATGTTCAAAGGGTTGGGGGATGGTCCCTAGGGATTCCTAAAGTGGTCTAAGGGTGATTTGACATCTAGAAAAATTATTTTTAGTTTTATAGTTTCTACAACCCCTACTAAATATGAATTGTACTTCCAAATATAAGGGATATAGTTTAAGGAATACAAGATATCCTTATATCTAATGGCATAAATTGAAGGGATTCATCCACATTTTGAGTTAAGGCTTAAAAATGTTCCAATGGTATCTTAGGAATTTTGTGCGTATGGAATTGAGATAATAATATATCCTCAAATTTTTAAGGTTGATAAGGAACCATTTTTAAGTGTATAGAACTAATCAAGAACTTTTTGAGCTAAACTTCTATGGAAAAATTTTAATAAAAAATATCCATCTTTAGCCCAATGTTCAAATGAGTGTATATATTATTTCAAATGATTTATAGGACCTATTTTGCTATATAAGGAAGAGAATAAATGAATTTTAAAAGTGAAAATATATGGATAATAAAAAACATCTCTAGTAAGGGGTTGGTCCTCTAATATAATATCATTAAAAGTAGCCTCATGGGAGGAAACTTACAACTTAAGAAGAGTCATTTGTTTTTTAATATCTCCCATGGTAATCATTAGAGATGGAATATCACTAGGAGGTGTTGGTAAAGAGATTGAATAATTACTTAGAGGTTATAATTTTCTATCCTTATGGAACATAGGAATAATAAGCTCATTACCACCCTCATTGTATTTTAGGATAGGATCATCATGTGGTTTTTAAACATTATGTTAAAGGATATCCACATTGCATGATGATTCAGGAGAGATCATTATTTAATTTAAATATCACAAAGCTTAATTCAATAATTATTTTAAATAGCATGAGTACTTGGATTGTTATTACATTCAAGAGGGATAGAAAATGTACTTTCATTATTTTCATCTATAATTGGAACATTATTTTTGTTGGAAGATGTAAAAAAGGGAGATAGAGGAATGTTATCCATTTTAATTTAGATATTATCATAGGAAGGAAATATTCAATCTTGATTTTCATTTTTTAAATCAAAATAAAAAAGGGTGGAAGATGCAATATCACTTTCTACTTTAGATACATCATTTTTATATGAGAAAAGAACATTTGCATATCTATCATTTGGATCATTACTATTTTTTTGAAGAAATTATTTCATTAGGAAACCTTTAGCCAATATGTTTTGTTGTTTATTTTTAATTGGAAGAAAAGTATAAGAACATGTGTCTTTAATACATTGGCTAGTATAGTCATTTTCATGTTTCTAATCTACAAGAGTAGGAAGAGAAGTAGTACATGAATTTATATTATCATTGAGATATATATAGAGAGAATTACTTTCACTATTTTCATTTGAGTGATCCTAAAAAAGGATAATATCTTGAATATTAAAATAACTTTGACAAGAAGGAACACACTCAATTTATTCAACATTTTTATTATTGGAAATAGGAGACACATATTCAATTTTTTTCAACATTTACATCATTGAAAGAAGAATAAATAGGAGAAATAGGATCCAAAAACCTAAGAGGGGTGAAATTACACTCATAACCATATTAAATATTATTATTATCATTACCATGTTCATCTAGACAAGTGTTTTCATCATTATTTAAATCATTGTCATAGTTATAATCAAAATAAGAGGTGTCATGCTATTTATCATATTCCATAACATCTTCATATGCAATACATTGATCATCAGGTGCATTGAACCAATGATATAAAAAATGGGGTTTCCTATACCTTTTATTAGAGGTAAACATGTTGAGGAAAGGCACAAATTTAGATGTAACCATAAATAAGATGTTCGATCCAATATCTAGTTCTGAAATATTCATGAGATTGGGTATACCCAAAGAGGAAAATGGGAAAAATGATGGAATTTTATCTTCCATTTTATGATTAATTTGGGATCAACCTAGGGAATAGCTATGTGTATTTGAATTCATTATGGATTTTACATGTAATAATCTCCAAGAGATCCAGTACCATCATTGGAAGCTTAATACATAATTTTTTGATAAAGGTCTATTTGTCTAGAGTTGTTATTGATGATCATATATTATGATCATTTTCTTTCTAAACATAAGGGGAAGGGTTGTTAAATATTTAAAAATAAACATAAAAAGAGAGGGGAAAGTAAGGGAAAAAAGAGTGCCTCTAAATTTATAATGAGATCAACATCTTGACCATCAAACCAAATTCCCTTGACATAGTTATAACACTATTTATTAAATTTAACTAAAAGTTAGAACTCCAATAATATACAATGGGAAGAGTTTGAGGAAATAGGGAATAATGCCTCAATTATTAACCCTCACTAAATATAATTACTAGAATTTCATATTAGATAACATAAATATCCAAGATAACTTGTAGACTAGAACATAAATTATCATTATTGTGAGAAAAGAAACAAAAGAATCCACAAAGGGCTTCTAATAGACAATCACATTATAACCTTAGCATACATTTAATGTAAAGGTGTTAATTTGATTAATCTAACATTAACAATCATTCAAAATGGAGATGAAAGATAATTTGAAACATAAAATAAATATTTTATAGAAATATGAAATTGCATTAATTAAAATACAAGTGTTGTTACAACAATATCGATCATGGCTAACTTTCACAGTCTGAATGGGTAAAAGATAAATTAGGTGAAATATTGAATTAAATCTAACATCAATTTCAATCAAAAATTTGTTGACACTTTATTTATAATACGGCTATGATTTTTTATAGATAAGGATGGGATTCGCCTCTAAATAGTGTGAGATTCCCATCTTGGGGTATGATGGCCACCCCTAGTGCTTACAACCATATAATTCAAATATCAAATAAAATCCCCCTAATCCATTCCCAAAAATATTTGAGGGGGACCACTTTAACTAAGTTGCGGTATGGTTTGTGAGGATTTGGCTCATAACTACTTTGGCCTTGCCCTTCTAGCCTCAAATGTGACTACCACAAGGTCAAACTCCCAATCTAGCTTGGCAAGGTTCATCATGGGTTCTCTAAATATTTTTTTGTCCTAAGTGACCAATATATGGTATACTACAAGGGAGCCTTAAAGATAACTAGATCTTAGACACCTATTAATACTTATTGTGGGCTATGTTTAAATCTTGATAAACACCCTGGCCCCTTTCCTTATTTTCCATAGTGAGCTTCTTCCTCATGGCAAAGTCAATGTGACCCAAGTAGACTCCAAACTCTTCTTTGTCTAGTAGTGTGCCATTCAAGTAGAACAACATATAGATATTGAATTCATTGAAGTATGCTAATATATTTTTCCTACCATATTCCAAGGGTCATATCATGATTTAAGCTACTATCATCCACTCTTCCATAATGGTTTTATGTTACTAGCATATATTTGATATCATCCTAAGTCTAAGGTCTTAATTAATTTTAACTCTAAGAAAATTACTTTATTAACTATCACCAAGAGCTTCCTGAATTTCCCATCAATATCCATGATCCTCTATAAATAAGCCTCAATTCACTAGATGGGCACTTTGGTCTCTACCATAGTTTCCACCACCTTCCCCATAATTGATAAAAGTAATAAGATGTCATATTTGACCTACCCAATTAGATTGATGAGGAATGATATCTTTACCTAGGCCTCTAGGGTCCAAATTTGATTTTATATATCCTCGAGGAGATTCTTCAACATGTCATGGGTTTCCTAGAGAAAGAAAATGGATCATCGGTTACCTTCTCCTCCCCAACATACATCCTCACTTTGCTTAGGGAGAAAAAATCCTATTGGGTCTGTCAAACCACTGGGTTTCCCTCTTAGATGAATTTTTACATGAGGGTCCTCTTCATGTTCCCCATGGCATAGTTGAAATTCCACTACACATCTAGGTCACCTTTGATTTTCATCTCTAGGATTTGTGATAATGGGATAACTCCCTATATTTTAGGAGGTGCTAGAGGAGTGGTAGATATGGTAGTAAAGGCCAAAATATGAGGTGGAGGGGAAATTGAGGAAGTGAAAAGTGTGAATGATGAAATTAGTGGTAGAAGAGGAGACATGAGAGTGAAGGGAGTTAGGATAAATGAGGAGGCCCATAGAAACAATTGTGCCTACCACTAACATTAGATAATGTCTACCTAGGGGGAAATGACTCCTATGAGAGGGCTATTCATCATAAGGGAAGTGTAGACACTATAAATATGCACATGATATTTCTAGTTGTTGAAATGTCTTAGGGCCCCTATTAGACCCTGAATCTAAGTTGACCACCTAGTTAGACAACTCATCAACCTACTAACTTAACCTTCTAACCAACCCCTTTTTTATTTACTTTGAACCCTTTTCCCTTAGACACTTGACTACTAATGGTCATCTTAACTATCAATGATTATCCTAACCATTGATGACGTCCTCACCTTCTTAACACATCACTAACTATGTGTAATATAATGAGGCACAATTTAATATTTTTACCTTATGAAGTACTAAAAAACTTCAAAGCATTATGATCAGCCACCTCACTATCTAGGCAACTTTCCATCCTCCATCTCTCTTTGCCTATAAAAAGAGATGAGTGGGAGGTGAAAAGGATCCATGTTCAAGATATAAAATCTTCTTAGACATAGGTATCCAAGATCTCTAGCATCTAGTCTTCCTTCATCAACTCCATAATAAAAAAAGAGACCCAACCTCTACCAACTTTGTTTTAGAGGCCAAAGTATTATTACTCTATCAAAATTGCCTCAACCTTCCACTATCAACCAACTAGTAAGCTATAGGTATAATATAACTATTATTTATTTCATTGGATTTCTAACCCCTTAAACTAATCAGACTTGTCTACACCTTATTTTCCAATTTATAGAACCTTAACAAAACCATTATCTAACCACCTACCTATTCTATAACTCTTTTTTAAACACCTTCAGAAATCCAAAAGTAACCACCAATGGTTACCCCCAACCATTGACAGTTACCTAACCATCGACACTCAGCTTAATCATTAATGGTTCATCCAAACACTAATGGTCACTATGGTAGAAAATAATAGCAAGTTATTTTCATCCTCTTAACCCCACCCAAACCTAACTTTTTATGTTCCTACTTGTTCATAAACCCTTTTCTTATTTTTTGAACCTGACTTCACCCCCTTTATCATGAGTATTGATCCATTTTTTCTATATTTTATCATTTTATTTAGCAAGCATTCCATTTTCTTCTTGTACTGCATTGCATTTACTTTATGCAAGTACCTTACTTTATCATATTCAAATTTATTATTATCAAAAATGGATTGACAACCTCCTAACAAGTGTATGCTTATCGGATCTAGATCATGCTAGGTAGTCCACCCAACTATTTTTCTAACAACCCCTTTTGTTAGTACTTTCTTATTTATAGTTTATTCCTTCCTATCTAAAGAAGAGTTCTCTATCTCCATCTAGATTATCTTCACATCACCAACTAGGTATTTATACCACTTCCTTTTTACTAGTTTCATGCCTTCTTTCAAAATTAAGAAATGATTAGAAATTAAGAGAAACATTTTATCATGGTTGATAGTACCTAGCATCATCTAGGTTCCCCTTATTTCTTCCTTTATTCTATGCTCATTAAATAAAATCTAAAATTTCTTTTTTGATTTAAATAGACTTTTGTATTTCATTGAATGTTTGCTTGTTTTAGTTTATATAGGTAATTAAAGGCAAATTAATTAATCTTAGTTTCACTATTGTTATCACACACTTATCTAAACCACATAATCAATCATCACATCAAAACAAAATTGAGACAAGTCCTGACTAGGATTTCATCACCTAGTGGTAAACCTTACCCTTTCTTGTTAATCTTACTTGGAGGTCATTATTAACCAACTCTCTTTCTCCTTACCTTAATTAGAATTAATTAAACTCTTTTCATGAGGTTGTGCCAAACTTATTTCCCCAACTCTTCAAGTTTAAACTTTTTGAACCTTCAATGAGGCATTTACCATGGCAAGTAAACTTGAAATTAGAGCCATTGATGAAGGGAAATTAAAATTGAGAAATAAGAATTCTAGCTTTAAATTCAATGACCCTTATTCAACCAAAACCACCAATCCATCCAACCATCCCAACAACAAGACAAAGGTAACCATAAACACAATTGTCCTTAAATCCACTCCAACTCCAATTATCAACCAACATAATCAAACTAATTATTCCAACCCATCAAACCAACAAACTCACAACCAAAATTGAACCACTCTAAGACAATATACTCCCATAAGGGAGTCATATGCTTTAGTTTTGGATAAACTACTTAAATCTAACCTTACACAACTTCATCCTATCAAATCAATATAACAATTCAATTCTTCTCACCCCACATCTAGCTAGTATAATGAAAATGATCTATTTGCCTTCCATCACATTATTGGACATGATGTTAGTAGTTGTAATACCTTTTAAACCAATATCCAAAACATGATTAATAAGGGTAAACTAGTATGAGATAATCCCAATGCACCTCCAAATAAATCCCTTAATAGCTTTTGGAAACCTTTTCCTAATGATGAACCTTTCACCCACCATGACAACATCTAACCAGAATCATCTCATGCTTGTGAGGTGAACATGGTCAATGTTGTTACCATTGAACCTATTTTTGAGAAAACCATTACCTCAACTACCTATTATTCCACCCCACTTATTAAAGTGATAGAATCTTCTTATATTCCTTTGGAAAACCAAACAAAGGAAGAAACCTCCTCTTTTTTAATTAAAGAGACCATTGACTTACCCACCTCTCATTTGATAGAAATACCAAGCGATCCAACCATTTTTTCAACTACCTCTTCTTCCACCCCACTTATGGAAGTGGTGGAATCACTACTCTTTCCTTTTGACATCCATATAAGGGAAGAAACCATCCCCCCCCCCCCACTTTTTACATCTAAACAAACCAAACCCTACTTACCTGCCATAAAACCAACCACCCCTCCTTTGGAAACCACTCCAAAGGAAGAAATCATCTCCTATATTCTTTTCATAGAAACACCATCTTCATCAATCATTAAACCTTCCACCCAAGACAAAGGTGAAGAAATTATTCCCTCACTTCAACCTATGGGCTTGATATTTGAAACCAATAGCCAAGGAATTAAACCCATCTATAAACCTTTTTCTAGATTGGTCTAAAATCTAGAGTTTATTTCTCAACCCAATCTAGATATGGCCATCTTTTGGCACTGTCTTGGGATACCTTACCAAAAAAACAAGAACCTTTAACTTCACTTACATATACCCTCAAACATATCATTACCTCAACCCTATCTATAGATACTTCTTCCTTTAAAACCATAGGGGAATATTATAACCCACCTTAATTTAAAATTTCTAAATCATACTACACCCCCCTAACCAAACCCATCAAGAATTTATGAATACTTCCTAACCCTAGCTTGGTTCATCCATATTTTAATTTGGACTTAACCCCATCAAGTCCACCCAAGAAACCTTTGACTAAACCTATCAAAAATGTGTAACCACCCAAACCATCTATAACTAGACCCATACCACCCCCTTCTCTTTTACCTTCAATTTTAGGACCCCATCCTTCTATTATCCCTGTTACCTATTCCTTATCTAGTAAACCTTATCCTTTTGCTTTACCTACACTTGCCTCCACCAAAATACCTAACTCTCCATCCTTTTTAACTAACATAGCTACCTGTACCTTCCCACCTGTCACCAAATCTTCCCCCTCCACCTCTAAATATTCCACCTCCAAACCAACCATAACCAAACAATCCAAACAAAAACCACTTACCAAAACAATCCCACCACCTCCAACTTTCATGGTAAATCCTACTCCCAAGAAGGCTCCCACTCCTAAAATTAAAAACCCAACACCCTCAACACCTTTGGTCAAATCTTATTCAACCATTTTACAAAGGTTGTTTCAAACCTCTTATTTTGAAATTACTACCCATCAAACCTTTCAACCCTTTATGTCCTAAACCATCATGGTTCAATGACAATTTGATTTAGCTATACCATAAGACACTAGGACATGATACAGAGAACTAGAAATCTCTCCAACCATTTGTCTATATCCTATGGGACGAGGATGATCTATTATCAAATGAACCTCCCTTGAGTTTATTACCAACCCAACCATAAATCCAACTTACCCAACACTTACCTACACCCCCACTCTCAACTAAAAATGAGGAAGAATTGAAGTAGTAATCCAAACCAATGCTTCTTTTTATCCACACCATTCATATGGTTACCTAATATCAATCCCAACAAAAGGATAAGCGAAAGGCTAAAGTGTTCATTCCTTGGACATACCCTTCAGCCCCTCAACCTTCTAACCAAAACCAAGCATCTTCCCCATTACCAAAACCTGAAATATCCATTTTTGGTATATCCCCTTCCAACCCTTTGAAATCCATTTAGTGTTTGGTATTCAAACAACTTCACCAAACTCAAGTGAAAATAAGCTTATATGAATTAATCAACAACTCACCTTCTCACCATCAAACATTGATAGAGATACTGCATCCATAGAGGTTCAAACCGAAGATCCTCAACTCCTTGAAACCTTTGTTAGAGCCCTTCAACTTTCCACCTTAGTCATCTTTAAGGATTTATAAATACCTTATGTGTATCCTAAAGATCCTGATCCTCTCCTCTTCATCATAGTATATATCAATCAAACCCACATTAAAAGGGTGATGATTTATGGAGGGGATAGTATCAACATTATCTCCTCCCATGCCTATTACCAACGTGAGTTACCAAAGAGCATCATATTTGAAACTATAGCAGTTATTCACTCTTTTAATGATACTATGGCCACCACCTTGGGAATAGTTGTTCTCCATATTCATTTGGGACCCCACACCATTATTGAAATATTTCACGTTATATAGGGTGAGTAGAATACAATGTTTTACTTGGACATCCTTGGATCCATGCTATGATTTGTGTCCCTTCCAATTTACATCATTACATCAAGTTTTAGAATTAAAGTTACATCATCACTATATTGACTAACCTTAGTCCCTTTACATCTTATAATATGACATATAGGCCTAATGACATTTTTTTCCTCATCCATCCACCTCACTACCAATTACCAGTAGTTATACCCCTATCATTGATGAATATTCAACAATCTCATCCATCCCTTCTTCACATATCCGCATTGAGGACCCCTTGGAACCCACATTCTAATGTCTCTCACTTGGGGAGTATTGCCTTCTAGCCTTAGATGCTTTCCCTACTCCTCAAGAGTATGGGAACCTTGATCATGATCTTATTTATGACCCTAACATTAGCACCATCATCCCATTTTTTCCACCCAATCATTAAACTAATTTCATCTATGTGGGACTCAATCATCCACTTCTTTATTCCTCTACCACCCCTCATATCCAACCATTCACCTCTGACTTATTTTATTTCAACAAACCAACCTTTACCAAAGCTTACATTTATAGGTATGATTGGAATGGGTTTATCCTTAGCCTTTACAAAAAAGGTCCTCATGAAATACCCATAATCAAAACACAAAAACCTCATGAGTTATTAGGCCTTGGGTTCATACCACCAAAGAACCCACCTCACCTAAACCCATCACTACCATTGATGAGGATGTCCCATCCTCACCAACCCCATCTCCTTCAAAGTTTGAGTATTTTGATATCATCCCATCTAAATTTTTTTATCAATACCATTAGTTTGGTCCATATCAAAAGTATGGATGAACTAAAACCCTTCCTCTCATCTATCTTGAAATGGTAGAAAATAATTCTCCTACCATCAACACCATTCAATGTTAAGATGATGATTTTATTCTCACCTACCTCAGTGTGGTGGATTATTCTATCCATAAATTCCTTCCTCTTAGAAACCAAACCATGTTGAATGAGTTTACCATTGATGTCAAATTGGGTACTCAATATAACCTTCACATCATCAATATTGCAAAATATTTGAATTTCACATAACAATAGGATTACCCTTCCTTCCTTCATGACCAAAGCATAGAAATCTATTGGTCTTATCAATATATGCCTAAAATTGACCCTTATATTTCTCTCCACAACATTGTCACCCACCATGATGTTAAACATGTTTAGTAAAAGCTTCATAAAATGCACCCTCACATCACTCTTCTAGTCAAAGAGGAACTTTAATGCCTCTTATATATTAACTTCATCCAACCCATAGACTACCCTCATTGGGTTTTTAACATTGTTCCCATTACCAAATATATAGGGGAACTTCACATCTATATTAAATTTCATGACCTCAAACTTGCTTTCCCAAAGGATGCCTTTCATTTTCTTAACATCAAAAAATTGTTGATCTTACAACTGGCCATGAAATTTTATCTCTCATGGATGGTTTCTTGAGATATAATAAAATCGTGATTACCCCTAAAGGTCAACACAAAACCTCTTTCATCACCTCATGGGGAAAGTTTTGTTATATAGTCATGCCATTTGGTCTAAAGAACACTATCACAACCTACCATTGTGTGATGACTTACATCTTCCATGACCTCATCCATAAAATCATAGATGACTATGTGGACTATCTCTTTAGGAAATATAAATATCATAAGGATTATCTAGACATCCTCAAAATCATCTTTGAACACCTTATCCATTTCCACATTAGGCTCAACCCCAAGAAATGTATTTTTGGGGTTTTTTCTAGAAAGCTTCCTGGCTTTATTATTTCTATTTTAGGAATCAAAGTAGACCCTACCAAAGTCAGAGAAATTTTTGAGATGCCACCTCCAACCCATCTTAAGAAAATTTATATCTTACAAGGGAAGTTTCAATCAATTCATTGATTCATCTCTCACTTATCAAATATATTTCAACTTTTTGAACATCTCCTTAATAAAAACATATCTTTTAAGTGGACTAAAGACAACCAACAAGCATGTGATTCACTCAACTAATAACTTATTTATCCACCTATTTTGACCCCTCTTAAATAAGATCAACCCTTCTACCTTTACATATTTTCCACTAACAATTCCCTAGGGGCAATGTTCACTCACCATGATTGATAAAATTTTCCTCGCCCTCATATTTGTGGCTTCCAAATTTCACCATTACCTTCTCAATCAAAAATAATACATCATCACTAACACCAACCCACTCAAGTGCATGCACTCTAAACCATACCAAAACCAATGTTGGCTAAGTGGCCCATGTTTTTAGCTAAGTTTTATCTTGAGTTCCTTTAGTAGAAGTGAATTAAATGGAAATTGATTGATGATCAATTGGTTGAAACTCCTACCCCAAATAACCAACCTCTTCCTCTTGCATTTCTAAATGAGTCCATCATGACTCTTTCTCAAGAAGACCCCACCTACCAAATGACCATGTTCTTCAATGGATCTAAATGCTAGGATGGTGGGGGTGATAGAGTTATTCTCATTCCCCTCAATGGTGAACATCTTCCCCTCTCCTTTAAACTTTAATTTGAGTGCACCAACAATATGGCTGAGTATGAATCCCTAGTCATAGGTATCCAAATTGATCTAGCCTTGGGAGTTAAGAAAATCAGTATCTTTGGTGATTCCCAACTTGTGGTAAACTAGGTTAATGGATCTTACCAATATAATAATGTTGTCTTACTAAAGTAAAAACAACTCATAGATGTACTCTTATCATCATTAGATCATTACCTTATCCAATCAGTTCCATGATATACCAACAAGTTCATAGATATAATGGCTTTCCTTGATTCCCAAATTCCTTTTCAACCTTTTAATTCTAAACTATTTATTACCATACATCACTTTATCACCCCATCTTATATCCATTCTGATCTTCCTACCATATGTAGTGTGGAAGTAACTCCATAAGACATATGGTACAAATAAACTTTTGATTACCTCAACCTCGGTATCATTCTTCCCAACCTCTCTTAGAATTCTTGAAGAGCCTTTGTTTAGAGTACCTCTCATTACACCATACTATGGGTAATCCTTTACAAAAATGGATTTCATGGCCTCATTCTTTGTTTTCTTCATAGACATGAAACTTCCCATACTATCAAGGAAACACATGACAAAATTTGTGGGTGACATTTTAGTGGTTTAGACATTGTTAAACGCATCCTTCACCTTGGCTACTATTGGTCCACCCATAACAAATGATGTTGTGATTATGTAAAGTAGTATGTCAAATGTCAACAACATGCTAATTTACACCATGCACCAACCCATTGCCTATAAGTATCCAAAGACTTTTGGCTATTCTAATAATGGGGCCTTGATTTTATTGGGTAAATCAATCCTCATTCATCACAACATCACCAATCCATCATTACTACCACTGATTATTTTACCAAGTGAGTGGAAACCATTCCTCTCATCTTCACCAAAGCCAATAAAATTGTCAACTTCATCAAACACCATATCATCTATCATTTTGGTGTTCCCCTTAAGATCATCATTGATAATGGTAAATAGTTTAATAAAAATAAAGTCCAAGGTCTTTACATTGAATTTAGAATTAAGTTAAGCTTCTCTTCACCTTACCATCCATAATAAAATGGGTAGTAAGAATCCTCTAATAAAATCCTTAACAAAATGTTGACTAAAGTTGTTAGTTCTTTATGTCAATATTGGCACTTGCATTTGAACCTCTACAGGTGCTACCCCTTTCTCTCTAGTATTCAAAGCTGAGGTAGTCTTGCCTCTTAAATTCCATATTACCTCTCTTCACATATATTTGTAAGAGATCATTTTAAAGAGTGACTATCATCAAAAAATACTAGAACAACTTTAGCTACTTGACAAGCCTTGCCTTGCAGTGCTTAACCATCTTCATGTCTATCAAGAGCGAGTCAAGCATGCCTATAAAAAAAATTTAAAAGAATGAGAATTAAATATCATAGACCTCATCTTAAAGGAAAATAAACATGTAACCAATATGGAAAAAATAAAAAGAGGAAGATTTTAATTCAATTAGCTTGGACCCTACATCATAAGTCATAAGTATGGATTAGGAGCTTATTATTTTTCCTCTCTCGAAGGTAAACCAGAACTTGAACCTCTTAATGCTTCACATTAGCATATTTTATTTTGTTAAAGAGGGATAAAATTCATATTATTTTCTAACTTAATATCATCCCTTGTTTTATGATATTTTCACCTTCACCTACATATCCCTCTCCATTTGAGGACATTTAATTACAAGATAGAACCATGTAATTAACCATCATAGAAATAGCCTAATCCTAAATATGGGTACCATGACTCTACCCATATCATGGTTCCCATGGATACCTTTCATCTCTAATCAGATGGAATCCCATGATCATTTGTCTCTCAAACACCCTTTCTACCTATCACTAACCTTCTTGTGTCAAAATTTTTGCACTCATAAACGTAAACCTCTAAGACTAATTAGACTTATCCATGTCTAAAACATTGAAACCCAAAATAAATATCATTTAGGTCATATATTTTTATCATTACAGACTACTCTTTTGAAGGATAACTACCCAAAATCCTCTAAATTGCTTAAAAGATAGACTGTTCCCTTGAAGGATAGCTACCAAAGTAAACAAATCTAAACTCAGACCACTCCCTTGAAGGATGGCTAAGTCCATAGGGTCAAAATAAATCATTTTAAGCTTCCTACATTGATCAACTTCACAAACTATCAAAAACAAAAGAAATAAACAAAAAACCCTATGTCAAAATTAGTTTTCATATATAGCATTAGTAGACTTCCCACATTAATCAGTCTACACCTAGAATTAAGACATGAAATTATCTAGTTTGGTTCTTAGGTCACATATAAAAGGGAAAAATAACCCACATAAGGTTACCTTTACCTATCCACCCATTTACCTATCATTTATCTTCCCTTTATACCATCTTTTAATCATGGGATTTTTTAGCTTACTTGAAATGATTATGATCAAGACACATGTTTATCAATCTAAGCATGGTAATGAGAAGAATTAAAAAGGCTTATTTTCCTTAAGCCAATCTAACTTTGGGTTTTTTAGGTAATTACTAATAAAAAATAGTCATGTTTTTTCTTTACCCTCTTATCATTAGTTCATGTAGACAGTTGTTTCATGATTCTCATCTCTTTTTCTTACATTTAGTTTGTTATCTAACTTTCTTTATGTATTTTCATCACATCCTTAACCTTAATCACGTTACATCTCCATAATCATGAACAAAAAACATCATGAATCACATCATACATAGTCTCTCTATTTATAATATCATCCTATCCATCTACCATCAAACCATCATATGAACATACATCATATCATAAATAACACTGATTAAACCATTAATCATCATATCCATAAATAAATTCAATGATCAAAACATCATGAACCACATCATACATCACCTATCTATCTATGTGTCATCCTATCCATTTACCATAACATCACAACAATTCATCTTATAACATCAAATCATAAAACCACATTAGCATAACCATAAATAAAATCACAATCATCACAACATCATATGACATCAAACCATGAACCATAAGCATGAGCACAAACATCACATCAAAACATGCAACCATGAACATACATACATACATGTGTGTGTGTTTGTGTGTGTGTGTGTGTGTGTGTGTGTGTGTGTGTGTGTGTGTGTGTGCGCGCGCGTGTGTGTATGTATATGTATATATATGAATATATATATATATATATATATACACATATATGTATGGATGTATGTATATATATATATATATATATGTATATGTATATATATGTATATGTATATATGTATATATATATGTATATGTATATGTATATATATATATATGTATATGTGTATATGTATATATATAGATATATGTATATATGTATATATATATATCATATGCATCATGTCCATCAAATAAAGGTACATGTAATAATGTATAAACCTCTCTCTCATATACATCTCACATCATCAACATGTAGGCCAGTATCAAAAACATATACGTCATATAATTAGGCCCCTAAGGCACCACTACCACTAGCCCCTCCTGATCTTGCACTATCATTTGGTGTCGGTCATCTTAGGGTACCTGTATGACCACTCGCTATAGAGGCCCACTACCTTAGAGTCACCATGGTTTCCCCACCTACTAAACTAGCATTTTATTCACCCCATGAAGGTTATAATGGACACTATGCCACTACTATTGGCTCATAATATCTTAGTTCCTCAATTATAGCTAAGTATTGTGTCATCAAAATTGTATTAGGTGGTCTCCCTACTAGTGCAACCACTAATCCTACCCTCTATCTCGGGGTATCTCTCTCTTAGGTCACTAAACTAAGAGATATCCTCACTTGATCTCTATCTCCTATCAATGTGGCAACCTAACCCTGAAAAGTGATAATTTGGCTCTATAAAGTGGCTACCTGTCCCTATAAACCTATGATCTAAGACTAGGTAGTTGCCAATGATATCATACCTATCTATCCTAACCACCACCCTATACTAGTGCTCTATATGGATCCAAATCCATGGCCTACTAACCCCCATCACCCCACATAAAATTAGTCTCTACATATAAGGCCTAATACCATGACACATATCTATCAAAAAAACTAGCATCATCTATCACTGTCCTCATTGGCATCTCCTTATGATCTAGTACATCTTATGGTTGTGGCTTTGGAATTAAAAAAATTATATCCTCTCTCCTGTACCTATGATAAGGAGCCAAAATCCCCTACAAAATCCATAATATAACTCTCTAAAATGGGATGAGCTTGATCTCAACATCTCATTTTCCATATATCCATCTCTAGCTCTGTAAAGATAGAGTGTGATAGCTATAGAGGGCCCACCTAGGATATCCCACATATGGCCTTCACACCACATCACTTATAACTAGACCCTCTAAGTCATTTCTAAACTAATCAATGTCTTTAACACTTCCACTTACTCTATTCAATGCATAATATCCCATTCATCATAGAAATCCCACTGTGAAATGTACTTGGATGTAACCATCCTATGGTAGCCCTAGTGGCATCAACACCATAATGTGCTTGTATGCCCAGTAATGAAGCACAAACCCCACACTAATCCCATATCACTGGTGAGATCAAAGTCCCCAAATCTCCTTATAAATTTAGACAAACAAAATAGGATCCCACCTAAATATTGTCCTACCCAACAACATCTCTACCAACACTCCCAATAATAGATAGGGAAATTATCCATTATTTAAATGAATTAACACATAACAAGACACCACCATCATCATAGTCATTAAATATTGGTCCTCTAGATCCCTCTAGTATAATGGCCTATAGCTAAATCCATCAAAATACCACTTGGCATAGACCCAATCCTCACCATATAATAGCTCTATATGGTAATCCCTCTCCTCACTCTCAATATAGTAATTATCTCCCCCCAAATGGGTATCCATGTAATCCTATGAACATCATCTATTAGGATGATCATCTCTCCAATTGACAACAAAAATGTGTTCATGGCCAAGTCTCATCTCTCAATAAAGGCCACGATCATAGTTGCATCACACATTAGGCACTACTAATGAACCATGGCTCCTAGGCTAACCTCTTCCATGTGCCTCCACTCATCCCTAGTCATCCCATCTCAAATATTTTGAAAGATCCTAGGGAACTGATCCCTCATGGTTTCATGCCTACAAAACAACCACATTAGCATGCACACTTAGTTTTCCAAATTGAGATCAGTACCAACCTACACCCATCTTTTTCAACCTCTTTCAAACTAACCCATTACATATACCATATTACCTCTAGCATTTGAATAAAAATATACCATTACCCATAAAATTCTCACCACTCTACCCAATAAACTATTTCATAACCTATAACATACTTAACAATTACCCTATCTTAACCTATTAAACAAAACCTAACTCTATCCAAAAAAAACATTCCTACTTGACACTTTTTCACCAAGACCACCAAAAAATCACTTAACACACCACCTACTCTAAATCTACACTTCACACTTCAATTTACAAACACAACTTTCAACAACATTTTAAAATATCTTCATCTATGCCTTTTTAAATAAACCTCTCCTAAAACATTCAACCACTGACAGTCCGCCTAAACCATTGATGGCTTAGTACACCTTTTTCTTTGATGTTCAATCACTAATGGTCAAAACAATCATTGATGGTCAGGTTTAACCACTGATGGTCACTATGTGTGACCATTGGTGATGAAACCCTAAACCTTACCTACCTCAAAATAACACCAAAAAAGCAAACTAAACTAATTAAAACTATCCTAAAACCCACCCCAACTCAAAACCTCAATCAATTTTAAATTTCATTTACTACATTTTTTATTTTACCTATAACCTAAACTATGGAAAAACAACCCACACCCCATTTCCAAACAATAACCAAAATACCCAAATTCAATTTCAACCACTAAAATCAACTATTCTACAAACTTAATACACCCCCTACCTCATTCCTTGATCATTATCAAGGTCAAAGCCCATGTCCTAATACTTGGCCATTTCTTCATCTACCCTACATTATGTTCCTTACTAATCATCTCAACACACATGCTCAACTAATCTACAAATTATTCCTCAACCACACATTTAATCAGACAAATCTCCCAACAAGATGAAAAATTAACCAAATCACTAGAGTATAAGGCATGAAGGTCAAACTTGTCAAAAGTGAAAAGGATTTATGTTATTTAATTTTTATTCATGGCTTTTAGGTTTTTCCCTAACCATCAATGATCAAGGAGACCATCAATGGTTGACCATAAGAACCCCTAATCATCAACGGTTAGGGTCTCACACTTTTTCATTTTAGGCACTTATACCTAAATGTTAAGATTTTGGAGATCATCTAATCTCTATTACAACAAAACTTGAAATTTTTGGAGATTACTCTTCTTCAACTAGCCATTTGACCTTGTCCACTTGATATTGGTCATTTTTGACCCAAATACTCACATATTTTTTAATGACCTTGCATTAGTATTTTTTACCGCACTAACCATTTTTTCCATGTTAACCACATAAATTTGCACCACCTCATGCATGTTCAAACCATTTATGTTTTTCAAGGGATTACTTCCTATCTTAAATACATGTGAAAACACCAACCCTATCTAAGAGACCTATAAAGTAACCTAGTCATCTATGACCAACATTATGGACTAGTTACCCTATCACTTGTTCTTCTAAGAAAGACCTTTTTTACCAACATTGGTCACTTTAGTCTTTTCATGATCTTATCTATCATACTTAGTCACATTTTGTTTACATGTTTGTGTTTCAAATACCCAACCCCTTTATCACCAACCTTGTGACTTACCATATACCACTTATCAAACCTTGACTAAATTTTGGTTTCACCTCATTGATTCCCAATTTGAGGGGGAATAACTCCTCCCCTACTGAGGGTAATCAGACCTTCAACTAACACTCTATTTTTTTTTCAGCTTGTTAATTTAAATCCACATAATAAAAAGGGGTAAAATGTAAACACTAGAAAAATATACATGATAGTTCTAGTTGTCAAAACACCTTAGGACCCCGATCAAACCTTGAGTATAAGTTGACCACCTAGTTAGCCAACTCATCAACCCACTAACTTAATATTTTATCCAACCCCTTTTTAAACTACTTTGACCCTTTTTCCCTCAAACACTCAACTACCAATGGTCAGCTTAACCATCAATGCTTAACCTGAATATCTATGGTTAGGTCATCACCTTCTTAACATGCTACCAACTACGTATGAGATAATGAGGCACAATTTAATATGTTCATCTTATGCAATGCTAACAAACTTCCAAGAATCATGATTAGTAACCTCAACCTCTAAGGAATATTCCATCCTCCATCTCTCTTTGCCTATAAAAGGAGGGGAGTGGGAGGTGAAAAGGATCCATGTTCAAGCTATCAAATCTTCTTACACACAGGTATTCAAGATCTCTAGCATCCAATCTTCCTTCAACAACTCCATAAAAATAAAAGAAACCTAAACCTCTACTAAATTTTCTTTTGAGGCCAAAGTAATATTACTCTAGTGAAATTTCCTTAGCCTTCCACTATCAACCACCTAGCAAGCTATAGGTATAATCTACTTGTTCTTTATTTCATTCAATTTCTAACCCCCTGAATAGATTAAACTTATCTATACCTTATTTTCCAACTTATAAAACCTTAATAGAACCATTATCTGACCACCTACCTATTCTAAAACTCTTTTTTTAACACCTTTAGAAATCCATAGGTAACCATCAATGCTCACCGTTAACCATCGATGGTTACCCAATCACTGATGCAGTCTTAATCACCGATGGTTCACCTAACCATTGATGGTCAATATGGAAAAAAAATAACATGTTATTTTTGGCCCTTTAACCCCACCCAAACCTAACTTTATATGTTCTTACCTATTCATAGACCTTTTTTTTTTGAGCCTAAATTCACCCCCTTTAGCATGAGTATTGACCTACTTTTTCTATAATTAGTCATTTTATTTAACAAGCATTCCATTTTATTCTTGTATTAGATTTCATTTACTTTATGCAAGTACCTTACTTTATCATTTTTAACTTGATTTTTATTAACAGTGGATTGACAACCTCCTAGCAAGTGTATGCTTCTTGGATCTAGCTCACATTAGGCAGTCCACCCAACTATTTTGCTAACAACCCCTTTTGTTATTACTTTCTTATTTGTAGGTTATTCCTTCCTAGCCAAAGAGGATTTCTCCATTTCCACCTAGATTATGTGTGTATCACAAACCAATTATTTCTACCACCCTTATTTATATTTTCTTAACTTTTTCTAAAAGTAAAAAATTAGTAGAAATTAAGAGAAATAGGAAGAGATTGTCTAGTTGAAACCAAATCACTGGTTGCCCTTGGTGATAGAAAGATGGGGTCATAGATAAATGAATAGAGTTATCATGTGTAGTGCTAGATTAACCATAAAGGCTAGTAGAGGAGGCTAAGATGGGGTGGAAGTATCTAGATCGAATCCCAAGGGTGAGTCATCTTCAGCTTATTCTTGTCTCTTTTACCTAGGTCAGCCTTAAGTGTTGTGGTAGAAGGAATAGAGGTAGTATAAGTTGTGTAGACTAACTACAAAGGTTATATTACCAAAATAGATGCTAAAATGGTTCCATATACTTGAGATGTACTCCCAAAAATTATATTTTCACTTGATGAAGGAGGAATGCCTATAGGTACCTAAAATTGAGGGACACCTAATAGAGGTACTAGGGAGGTTCTATATTAGGTAATGGATGGGATAGAGGGAAATATAGAAATGGTAATGCTTTGGAAGATTGAAGATAAAGGCACCTAAGTGAATAATGAAGGAGGTGCAATAGGGAAGAGATGATACATTAACTGAGTAACTTGTGTAAGGGGTATGAAAAAAAGTGGCATCATGAGAGGGATATGTAAATTGGTGGGAGTAAGGTGAAGAACCTACATCAGTACTTGTTGATAACCTTACTTTGGGCTTTCCTTCAAGTTATTATTCACATCAAACCTCAAGGTTTGTGTAGCCTAGGGTCAAGATAATAGTTGTTGAGCCACCTATGTTTGGCCTATCTGACACTGAGTTACATGGGTTTGACTTGGATGGGACCAAATTTTTTAAGTTGATGGAGGAGGAGGTGGAGATGGGGTATGAGTAACAGGTGCTCATAGAGGAAAAGGTGGTAGAATACCTTGTAAAATCCTTCTAAAAATCATGAGGGGAGTTAGGGTGACATCCTCTATATAAATATTAGGTTTAGAAGGGGTCATAGATAGCCTAGACTTGACCTTCATTCCCTTCTTGTAGGGCATAATTTTAGCTATCACCTCCTGGTCATCTATAACATTTAAATAGATCTTGTCATCCTCCTCTAACTAGTGGTCATAACTGATGTTAAGGTGAGATAAATACCTCACCAAATGAGTATAAATCATTCCTTTTGGGTCCTAATGTTAGAGTTTATCTCTCTCAAGAGTAAATAAATCTTTCCTAATTGGAACTTTTTAGAGAGGAGGGAAAACCCTATATACATGGTGATAAATGACAATTAGGAGAGATGAGCATGCCTTCTATTGGTGGTAGATGCAAAAGCTAAAAACACCCTTCACTAATTGTTATGTGATCTCATTTGTTACTAGGTGATCTATGATGAAGTATGATAGTCGAAGGGGCTACTTGATATTGCCTACAACTCAATTCACTATGTCCTCTCAGAAGTACTAGTAGTTTCTAATACAAATAAGAGATTCTCTAATTTCTTATGATAAATTTGGCATTGGGGTATTATTAATCATGTTATACACCATCTAATATAAGGAATCACACATATACCAAATATGGTTATTATATTGGTGTCCATATATATTTTAAAAGACTACATGGATTGTCGATCACCTTAGAACCCATTTATTAAAATCAAATGGCTTAAAGGTGAGTGTCTTATAGACTATGTTTATGAGATATCTCATCATATATAAGTTCCCACTTGCTCATGCATATGTTATTGCCTTGACCAACTTGAATTTGATCAACCCTCCCACATCTAGGACCTTATATCTAGTAATAATCATGTGGATCAAGGATACCCAAAATTCTTTAACATGTAGGTATTCTACAACCTTAAATAATATGTTCAATAAAATCATACCTACCTAGACCTCCTCCTAGAAAGTGTAGACTGTATATGTTTTAATGTTTTCCTTTCTCACCCAATTGGCATCTATATTCTCATCTTAGTATTTAAGGACCTCATCAAATTAAAATGTGTTATTCCATGTCTACACCACTATTTCATCATATGAAAAGGTCAAATATGGGAGAGTGTAATATGATTTATATGTAGTCCTATAAATGTTGGCAATATGGTTCTAAGAGTTGGTCAAGTAAGCCTAATTATGGATGCCATCATATACTCACATAGTAGTGAGGATTAGGTTTCCAAACAATTTAGGACAAGGGAACATTTTAGGTTTGGCCATAGCCCTATGAAGACTACACTTCTAATCTTGTAGGGTATCTTCAAACTTGACCTAACCATCATTATCAGAGCCTGGATCCCTAGGTACCTAGTCGATAGATTTTATCACCTCATTGTAATGCTTGATTTGAATCAAGCCTTATATGAATAGGTTATCTCTATACTCAATTTTAACTTTGGGGTTTAAGGATGACACAACCATTATATCAAGATGGAGGCTAGTAGAATAGTATTGAGAATAAGGGAAAACATGGGGGTAAGGGATTGAAATTGAAATTGAGTTGAGTTTGTTTTGAGTTTAAAAAATGATAATCATTAGTGATCCTTCCTTGTGAAATTTATAAAATCATACACTCATTCCCCTACATTAATGGCATTTGGTGACTCACTTATTATGGATTTAAGTTTGGGTTAGTGGCCAAATTTCCTCTCTTTATTTCCTAATCCAAAGTTACATTCAGAGATCATGATCTTGTGCCACTAACCATTTATATAGATGGTGCTACAACATTTTAAAATTATCTAATTGGGCCTAATTACTATTCTAGGAACACAAACACATCTCCTCAAGGCATCCTAGGTAACTCTTACTTTATGTCATGTGTCATTTATTTATTGGTTCTCATGTTAATGATTGACACCTAAGAATATACTTGTAATTCATTATCATATCCTTAGGAGGAGTGACATACCATTTAGGGACACATAGCATCAATTGTATGTGATAACATAATAGACAAAAATGTAGTGTTAAAAAAATAGTATGATAAAAATGTAGTATGAAAAAATGTTGTGAGGCTAATACATAGAGAGAAGAAAATGTAGCAGTATTGGTAATGTCAGAAAAATGTTGAAAAGGTCATAATTGGGACATTTTAGTGATTATCACATTGTTTATTTGTTATCTAGTTAATTTCTGTGATAGTAGTTAACATTTCATGATAGAAAATCAATGCACCAAATTTACAAGCAAAATAATAGAGGAAAATGTGATTTTGTGACTTTGGACCTTTAGTTATAAGTTGTGTTGTCTTTTATGTGAGCACATCCTGTACTATGTTTATTACTATGATGTTTTATCCTCGATATAATTATTCCTTACTTTATTTTATCCTCATTATGTTTTTCACACTATATTTTTAATATCTACATTTTTATCTGCTACTTTTTTGATATTTACTCATAACATCCTCTGATTAGTCCTTAGGTTATACTTATACTTCATTATAACCATATTGAGGCCTTAGGGATCCACCTAATAATATTATTAGATGTGTTACATGGTTCACACTAATTGGGTCAGGTTTTCCTAGGCTCTAACATATCTAATAGGACTAGGAGATTGGTCACTCTAACATTGGGCTATATGGCATGTTCTGACTAGGCCAAACTCCCCCAGGCTCTAACATCTCTAATAGGACTAGAAAAATAGATACTCTAACATTGGGATACATGTTACATTATGAATAGGTTGATCTCCCTTAGGATTTGACATTTCTAATAGGATAAGGAGATTGGTTGCTCTGACATCAAATTACATGGCATACTTTGACTAGATCAGGATCCTCTGAGCTCTAACATCTTTAATAGGACTAGGAAACTAGCCACTCTAACATCAGTCTATGTGGCATGATTTGACTAAGTTGGGATCCCTTAGGCTTCAACATATCTAATAAGATTTAGAGAGTGGTTTCTCTAACATCAAGCTACATGGTGTACTCTTATTAGGGTTGGCTCCCTCAAGCCCTGACATTTTTGACATGACCAAGAGATTGGTTACTCTAACATAAAACTAAATGATAGACTCTAATTGAGAAAGGCTCCCTTGGGTTTTGACATCTATAATAAGACTAGGAAACTAGCCACTCTAACATTGGGATACATGGTGTGATTTGACTAGGCTCTAACATCTCTAAAAGTACTAAGAGACTTGTCACTTTGACATCAGGCTATGTGGTGTGCTATGATTGGGTCAAGCTCACTTGGGATTTTAAATATTTTAAAACCACCAAATATCTCTGATAAATTTTCCCATTCATTTATGTTAAACCCAAAAAAATGACTAAGTGAAAGTGAAAATAAGTGTAACCAATTAATTAGTTACCCAATCACCAGTCACTCAAGAAAGGACTGAGACTGTGAGAAATTATTTTTAAAGACAAAATGAAATTTTATCACTCTAAGTGCGCAAATCAAGAAAACTTGTATCAGTCATAAAATATATGAGTTTTTCCATTGTTCTCTCCATAGACTTTCAAGGTTCACGTATTAGCTCAATTGTCATTATAAATCTACATGTTCAAGAAAATCATGCAAAGTTAGAATGAAAGAATGGATTTGAGAGCTTTGGTTTTGATGTTTTTAAGGAGGGTTCCCCCATTTCTAGAAAAAGGGATAATGTTATCCATAATATAATATAAGAGCAATTCCTAGGTAAAAAATAGAAGTAATTATTACTTAACTTATGCCCATATAAAAAATCAAATATGAAAATATAGTAATCTAAAAATGATTTTTTATAGAAAGAGAAACCCTAAATGTAATTTAGGGTTTGGTTCAAATAATAATGGACACGTTCAAAAAAAAATTAACCCTAAAATATAGATAGAGGCAATCTAGGATTAAAGGGGGAATAGATAGCATAGGGCATAATAATGGTAGACTATATCTAAATTAGGCCAATTATATACAAAACTTAGATAAACATATATTAAATTTATTATGATAAAATTCTAAAGATATAAAGTAAATTAATGATAGATATTGTAATAATAATGAAAACAAGATACTTGGCTATTTATAATGTCAATAAATATTTGGATCTAGAATAGGTAGAAAGTAGACTAGATCTGTATTCTAGAACAATCACCTAATTCTATAAATTTGACCTTTGTAGATATAGACACTTTCATTGAATTGAGATAGTTTTATCAATGCTATTACTAAAACTAGATGTGACCACTTGGATACTTTTGGGTTTTATGTTACCTTCACTCTAGTGTATTTAGATCTAAGTCATGGATTATCACTCCTTGTCAAATAGAAAAACCTTAACTCTTCATCTTCATATTGGTTGTGTGAAAAATGGGTTAGTAGGCACATGGTTTTAGGCTAATCCAAACACCCCTCTATCAATTATCACTCCCCACATATCTAATACTATGGAGAAGGCATCAAACTTATGTAGTTCTCCCCTACATGTTAGCTTATGTGTGAATCATGCAATGGGTGATAAGTAAGTACAATAGTGACCTATCTTATAACTTAGAAAATGTGGCTCATGGAGGGTTCCTTCATTATTTCAAGCTTGTATATATTTTTCACCTATGATTGATATGTAATAGGATAAGATAGGTAAGTTTAGCTCACTTTAGTGCTTGATTGAATATTTTTGTTAAGTTTTCTTAGTCTTTTTTAGGTCTATGTTAGGTTTATCTAGGTTAGGAATGAATTAAAGTTGATATTATATTTATACCAATCCCTTTGGATAATATCTCACATTAAATCATTTACATTGATCATAGTTATACATTTCATTTTCAAATTAGATGACTTTAGGTAATTAGACAGTTGCATCAATGTTGGCATTTAATTGGGATGCAAGTGTATAGGGAGTTAGAAAATAGGTGCAAGTCTAAATCCTATAAAAACAAAAGATAAGTAGGTTTATAACATATTAGCTAAGATATAAGGTTTGATTCATTAGAATAAAATTGGTTGGACAAAGAGATAATCAATTAGGTATAGAGAGATAGTGTATGTGAGCCTTTTGGCAATGATAAAAATATGGAAGCTAAAGATACATCCATGATATGTCTTTGCCAAGTGGACAAGACTGAAGTGCTATATAATTTAGAAGTAGTGTCTATACTACCCACTACTTTATGATCTAGCTCGTATAAACCTCATAATTAGTGGGAATTTTTCCCAAAGCCTTCATTATAACATCCCTAATAAGAATTGTGTCATTTATTTATTAATAATTATGCATCATCCATATAAAATCAATGTGATGACAAGCATGGTGCATAGAGATATCATGACATGTTTGACAAAATGTCTCAATGAAATATGATCTCTTAGATTTTAATGATATGTATTTATTGAAAAAGGCCTTGGATATTTAAATGCACATATCCAATGCGAAATTATTTCTAAAAAATTCATGTATGTATGATAAGTGTAGATATTTAATGAATGCTCACCAAGTGTTTGACCAAATGACTAAACCAAATGTCTTCTCCTATAATTTTAGATTATAAAATATATATATTAACTCATGAGGTATTCACACTATTCACTAACATACTTCCATCTTGTGCCAAAATGAGAGATTTAGAACAAGATACGGACATATATCAAAGCATTATTTGAAAATGGCATTTTTCCATCCATTTTATTTTAAAGCACCATGATAGGCATGCATGTAGACTATGAAATCAATCATAAATCCCTTTACTTGTTTGACATAATGCCTCATATTAATGTGATCTTGTGGACTATGTGTAAAAAATGGTATTCTAGACTAGTCATTACATAACCTACAAACTAAGTGTATGTGAAATACATGAGGATCTTTCACCATACCTTTAAAATAGATTTAATTAATTTTTCACATCTAAATTAATTTTTTCTTTCTATTAAAAAAACATATACAACTAGTTATCAAAATAACTAATGTTAACATGATTCAAATAATTTAAAAGATAATACCAACTATACATGGCCTAACATGTATATCCCAAGCTAGTATTCACCAATTTGAACCTTATGGGAGATTTCAACATGTCAAACTCCACCCCTAGGTTGAAACCACATGTCATTCCTCCCCGATTCATTATTGTAAATATTTAAATTTCCCTCAAGACTACTACTAATGTTTCATCAAGGGATCAAATAGATGATGATTATGATATAAATTTAGAATTGAAATCCAATAAATCAATCATGAAGCTATCAATTAGAGATTTTAAAATGCATTTCAAATGAAGACAACAAGTGGATTCAAGTGATCTAGATATGGAGGTTGCATGGTTACAAGTAGAAAATTATAAAATTATATTGAAGCATCTCATTGGGATTAGTCATAGGTAAAATGGATTTCTTTATGGTAAATTAGATGTATAATTATTGTGTACAATCAATTATCCCTCAAGGAAGCCTTGGTACTATTTCTAACATCACCCATCTGAGTAAAGAACTACTAATACATAATGTCAAAATTAAAATTAGTTGTATTGACTCAAGAGAGAAGATTTTTGTGTTCTTTAATATTTCAAAGAAACTATAAATAAAGATACTTAAAATATGTGTAATTCACATTAAATATGATAACATAAATCAATAATGATTATTCAGGAAATAAAAAGAAATAACAACAATGACAAAGACTGGTGTTAAAGAGATACTAACTCATTACTTATTGGAAATATTTGAAGATATTGATTGATTAACCAAGATAAATGATAATTATCTCCCATAGAACAATAAAATTTGAAAGATAATTTTCTATAGATCTCCAACTACAATCTATGGGGAAATATTATAAATATTTCACACAAATCACAATTTCTAATGTAAATTTTTAATAAGATATATTCAACTGTAAATTTTAATAATATTACGTAAAGATATTTTACCACCAAACAAAAAATTTGTCCCAAAATTTACATATGTCCCCATTGTTGTCACCAAATGTATTATTTTAAAATTTAAATATTGATGAAATTCAAGCAACAATGAAATCACTTACATCTATCCTAATTTGAAACACACCTCTAATTAGGTAAAGCATGTAGATAAAATAACATATAACAATTGAAATAAGATAGGTATAACTCAATACTGTAATAAAATTTACCTCCAAAGTGAATAGATGTGCCCTAAGATAATTTTTTATATTTTCTACTTAATTCTTGATATGTAAAATTTTGAATTTCCATGGTGTGGACTCAGTGATTCTAAGGAGCAATGGTAGACAAAGATGATGTTTTGACAAGTATACAAGATGACAATGTTGTTTAAGATAAACAAAGTTAACCTATGAATAATTTTGCATGGAGATATGTATGCTTATAGATAAGGATAATGATGAATTTATAAGGAATTATAAATTCTTTATAAGTCTCTAGAGAACAACTCTCTAGAAAATGTGGAAGGTGGTAGAGAATTCTAAATTCTGTTAGAAAAGACTAATGATAATTATAAGGTGATTAGGTGAGTGATTAGGAAATGTGATTAGTGTGATAAAGTTGGGATAATTAAGGGTAGGTGAGAGTGAATTTTTAATTAAAAAATAATATGTAAGACATGATTAGTGATAATTGACATAATATTAAAGGAATTAATTGGAACATGGGATGATATAAGACTTGATGCAGATATCTATCTTCCAAAGGCCATAACATTTGACTCGATAACCCAATTGATCTCTTGTTCATAAAAAAATTAATATAAATGAAAGAATAATTTTTACATATCCACCTTCATCAGTTAGGCATAATTTCAAGATGTTTGGAGAGCCATATGAGATCATTTAGTGGTCCAAAATTGTATTCTAGTATTTTTTGTCATTATAAAAATAATAAAAATTGGATAAATTTATAACCATAATTTAAATTGAGTTTAAACTCATAAAAATCATGAATTCATTATTTATAGTACATGTTAAAAAAAATTAGTCCCATCTAAACTTACATGCAAATGTTATTAAAAAATTAAATTGATATTTATAGTAGGAGTGGTTCACTCTAGGTAGATTATTGGTTTTTTAGACTTTTTAAATTTTATATCTCAAATCCAACTTAGAGTTGAGATTTATTTAATGAATTTTATGTAATGATTTTATTCATTCAAGGTGAATCAATGAATATTATGGTTTCAATAAATTTTGACTATTGTGTTTATTTATTTATTTTTCTTTCTTAGTATTTGGATACATCATATGGTATTAGAGCAAGTTCAAATATTGGGGGTAATATCTTTGTTAATTTTATTGTATTTTAAAATTATATTTTTAGAGAGCATTATGTGATTGAATAACAAATTTATATATTTCTAAAGGATGAGGAAGAATTTCTTAGATGAATAGGAGTATGAACTAGCTACAATGGTAAGTGGAACAATTAATCAGAATGTTGAAAATCAAAGAAAAATGCAAGTGGAAGATGAAACAAAGGAACAAATAGATCATGAAGATGAAATTCAATAATAAGAGTAATGAAAACAACAACCATAAATGAAATAGAGAATGGTTAGGGATTTAGAGGGAAGGAATAAATGAATCAAGGTTGACATTCCACTATGAAGCTAGAGGAATTGATAGATTGGATAAACCACATGGAGAATTTTTTTGAATTAAAAACTCAATGACAAGATAAGAAAGTAAATTTTACATGCACAAAATTGAATGGTCATAAAATTATTTGGTGGGATCACCTTCAAAAAGAGAGACAAAGAAAGGGTAAAGATAAGATCAACATGGGAAACAAGGAGAAGAATTTGAGGAATAAATTTATTCCTATGGATTATGCATAAACCCTATAAAAAATATTACATTGTTTAAGGTAAAAATATCATATTATACAAGAGTATACATATGAGTTTTACAAGTTTTCCATACAAGTGAATCATGATGAAACATAAGAACCTATGGTCGCAAGGTATGAAAATGGTTTGAATTTTTTTATTCAAGATGAATTGAGCATGCATATAATAATTTGAAAGGAGTAGCCTTATCAATTATATTTTAAGTAAGAATAAAAATAAAATAGACTAACTTTCAAAATATGAAATGGTCCAAGAAGAGGACAATCACCTCCAATAAGGAGAGGAGGTGGGTTTAATTCCACCAAAGGAGAATATCCCTGTGGTATAGAAAAGTAAGAATATAATAGATAAGGATTTCAATACCAATAAAGAGGAATAATATTTCAGAGAGGATGAAGATATGGTGTTTCTAGTGGATGGTTTCCAAATCAACATATGTTTTATGTTTTTTACAAATGTGGAGAAGAAAGACACAAAGTGTTTGAGCCTCCACATTATCATGAAAAAGAAAGGAGGTAAGAGGAATTCCTAAGAGTGAATTTATTTGAGGTTAAAACAAAAGAGCAAAAAATAGCAATTGAAACAATTGATATTAGATAAAACTCCATGATGAGGAGAAAAATGATTTCTTAAAGGAATAAACAAGTGTAGAATAAGGAAGGTGGTGATGCATGGCTATAAACAAACATTTTTTGGTTGAGGTTCACTTGAGGAGATAATATATGCAAAGTATTTATAGGTGGTGTAGTTGTGAAAATATGGTTTATAAGGTAATAGTAGAGAAACTAAGTTTTCAATATGAAAAATATCCTTATCCTTATTAGATTTCATGGTTTAAAAAAGGGAATGAAATTACAATAGATAAAAGGTGTTTAATCAAGTTTTATATAGGAAAAACTTATAGATATGAATTGTGATGTGATTTTATTCCAATTGATTCATGCCATGTGTTGTTGGGAAGTCCATGGTAATATGATAGAAAATCAATTAATGATGGATCAAAGAATACATATAATTTATAGAAAGGTAGTATAAAGTTAGTTTTATTTCCTCTTAAAGAAGTAGGGTAGGCAGAAAGCATGTTGTCCATAAAATAATTTATCAAAGACATGAAGATGATAGGTTATTGTCATGCATTAATAAAAAATAAATAAGACACAAAAATGGTGAAAATACAAGCATAAGTAGTAAAAGTGTTGAAATAATATACAAATGTTATACTTAATGAGTTAACAGATGGTTTACCACCAAAGAGAGACACTCAATATCATATTGATTTGATTCCAAGATCAGTTATGCCTAATAAAGAATCTTATAGGATGAGTCTAAAAGAATATTTAAAATAAAATAAATAGGTTACTTAATTGGCTAGATAGGGTGTAGTAAGGGAAAGCATGAGTCCATACACAACACCAACATTGATAACTCCTAAAAAATGGAACATGGAGGATGTATGTGGATAGTGGTGTAATTAATAAAATAATTATCAAATACATATTTCCTATACCTCATTGAGATGAAATGATGAATGTGATTTTAGGAGAAAAATACTTTAATAGAATTGATCTACGGAGTGGATAATACCATAATTAGATTCATGAAGGAGATGAATGAAAAATATCCTTTAATATTGGGGATGGCTAATATGATTTTATTGTGATTCCATTTAGATTATCAAATGCTCTTAATACATTTATGAAGGTGATGGACACAGTGTTGTGAGATTATTTAGGATATTTTAATATTCAATAAGACTAAATAAGATTAGTTAAGGCATTTGATAATGGTATTATATTTGTTAATAAAGGAGAGGATTTATGCAAATTATTAGAGTTATAGTAGATGGAGTCATAATGCATGAAGAAAAGGTAAAGACAATTATTGAGTGGCATAGTCCAAAGAACATCACAAAGGTAATAAGTTTGCATGGTTTAGAAACTTTTTACATAATTTCTTCTAAAATTTTAGTAGTATTATTTCAAAAATAATTTATTTCAAGAGAGGAAAGTAATTTATATGGACAAAGGCAACAACAAAGAGCTTTCAATTTTTGAAGAAGAAGATTACATAAAAACTTATTTGAGAATTATAAAATTTTAACAAAGTGTTTGAGGTGGATTGTGATGCTTCACATGTGGTAATTAGTGTTGTGTTGAATCAATAAGGAATTCCAATAGCATAATTCACTAAGAAATTGAATGAGGTAAGAAATAAATATTCTACATATGATGTTGAATTTTATATCATTGTACAAGTATTAATGCATTGGAGGCATTACCTGGTGGGTAAAGAGTTTGTCCTATTTATAGATAATGAGGACTTGAATCATTTGAACGTTCAAAGGAATTTAAGTAATAGACATGAAAATTATATGTCTTTCTTTTAGATATATAATTTTGTTTTGAATCATAAATTATGTAAGAAAAAGAAGTAGTTGATGTTTTGAGCAAGAAGTTGGCACTATTAACTACTATGGTGAGTGAAGTAATTATATTTGAAGTTGTTAATGAATCATATGATAATGATATTGATTTTGGAAAGATAGTTGACCAATTAAATAATACATTAAAAAGAAATAAAATTAGTAATTATGATGAGTACCTTATACAATATGTTTATATATTTAATGGAACACTATTATGTATTCCAGCTAGGTCTCTAAGAGATAATATTATAAGAGAACTACATAATAGTCTTTTGGCTAAACATTTTGGTAAGACTAAGATAATAAATTTGGTGGAGGATAAGTATTTTTGTATGAATATGAGAAAAATATAGAAAGATATGTTTCAATATGTATAGTATGTTCAAGTGGATAAAGGCCATACACAAAATACAGGGTTGTATATATTATTACTAGCTCCAAGAGGACCATGAAAAGATTTGAGTATGGAATTTGTGTTGAGGTTACCAAACACATAGAGAGGTAATGATTCAATTTTTATTGTGTAGATAATTTTTTTGAGATGGTTCATTTTATTTCATTTAATAAAACCAATTATGCCACTATAGTTGCAAAACTATTTTTTAAGTTGTGAGATAGCATAGTTTTCTAAAAACCATTACATCAAATAGGGAAAAAAAAATTGAGTAATTTTTGGATGACTTTATGAAAAAGGATTGGAAATATTATAAAAAAAATTAGTGCCTAAAACCCATAAATAGATAGATAATAGTATTAAACATGATCTTGAGAAATTTGTTAAGATGCATAGTTGGACATAAGCCCAAGCAATGGAACTTGGCTTAACCACAAGCTGAGTTTGCATAGAATATTTCAATTAAAAAATAAAATAAAATAAAAACATCGATATCCTATTATTTATTACATAAATAATATGAGTATATTAAATTTGTCATTGTTGCCAATTTTATAATGATTTAGTGATGATGCAAAAGAATTTACAAAGCACATACAATAGTTGTAGTAAAAAGTAAGAAGAAAGATATAGGAAAGTAATGAAATGTATAGGTCAATAACATATGTTAAAATAAGTTCAAAATTATTTTAATAATATATTTGGTGATGGTGTATTTGATAAAAAATTATTTCCTAAAGGAAAATACAAGAAGTTCAAATACAATAAAATTAGTCTGTGTAGAATTGTGAAGAAAATCAATGACAATGTTTATGAGGTGAGTTTACCACATAATTTTGATATCTCTCTAGTATTTAATGTTTAAAATTAATATGATTTTCATGGATAATATGGTGAAGATGAATAATTAATGAAGTGGATTGGAAGTAATAGGTATGAATGAAAAAGAAAGAAAAGATAGTATATGTTTTGGATAATAAGACAATGAACACAAGACAAGGAAGATATAACATGTATTTGATATAATTATAAAGACTATAATATGATGTAAAAACTTGGATTCAAAAATGGGATCTAAATTTATTTGACAAGAATAAATGGTAGGAATATAATTATTGCAACTCGTAGGAGCTGAGTTGTTTTCAACTATTGGAGAATGGTGCGAAGACCTATCTTCCATAGGCCATAAATTTTGACATTTTAACATTAGTGAGATATCATTCATGTTAAAATTAAAATAAATGGAATTATAATGAAGCCATAATCTACATTACCAATTAGGACCAATTTCAAGACGTTTGGAGAACCATATGAGATCATCTAAGGGTCCAAAATTGTATTTTAATATATTTAATCATGCTAAAATTAGAATAAATAAAATATTTTGTATTAAAAATTGAACTTGAGTTGAAACTTTTCCAAAATCATGAATTTATTATTTATAAGATATGTTTAAAATTTTAGGCCCATCCAAAATTGTATGCAAAATTTATTAAGAAAATCAAGTTGTTATTTATAACAAGGGAAGCTAACTTTAATTAGTATATTGTTATTTTAGATTTTTTGTCTTTGATAAATTATCATTCCCTTTATTTTAATTTTTTTAACTTATAATAAACATAAGTATGATTGATCCTAAGAAACACATGGTATCATTTCTCTAATATATAATTTGGGCGCATACATCTTCGTTAAGCCATTATTGATGAAATTATTTCAAAGATAAAACCTCAATAATATGTCCCAATTTAGATAGTAGACTATGTTGAAACAAGGTATTTTAAAATTTACTAATGAGGAGATCTTGCATGTACAATTAGATCATAAAAAATATTCATGCCATGTGTGTGTGTGTGTGTGTGTGTGTGTGTGTGTGTGTGTGTGTGTGTGTGTGTGAATTAAGATATAAAAGATTAAGGGAAATTTTTTCCATCAATTAATTTTTTTTTTTTTAAATATAATACTAATGAACTTTAAAAATTTATCTTTTATATCTTTATATATATATATATATATATATATATATATATATATAATTGATTAAGTTTTAAAAGGAAGATTTTAATAAAATTTTAATTTATTTCTTAGTTAAAATAATTATTTTGTATAGTTATAATACCCTTTGAAATTTGAATCTAATAGTATATCAGGGGATATTTTTTTCATCAATTAAATTTATTTTTTTAAAATATAATACTAATGAACTTTAATAATTAATCTTTTATATCTTAATAAAATTAAAAAAAGAGGCTTTATTATATTTATCATTGGCATTTTAGATATATAAAAATATTAATAAATTGATTAAAAATAAGTTGTTTTAATTGAAAATTTTATCTCTTCTTAATTAAAAAATTGAATTAATATATTTATTCCATACTAATTAAAAGGCGAATTACCTTATATGTGATATATACCTAATCCATATGAATAATAATTATCACAAAATTCTAAGCATTGTTTTATTTTTTAATCTTGAAAATATGTTTTAGTGGTTGAAGGTATAATGCCTTGTATAGTGGGGGAGGGTGGTTGTGGGTGACTTTTGTATTATTAAATTTGAAACTTTGAATGTGTTGGTACCTTTATATTTAATTTTAAATATTTTTTTTGTCATGTTGTATTTTTAATAACATCAAATGGTTGTTTTCTTTGATATAGAATTATATACTTTTTTAATTATAATAAGATTTTGATATCCAAATCGAATGTAAAGTGGCTTATATAGGGACTAGTGGATATTGTATATTTAATTTTAAAACCTTAAATGCATAAATATCTTTATATTTAATTTTTAAAGTGAAAGTTTATAAAATAAACTTAGTAATTTTAAATATTTTAATTATAAAATATATTAACTAATATAAATAGATATTAAACAACAATTAACATTTTTTGGTAACACTTTCAACTTCCAAATATAAATTTAAATTAAAAAATATTTTTGTTAATATTATAATTTTTTGCATTATATTTTTATATCTAATTTTTTTATTGATATGAGGGTTAAGAAGTTCCTTCACCCATACAAAGATAATATCAAAACTAGGGAGCATACCCTTATCAAAAAGAGCAAACCCCAAATATATGGGGTGTTCCATAAAAATAGGGGACAAATCTTGATAGATACACCCAAAAGAGACAAAGGCCAAATAAAATTTAACATACATAGAATTGCCACCAAAAAAATAAATAGATTAAGGAACGAAAGATTTATCCCCCCTGAGATAGGGCCACATCCACCTATAATGAATTCATAAAAGTATTCAAAACATGAGACACAATAAAAGCAAGGTAAAATGGTTTCTTAGGAATACATATGAAGTTAGGATTCTCATGCATTGAGGAAGGCTCTTCATCCACCCAAATCCACTTTTTAGGTTTGAAAACACTACCCAAGCCCCCAACATCCATCATGGACTATAAATTCCTCTATATATGTGAAGAGACTACACACTATGAGACTCCCTTACTACTCAAGAAACCAAACTCATTTTTCAAGGTCATCT
Organism: Torreya grandis; assembly: GCA_037957365.1. Classification (NCBI taxonomy): domain Eukaryota; kingdom Viridiplantae; phylum Streptophyta; class Pinopsida; order Cupressales; family Taxaceae; genus Torreya; species Torreya grandis. The sequence continues at coordinate 889,178 of JARHVA010004440.1, forward strand.
CCACCCCTCTGTCATTGCATAAATTTACCAAGAAGTGTGCATCTAGAACCACTTTTTTTTATTTGAATTTACCCAAGAACTTATCTAAATAATGTAAGGGGGAAAGTAAAATAATCAAGTTAGAGACTAGCTCAACCCTACCTACCACCACATTAGATAAATTTGGAAGCAAAGACATAAACCTAGATTCCAACTCACGTAAGATAAAGAGAGGAATTATACCCAGACACTAAGAACTAGAGAATGGAAGAGAAAATCCATATTATGTAACTAGTCTATCGAGCCATATGTTCAAACCACCTCTCAAATAAATCTATACCATAGTGTTCACCACCTTCTAGGTAATTGCACCATCTTTGAGTGTATGTAATAGATTTGTCACAAAAATGGAGGCCATATTCGTATTAGTTTTGATTCTCCACATTGCATGTATGTACTCAAATCCTAATATAATATTCACTAAATCTAATACCTCCATGTTGGGCATCAAAAAAATCAAGAAGAGCTAATGGTCTATGCCACTATCCCAAAATTACATTTCCCTTTTATCTACATTTAAGGAGAGAATGGGTTCCATCACTATGATTAAGTCCATGGCTGATTTCAACTCATAGAGTATATTCAAAAAGACCAAAAAGGCAAAAAATCTAGTCTTTAGTTACCCCTTAAAGGATTCATAAATCACTTAGTTAGATCTATCATGAAATTACTTGGACGTATCAAAGGGATATCATAATAATATTGGAAATCATTATACATTTTATGAAGCCAAACCAAAGACAAAAAGAGATATGAAAACATAGTATAAAAAGGAATTATATTTGGTTAGTGATATCAAGTCCATGACATCACTACTAATTATTATCCACTATAGAGTTACATCTTTGATCAACCCTACTATTTGCTAAAAAAATGGCTTGTTGATTTTATTCTCTGTAACAATGGTTGACAAGCCAATAAGAAAGTTCATCTAGGCTTGGCCACCCCATGTTGAGGATGTAATTCATCCTCTAAGCCTTCATGGTATGATTTTGGATGGCATCCATAATGATTTATTAATCCCTTTCAATAATGAATTTGTTGATCTCATATTATCGAGTGATCTTTAGGCCAAAAACCACTACTCAAGATTTAGCTTCATTGTTGGTATCATCTTATAAATTTATCAACAAGGCTTAGATTATAAATCTTATGAAATCCCTTATATTTACATGTATCACTTGTCAAAATTAAACTTAAAGAACCTAATATATTGGGTGGTCTAGGCAATGGTATTACAAATATAAATAGTATGCATATTTACTATTGTCTCATAATTGAGAAGGGGTAAGAGTGATCACCATCCAATTGGGTCTTATCATTCGGTCCTAAGAGGAAATATTAGCCATCTTTATATAAGAGTGAGAGGTGATTACTTTAGATATTTCAATCTCAATTTTGATAAATAATCCTAGAAGATTTGTGGCAACATCACATAAAATCTACTTATTTTTCTCCTTCTAAATCATCTAGATCAGGATAATAATACTATCAATCCAAAGGTATTGTAGCACATCATAATCACTACTTAGTACCATGATGAAAATACATGGTAGAGGGAGGGATAAAGAACCTAATCCCAACAATTTGAGGTAAAATAACAAAAGTAGAGAAGATGATCTACACTCTCCTCTTCCTGCATGAGAAAATAACACTTGAAGGGACCATACCAACCCATATTTCTAAGTCTGCCTTGGGTCAATATTTTATATTGAGTAGCAAGAGAGGAAAAATCACCAAACTTTAATAGGCCTTTATTGATCCAACATAGGAGATTGACCCAAGATCAATAATCCTCCTTGCAAGTAGCCAATTGGTAGCCTAGATTAACCTTGTTCTCACCAGCCCTAGAACAAATACATTAAATGAAATACTCCTCATTACTTAAGAATATTTTTTTCTTGTCCAGAATAGAAAATATAAAGATCTTTTGATTAGGGAGAATTAGATCCAAGTCAAAGTACTTCCACTACCAAGGTTGAACTTAATCCTACCTACTAATATCCATATAATCACATGATTTCATTCCCTAAACAATGGATATTATTTCCATTACATCATACAACTCTTGGCATTCCTTGATAGTTTTATGCCCATTCCAAGAATCATCCCAAAAATTAACTCACTTGCCATTATTGATAACCTAGTAAATGTATTGGTGATAATAAAATAGAAATGGAGGAGGAGATTTTAGATGTGAGACCCTTTGGGTGGAAAGGAAACATAGGTAATTTTAAAATGATCCTTAGAGATGAGATACTTAAGTTGAATAATTTTTCACCAAAATTTATAAGGATTTGATAAGATTCCGCATACTAGCTTAGAACAAAGAGCCATATTTTGAATGGATGGCTTTCTGATTAAAAATGCCTATTATATGTTTCGAGCAACACAAATGATCCCATTTTACCAAAGGGACCTTTTTATATTTAAAAAACTCTATCAAATAAAATTTATGCATATTTTATTGAATCTTTCAAATACCAGATCATGAGGCCTAAGAATGGATAAGAGGTAAATGGGCATAGCATTGAGAATAGATTTAATAATGGTGATACTACCTATTAGGGATAAAAATCTCCCTTTATAATAATTTATCCTATCTTTTAAGGAACTCAATAGGTTTTTCCATAGGTTTGATTTCCTTGAATCTAAAAAGGGGGGACCCCCAAAAATTTGGTAGGCAACTTTCCAATTTTGAATTTTAAGCATGAGCAAGTCATGTTTGAGACTGGTAAGGTACATTGAAAAAGTAGATATCATATTTTAAATCATTTATCCTTACCTAGATGCCAATTCATATGTATCCAATTTGTCCCTAATAGAGGTGGATTCATTAATAAATTTTGTACAAAAATGAAAGGTGTCATCTACAAAATGTTGATATGAAAGATTGTTTGATATATCCATGACACTGAAGCCCTTAATTAAACCTTTATTTTTTTCATCTTGGAGAGACCTACTCAGGGATTATACCATGACAATGAATAAGAAAGGAGAGATAGTGTCCCCTTTTATAAGATCATTTTTTAACTCAAAAAAAATATATAGTGATACCATTGAAAATTACTAGGTACTTTAGAGAAGAAACACAGTTATAAATCCATTCACACTAGTTTTTAACAAAACCAAAATTTTGATAGAATATGCATGAGAAATATCTAGTTCACACCATCATAAGCCTTACTTCTATCAAGTTTAATAAGCATACCATTTTTTTTTAAATTTAAAGAGGGAAAAATCTTGTGCACTACTATAATTCCATACTGAATATGGTATCTTGGCACAAACCCACCTTATTCTAGGGAGATCAACTAGGAAATGAAATATTTTAATGTGAAGGAAATGGATCTGGATATTATTTTATAGTTGCATTGCATAAAACAATAGGTCTATAATCATAGAATTAGGATTGAGAGACCACTTTTTGGAATCAAGAAAATAAATGTATAATTTATGTTAGTACTCACCTTTTTGAATTTACTATAGTGTTCTACCACTATGGTCACCTCCTTGCCAATAACTATCCAAACTTATTGATAAAAATGATCAAAAAGCCATCAAGCCCTAGGGATTTATCTTTTTTCATAGAAAAAATAACATTTTGAATAAATTTTAGGGAGAAATGATCAAAAATAAGGTCAATCTTTTGTCTCAAAACCAATTGGTGATGTTACTAAGAAGATCCTTTTGAGCCCTAAGGTTTAATGCCTCTGAACAGGAAAAGAGGTCAATGAAGAATATTATTTCTTCCAATCAAATATAAGAGTTATGTTCCAATTAATTACCATCCCTATTGGATATTATTAATAGTTTTTTAATTATATGCTTTACCCATGTTGAATTATGGAATATTTTTGTATTATGGTCCCCTTCCCTGAGCCATATCTCCTTCAACTTCTACTTCTAGTATATCTCCTCCCTGAGATGCAGTTCTTCTAACTCATCCATGAGGGAATGTTCCTTTTCATACATATATAAACGTATTCCAAAAATTAATAAAAACTCATTCAAAGAATGAAGTTCATCCTCAATTATCTTAATTTCTTCAAAAATATTTTTAAACTGATCCTTTTTTTAGTAGCAAAAGTAGTTTTTAATTGCTTTTTTAGTAAAGATGAGTAGATAGCTACATTTTATAGGAGGGTAATTTTTCCAATAATAACTAAATAAATAAAATATATTTAGATCCCTCAACCATATCATCTCAAATTTGAAAGGGTAGAAATAGGGGCATGATTTATGGAAACTTCCCATTCAATCGATGCATGATCAAAACTAGCTAAAAAGAGTATATGACACTCAGAAGTCCAATTAGAGTCTAACCAAGAGGATTTGATAAGGAATATATCTCAATTCACCATAATTTTGATGAGATTTTTTTTTTTTTGGTTTAAGTATGTATCCCCTTCTTAGGGATTACATTAATGAGCTTAGAATTTGAAAAAAAAGGAAACAAAATCACATTGTAAAGGGTTCTTCCCATGCCTCCTCTTTATCCTTTAGTCTCAAAATAAAATTGAAGTCACCACCTAATGAAAATTTACTATTTGGGTGGAGATATATAATGTGATTTCTGTCTTCCCAACATTTTCTCTTAAGAATAGGACTCCTAGGTCTGTAAACATTGAAGAGAAAAAAGACCATATCCAAGGATAGGTCATTGATTTTACACAATTTCCAATTGGATACATTATTCATGGAGAACACATCTAATTTATATGAATTCTAAAACACTACCAAGCCTCTTGAGCTTCCAACCTAGTCTTCAAAACAACCATTCTAATTTGGCCACCTGGACATGAGCTCTACCTCTGCCTCTACTTTGGTTAATTTTTTAATTTAAGTAAAAGTATATCCAAGAAAAGTGGAAGCTTATTTAAACTTAACTAATCACCTATTTTTAGGGTTATTTATACCCCTAATGTTCTAGGATAATATCTTGATTGATAAGGAGAGGGGATTTACACCCCTTGTACTCCAAAAAAGAAAATTGTAGTGCATTTTTGGTTTTTAGACAAGCCCTATTCCAATATTTTTTCATAGTTAGGTTTACAACCTCACTTAATTTTTTTCCAAAATATTTTTTAGAGATCAAAACATCAACTTGAGAGATTTTTTAAATTTCCTTTGAATTTAGTTCCTCATTTGAATCAAAAATATCTTCTTCACAAAGAGTTTCCCAACCCTCCAAGACTAATTCTAGGATAGACTCTGTACTATTGTAGGCAAAGGTTTGGATACCACCAACCATCCAAACCCAAAAAAATGGCCTCCACTACAAACATATTTATTTCAATGCTCAAAGAAACTATGGAAGAAGTAAGGGAGTTATCAAATTGGAGGAATGAAGAACCAAATTCTTGGTTACTTCACACAACTTATGGGAAGATGAAGGCCCCTTACCTCTTTGATTTGGCCTTGTATGGTAAGAGAAGATACCATAATACTGAACCAATTAACTTTATTTATTTACAAGAATAAATCTTAAGTATGGGAGGACTTTACCTACCATAATTTCTTTTTGAAATTCTTACAAACTGGACGGATCAATCTCAGGAAATTTTTCTTGATATGACCATTTTTATCACTACCAAAATAGTGGAAGGGTGGTTTTTCAAAATCAATATTGTGAATCCATTCCCTACCAAAGGATTTGAGAATGATAGCTTCTAGAATATCTACTTTAAGGTCAATATCAAAACATATTTTGGCATAGGCTACTAGGGAACCATCCAAGGTGACATGGTCTATATATAATAAGTATCCCAATATATTGTGAACAACCTTAATTTTTTATTCACCCCAATATTCCATCAAAGGTGCATAGAGATTAATCTAGATAGGATCTTTGATTTATACCTAATTTTATAGATCAAAATGAGGACACTAGGACTAGGTGGACACACCTACTCTATTCATCAACCACAAACTTGAGGATAATATTTTATCTTTAATGACCTTATCTACACATAAACCTAGGAAATAGCCTCTAGAAAGGCATTTGATTAGAATATCACCCCTCAATTATCTTAAACCCAAACATCAACTTCACTAATCATCTTCCACTTTCCAGATACCTTTCTAATAATGTGGTGATCTTCTAAAAGCTTGATATTTGAATCTAGATCCTTACCTTATAGAAAATGTGCATGACTAGGCCTAATGGCCATAGTTGGTAGCCCTAGAGGATCATGTAGCTAGGGAGGCTTGTGAGAGCTAGGATTAGGGTTTCTTATGCAATACTTCTCATTTAAATCACCTAATAATGGATGGGGAGAAATAATTAGGGTTTGGTTCTATGCCCTATCTTCTACATGAATCTCATCTCCAACAACTCTTTCATCCCACACTTGGTCCCTAATAATTTATTATTCTCATGTCAACTCTCTATTGATGTCTATTCACACATTGTGTTTAATTATACCTCCTTTCCTAGATTTTTTTTACCAAGCCACCTCTCCACTTGAACCAGTCGTGTGATTTTTTTCTCATACCATCTTCCATGTTTTCATATACATTTCTCTTGTGTCTTTATTTTATTTTATATTTTATATTTTATAAACATTTTATAGATGTAAAAAACAAAAATAACACTTTATAAAAACTTTATACATGTCCCACAACATTTTTTTATCCCTCCTTTCAACAATCATATCATGGTAGCTCAAGGCCCTTGGGGTAATACTTCTGGTCCTCTAAATCTAACTCCACCCTTACATGAGCTAACCCATAGTTCAAGAGAGAATTTTCCCAAGTTCTATGGTGATGGGAAAGTTCATTCTAATGAACATATTATAGCCTTTTACATATCCTGTGGTGTGATAAGTGTTGAATATGAAGACATAGTAGTCAGACTGTTTGTGGAAACATTGTAAAGTGCTACCATAGATTGGTTTTATCATCTGCAAGCACAAATAGTGACTGATTGGAACACTCTCAAGGCTAAGTTTGAGGCTAGATTCAAACCTAAAGAATATGCACATGCCATTTATCTCAGCTTATGTAAATGAATAAGAAGCCTCATGAACCTATGAGAGACTTCATTGCTAAATTTGACAAGCTAAGGAATAGGATTCCTATAATTGCTCAGTTAACACTTAAAAATATTAAATGCTTCTTCATCAATTCTCAGCTTCCTAAAGTGAGTTTCCTATTGAGGTGGGTTGGCCACATAGATCTTGATGCAACTCAGATTTTGGCCACTGAGGTTGAAGATGATCTTATCTTGGCAAGAAATATAAGAAGAGATCATAACATAAATAAATCTTCTTCATCTTCTAAAAAAAAATTTACAAGCACCATTGATCCTATGGTGTAAAAGCCAGCAAATGAATTTCCAGCTCTAAAAAATCAAATGGTACAAGGGATGTCTACTCCTCCTTCTTATCAAGATATACCAAGGAGGACATTTTCCAACTAGTCATATCAAGGTAATGTTTCCAAGAATCAAGTGCAACCAAATCATCTTCCTCCGCCATAGGGGAAGCTTGCCATTGAAGTAGCACTAGCTAACTCAGTAGTTGGTTATCATGAAGTTGAACATGATTTCTCTTTCCAACCTGAGTTAGACCAAGAAGATGATGCTAATCTCTTTGTAGAAGGTAAAAAGAATTAGCTAGAAACTCCAACATTGGTTTCCTAAATTACCAAGATGAAGCTAAAAATAAGGGAGAAGTGTTTGATGGATCATACGATGTATTTACTAGGTCCCAGAACTAGTCAACTCAACAAGTTGATAATGGAGAAATAGGGGAAGAATATCGAGTAGTAATTTCAATTACTAAATGAGGGACTTCTCTGCCTTTCCAATCAAAGGACCTAGTAATCAATATAAAAGTAAGTACCTCAAACAACTCTACACCTTCTACTTCAATTTCTCATACCAGTACCATGCCTAATAAAACTTAGAATGATGGACTTCCTCTATTTCTAGTTCATTTCAATCATTTGATATAATTGACCATACTAGGAAGACCAAGATTCAAATGTCTAAGTTTGAATACTTACAAGCCAACCATGAGTAGTTGCATAGGCTAGTTGAATTCATCAAGAACAAAACCATCCCTACAAAATAAGATGTTTCAAAGGTAATTCATGATCCCCCAAAGAACACATCCACTTGAAATAATCTTTTTATTACTCCTCCTATCAGTCCTAGGAAGATAGAACCTTTCTATGTTTCCCTGTTAATAAATGGTCATAAGCTAAACAATTGCATAATAGATTCTGGCGCCTCTAACAATGTGATGCTTGCCAAGGTGGCAAACTCTCTTAGTCTCACTTTGAATAAAACTTTTGGGAGATGTTTCTCCATGAAAAAAAATCAAGTTCCACTTTTGGGATAGATAAAATATGCCCAATTTGCATTTGTGGCCTTCCTAGATAAGAGGATTAAAATGACTATCCCAGTGGTCAATGTTCTAGCTTCCTATGTCATTCTGCTTGGGTGAAATTTGTGTAAGGATGTTGGTGGAGAGTTAAGCATGGACCTGTCTAAGGTGAGGATATCTGTCAAGGGCATCATGCAAATGTTGCTTCCTAAGAAGGAGTTAAAATACATTGTCACCCAAACATCAACCCCTAAAGCTCAAATTTTGTTTGGATCTTCAGGAATGGGTTCATCAAATGAAATTTTACTAGGTGACAATCCAAAAAATTTAGACAAGACATTAGAAGAATTGGTAGATCACAATTTAGATGAAAAAGGATCTTCCCTCCCTAATGAAAAAAAATCTGAAAGAAGATCATATTCTAATGATGTCTAGATTTTAGAATTTGATGGCAGCAATTCTTTTACTAGTTCTAGAGCTAAAATTGTCTTGATATCTCCTCAAGGAGATATTTTTCCTACTCATACAATTTGTAGTTTATAAACACTAAAAACACTACCGAGTATGAATCTTTACTACTCAGATTGAATGCTGCTCAAGCTAATGGTGTCAAGCTTCATTATGCCCAGGGAGATATTGAGCTGGTGGTTTGTCAAGTGAGGAACCTATATCAAAACAAGAATGAAATATTGTGACATTATCTCAATCTAGTGTTGGAATGCTTTGAAATTTTTGATGCTTTTAGTATTTTTTCTGTGCCCAATGAATTCAACAATCGAGCAGATTCCTTGGCCATCTCTACAACTCTCATGGTTCCTCACTGAGATTTCAAAGAGCACAAGTACCCTATTAAATTGGTATTTTGACCAAGTGTACCTGATAATTATAACCATTGGTAGGTATTTAATGGTGACAACTAGATCATTACTTTTTTGGAATAGATGGATAGCTTTGAGAAGCTTCATTTTTAAAGCAGTGAATCTCTGCCATGGGAATCAACTCCTGAAACAAATTTAAAAACTCACGAAGAGTTCCTTCATCTCAAAGGGAATAAAATTCCCAAAGGATTAGTTTCTCTTGAGAATATATTTGATAAGCATGATAGGTTTATCAAGAATCAATAAATGGATTCAAAATCCTCTAAATATTTTGATCAAATAAATTTGAGTACAGAAGATAATCCCAAAATGATCAACATTGGGAATTATTGCACTCCTAATGAAAAACTCAAATTCATTACCTTGCTTCACCATTACATTGATATTTTGGCATACTCTTATGATGATCTAAAATCTCTCATGCCTAAAGAAATTTGGCACAAAATTCCTCTCAAGGTTGGGTTGTTACCTCACAATTAGAAATAAAGGCAGTACAACCCTAGGCTAGCAAGTACTATTCTTTCTGAGATACAAAAAATGTTGAATGCAAGAATTATTTTCTCAATCCATCATTCCACCTGGATTGTGAACATAGTCACTATGAGAAAGAAGAATGAAGAAATTCACCTCTGTGTTGATTTTAGAAATCTAAATAAGTCCTTTTTAAAAGACAACTATCCTTTGCCCATCATGGATCAGCTACTGTAAATAGTGACTAGCGCAGAGATGTTATCAATGTTAGATGGTTTTTCAAGATATAATCAAGTGGAATTCAATGAAGCAGACCAACATAAGACCACTTTCACTACACCTTGGGGCACCTTTACATATCGTAAAATGCCTTTTGGCTTGATCAATGTTGGTGCCACCTTCCAAAGAGCGATGGATCTTGCCTTCAAAAATGAAATGGGGAAGTTCATTATGGTATATCTTGATGACTTGACAGTCTTTTCTAAACATCATCTTGATCATGTGAATCATCTACAACAAGTGCTAAAATGATGTCGACAAAATGGTATTTCCCTCAATCCTAAGAAATCAATTTTTGGGGTTATTAAAGGGAAACTTCTCAGTCACACTTGTCTCAAGAAGGCATAAAGATTGACCTAGAAAGAGTCAAATCCATCCAAGAGCTTGTTCTTCCTACCAATAAGACTGTAGTTCATTCTTTCTTTAGAAATGTGAATTTTATATGAAGGTTCATTCCTAAATTCACAGAGAAGACTCACCACATTGTCAACATGATGAAGGGTAAAGCTACTTTCTGCTAGACTGAAGAAGGTAAGTCAGCATTTTAACATATCAAGGAAGCTATCACCCATGCCCCAATCCTAGTTTGTCTTGATTATATCAAATACTTCATGATGTATAGCTATGCTTCTAACCACATGCTTTTAGCCATCTTGGTTTAGTTTTTCAAAGAAGGTGTGGAGTCTCACATATATTTCATGAGTTGTCCTCTCAAATCTCATGATCTAAAATATTCAAACATGGAGAAGCATGTTTATGTTATGGTTAAGGTGGTAAAACACTTCCATTTTTACATCTTGAACTCACACACTATTGTTATGGTTCCTAATACAATAGTAAATTCCATTCTAACTCAGCAGAATTTTGGAACTAAAAGGGGCAATTGGATTACTAAAATCTAGGAGTTTGATCTTGTTATCAAACCTATGAAACTTGTGTGGGGAAGAGGTCTCTACTAATTAATTGTTGATAACATACCAGAAGAAGCAAGGCATGAAGAAATAGAGGTTAAAGGCATGCCTATAGTTCTCTTTGTCACCACTATGAATGAGTGGTATTCCAATGTTACTCATTTTCTTACCTATGGTGAGTGTCCTACTCACCTGTCTCATAAAGAAAAGAGAACTGTTAAGTTGAAATCTGCCAACTTTGTCCTTGGGATAAGGGTTTGTATAAGAGGAACCTTGATGGGGTATTTCTTTGTTGCATAGATAAAGTGCAATAGATCAAACTTTTGGAGTCTTTCCACAATTTATCTTGTGGAGGACAATTTTTTACACATATGACTACCCATAAGATTCTACGAGCTAGGTACTATTAACCTACTATATTTTGAGATTCATACACTTGGGTGCGTAGATGCATTCTATGTCAATAGTTTATTATAAAACCCAAGTTGGCTACATTACCTCTCAATCTTGTGGTGATTGAAGAACCTTTTCAGTAATGGGGTATTGATTTCATTAGTGTTGTAAATCCATCCTTGAGTGCTAGACATCACTATGTTCTCACAACCACAAACTACTTTACCAAGTGGGTGGAAGCCATTCCAGTTAAGCATGTCACTTCAGAAGTGGTATGTAATCTCCTTAAAGAAAATATTATTTCTCAATGTGGAGTCCCAACTAAGATTATAATAGATAATGCAGCCTATTTCTCTTTTCATGAGATTACCTAGTTCTACTACTATTATGGGATAATCCTCTCCCACTCTTCTGACTATTATCCGCAAGGAAATGGTCAAGCAAAATCAAGTAATAAGAACCTAGAGACCATTATCAGGAAGTTGTAGATAACAATCATAGAACCTAGCATAAATCATTGCTTGATGCTTTATGGGTAGATAGGATTACACCTAAAAGAGTGATAGGTATGTCATCATTTCAACTTCTATATGGTTTGAATGTAAAGATACCAATCACCCTAGAATTACTAGCATTGAAGTTGGCAAAGGCAGTAGAAGATTCAACTTTTGAAAGTTCCATCGATAAGAGGATCATGTACTTGATTGAACTAAATGAGAAACAAACTATGGTGGTGGACCATATTGTTGCACATCAAAGTCTGGTAAAGAAACTCTTCGACCAAAAAGCAAGGGTTCATGATTTTCGTATTAGAGATCAAATCTTATTATGGGACAAGAGGAGAGAACCAAAAGGAATGCATGGAAAATTGGATTCCTTATGGAGAGGCCCATTTTCCATTCATTGATTAAATGGTGAAAATAGTTTCTTGCTAAAATATCAAGATGGAACACCATTTGTACTGCCTCACAATGGGTAGCATCTAAAGTACTTCAATCCTTGAATTATCAAATAAGTCCAATTGTACATATGTATAGTTTTTCTTTGTTTTGTTTTGCTCATTTATTTTTGGTGCCTTTCTTTTTGGGTAAGCATGACTCCATAGCCCAATGGCATAGATGAAGGCACTTAGAGTCTAGATTATATTTCCTTTGATTTTTCAAATTTCAATCGATGGAAGTTTCCCAACTAGAGCCAGCTGTTGTTCCCAAAATTTGTCACTTGTTTTTGTGGACAACATGTCAACTATTTTTGGTCCTACAGGCCAAAATGATCTCTTTTCTTTCTCAAAAATGTTCTGAGTAGTTAAGTTTTTCAAATACTCAAGCCTTTTTAGCTAAGAAAATTATAGGTTTAACAAGTGGGCTTTCTCATAGGGAAGTTCAAAACACTTAAGGCATTTCCTAAGTGTTTTGAGGATGGTTCAAATTTGAGGTTCAATCAAAAGACTCAATGGCAGGGTTCAAATAATTAGAATGAACCATTGAACCCCACCTCTAAAAGATTCAAAGGTTCAATGAGTTTGAAGCTTCGACAAATTTAACAAACTCAAAAGATAAACAGATTCAAAGAGTTAGAATGAACCATTGAACCGTTGAACCTTGAACTTAAAAAGGTTTAAAGGTTCAATGAATTTAATGAGTTCGAGGGTTTGAAGTTCAAAGATCAAAGTTTGAATGAATGGTTGAAGTGGAAGATTCCAGAAAAAGGTTCAACCAAATAGTTTAAATAATTAGTTCAATGACACCTTGACTGCATAAAAGAAAACTAAGTGAACACAGCCCATTACAAAACATTGAATCACTAAACTGTCAAACCATTGAACCGTTGAACCATTGAATCGAAAGAGTTCAAGGTTCAAGGTTCAAATTCATTCAAGCAACCAATGACGTCCCCATAAATGTCAAATTTAGGGTAATGGAATAACTATTGATTTTCAAAAGACCCAAGGACAAACTCAGTGACCAGCCAAGGAAGGAGCTGAAGGAGCCAGAAGAAAGTGAGAAGATAGCCCCGAGAGCTCAGATCACTAGGAAGAGACAAAACATAGCAAGGAAAGAGGGAATGCTACATAAAATTCAAAAATATCTTCAGAATATTTATTCCAGTAGGTGGAGCAATCCACTAGGTGGACCTCAGAGAGTGTAAACATTCAATGGCATATTTTTCTTCATTTAGTAAAGGTGAATGGACAGCCGTGTAAGCATCATAAAGAATACTAGGCAACCCATGCTTCATAGGAGACATTTGAGATGATTTAGAATGCTAAAGTTAAGATTGATAACCTATTCTAGCATGGCCCTTTCATAAAATATTCAATGCATTCAATGTAGCATGGGCCATTTCATGAAAACAAACACCCAAGTCTTTCTTTGGATGTTATATATTGTAATCTCACATTTTGAATAAAGGATATCTTTTTGTTATTAGAAGCAAAGCTCTACCCAAATTGAAACGCATTCCTGAGACTTTGAGCTCAAACTATTGATCATATTTTATCAAGTGAATGAGAAAGCAAGTGACCTTTCAAACTTTGTGTTGAAATTGCTTGTGTTATCTAAGAAATCATTATTGAGTATTTTTCCTAAATAAAGTCTTGTCCATTTAATAAAATAAGTAGAACAAGTGGAAATAATCAAGAAGATGTCTTAAAGCTGACTGTGGGAGACTTTGTGCTACCATAATTGTCTTTAGTTTGTGTTTTATGTAAATGATACTGGAGAGACTTTGAGATCCCCTTATCCTTTGTAATCCTTCACTCTATTGTAGTTTTTGTGGAGACTTTGTGCTTCACTTCAAACCACTTTGTTACTTTGTCCTAATCAGTAGGAGAAATAATGAAAGACTTTGTGCTTTCATGGGTTTCTTATGGATCCAGTTACTACCTAGGAAGGAATCTTGTTATTTACTAAATATCATTTTTGAAAGAAGATAAGTTCATTTAGTAATTACACTAGAATTATCCTTTGTTTTGTGAACATCATCTCTGAAAAAAGAGATATGGATGGTATGATTTCACCCCTGAGTCTATTTTCAGCTTATATTAGTATACCATAGTTTATAGGGAACCTCCCCTTACTGAGAGGAGAGATTTGTCTCATTATAGATATGGTCACTACATCCAATTTTCCATATAAATATCCTTATTTTGTGGTTGATATAACCATGTTTTTGTTAGTTAGTTGATGAAAATATATTCACCCAATAGGCATAAGGGTTTTAACACAAGAAATCCTTGACATGGTGTATCTTGGGTTGTACAATGATTTGGGTCACAAAAATTGGTGAGATAATGTAAAATTATGATATACAACTGTTAATTAAGGTTATGGTGTGCTAAATTTAGTCCCTTGGTGTAAATATATGAGGAATTTCAAGTTAGTTATCTTTGTTTGCAATGTACCTCTTTGAAATGACCTAAGATAGGAGTATATTTTCTTGATCAAGAGAGAGGTACTTAATGTGCTAAGCATGGGAAGGTAAATTAAGATTTTATTATATTAAATGTATTAATTTAATCATATTTCATCCATAAATGGCCTAATGAGGAATCTTGTTTATGTTGGTAGCTTGAAGAGCTCTTATAGGCATGGATTCAAGTAAGTTTAACTGCTTTGAGCATGTTCTTATTGTTCAGATAAGTTGTGTTTTTTAATTCATATGAGAAGGTTTTTTGATCATTTAAATAGGTAACTTTGGACCCAATAATATTATCATTTTATTTATTTTTCTCATGAATTATTTTGGATAGTTGTGGTAGCTTATGTGTGGATGAAGATGGCTCCATTTAAGGTATGTTCTTGTGATAGAGTTTGCTTGTATATGTTTACAATAGTTTGATTTTTTTTAGATGGAATATGTATTTATGGGTAGTTATCTTAGGTTTATTGAGGATTATGTGAAATTTTGGAATGATATCTATAAGCTAAGAATCAAGGAGCAATTCAAATAAAGGTATGTTCTCTTTAATTGATAATATGCTAGGTATGAATAGGGTGAGGGGGAACATATGTGATATGTTTAAATTAAAAGGATATTTTATGGTTTATTATGGTTTAAAAATATGTTATCTAAGATGAGAATTATGTTAGGGGGATATTTCTAAGCTTCATGAGCAGTTTGCCAGGTTCAAGGATCAAGTTGGCATGTTGAGGAATAGACCCTTTGTCATTAATGTAAAAGGGGGAGAAAGATCAAAATGAAGGAGTTATTCATTTTGGGAGATATAGTTATAAAATTTATTTTCCATAAATGATAAAGGGGGATATTTTTTATCATGGCCTTGAGATGGATTGATTTTCATTGATGTCAAGGTGATCTTAGTACATAATGCATTAATGATAAAGTGATAGGTTCCAAGTGGATTTGAGAGTGCATATCATGTGTGTAGGTTTTTAAGGTGATTTACCATGTTTTAAGGGTAAAATTAGGTTTAAATAGTTTTTTTGGCACTTGTGTAAGTGAAATTAATTCATTGGAGTAGTCTTGTGAAGGTCTAGGTTATCCTAGTCAACTTGGTAGAACTTCCACCTAAGTAAAAAAATTGATGACATCAGCATTAGCACGAGTGAAGGTTTGATAATAAATTGGTCACATGGGTTTGTTAATATTTGTTCCTATATCATGTGGTTTAAATTTAAATACTTGATATGTTGTCTATAAAAGGTTATGGTGGTGCAAAGTTGGTCTCCCAGGCAGATTTCACTGATTACCATACTTAGCCAAATTTGCAATATCAAGTGATCGTTGGAATTCAAATGTTGGAATTTACAAAGGAATACCAATAAGTATTTTTTTTATAAATTTTTATAATATATGAATTTTATGGTGGTGTAAAAATAAATTTGTTATATTAATTTAATTTATATCCATTAAAATTGATTAGGATGTTTGAATGGTCATACAATTGCATTTATTACATGTCAGATTTGATTGTTATTGACTATTTTTTTCAATAAACCAAGTTGAAAATAAATAATTTTATAATTAAAATTATTTATCAAACCTTATTTTTATAAAAATAAAAAATTAATTAGACTCCATATAGATCATCCTCAAAGTGATTTGGACTTTTTTTTACTATAATTATTACAAGTTTGAGTAGGCTTCTTGCAGTGTTGTTTATGAGCCTTTAAAGGATAAATGAAGGTTATATTTGGATTATATAATATTCCTAATTTTTTAATATTTCCATCCATATGTGTATTTTACATGGAAATTTTATATATAGTTTTAGCCTCTTTTGTGAAGATAATGTTTTTGGGCTAATTAAGCCTAATAGGTCTTTAATACCTAATGGAGGTTTTAGAGTATGAGTGAATAATTTAATGTTTCTTAATAATTTATAAGGATCATATATTATAAAATTAAAGTTTTTAAAGTGGTTTGGGTCATTGGTAAGGTCTATCTATACCATAGTGGCTCAAAGTGTTATATGAAGGTGAATTAGGTCTCTGGGACCTATTGAAGGCTTAAGGGCTAAAAAAGGTTTCATAAGGTGAGTGATGACTTGGAGTGTTGTATGAGATGGAAAAAATAAGGAAGTATTGGATTAACTTGTGTTAAATTGTTTAAAATGGCTCCATATTTGGTTGAGGGATATTGGTATCTAAGTGTAACATGGTGCAAATGGAGGGATAATTACTTAGGTCTTGCTTAAGTCTTGTGTGTTATTTTGAGACATTTAAAGCATGGAAAACCTAATGAGTTGATGTATATTGTATGTAACATGTCAAAAGACATATTTTTATGTATATTCATGAATGTAAAGTTTTTTTTTTTTTGACCAAGATTGATTGGAGAAAGAATCATGCATATGTAGAAGGCTATTTTGGCCTCATTGTGCTAGTTAGATAATTGGAGAGTAAAGTGAATTATATATGAATTTCATGAAGGGTAATAGGCCATGAAAACTATCATAAAATTATGTTGAACATTTGATAAGGGATAACATTTTATATTTTAGGTCATGAACAAGTTTGAAGATTGAGGAAGAGCAAAAAGGTATAAAGTGATCCAAAAGGTTGTTTTGGATACACTGCTTGTGTGTTAGATAATTAAAGAGTGAAGCGAATGGTATGAGATTTTGAAAAAGTGTTTGTGTTGGGATTATTTTTCAAATTTTGTAAATTAGGGTATGTACCATAAATTAAATAGTAATTTTGGTTATGTAAGTTAGTAAATAATATATTATTGTTATGTAACAATAATATATTTGTTATTATATTTTTATACATGAGTGGAGTTGTTCAACCAACTCACGAATATAGGATATTGGGAGACATTATGGGTAGATAATATATCCATGATTATAGGATGGTATTCTATATATTTATATTTTAATATTCGATATATAAGAGAGTATGTATAATATAATTATGTTGTGTTGAAAATTTATCTTTGTGTGTTTGGATTTATTGATCAGTGCATGAGTTAGATATGTGTATTGGATCATCCAGTACCTAAAATTGGTATCAAAGTATCGTAATTCAATATTAGATACTCTAATTTAATTCATTTTAGTCTTGGTGTTTTGGTTCTTGATTTGACTCTTCCTGAAGCCGCTTGAGTTCTTTAGCTTGAATTGGAATTGCTTCACATTTCATTAACTCTATAGATCCACTTTCAAATCCAAGATGTGAGCCAAAATAATATCACCACAAATTCCAATACATGAGAATCAGTATACCATCATCTTAGAGTCTTCTTGAACATGGTTTTTCATCAATTTTTTTTGTGATTCTCTTCTCAGATATGCTAGCACTGTCATGGATTGAATTTCATAATTTATCATATGTCATTTGCTATCTAAAAAGTGATAGATTCTTCACCATTTATATTATATATGTTTCCTTTCACATACATGCACACCAATCCAAATATTATTGATTGATAAAATCAAGACCATGTGGTTATGCAATACCAGCTTCAAACTCTTGCAACATGATCAGATTTTGATCTTGTTTGAGTATTTGATCTGATGAGTTTACATGCCATTAATGAAATGTAATATATGATGTTATACTAATGTTACTTTAGTTTTAATTCATGTTTTTACCCATGGAGAATATAATTCATATTATACTTGGTTCTAATTTCTTAATGATTCAAGTCATTTGGTTAGTTGATAGTCAAAATGTTTTATTTCTATTAATAGATCCAAGTTTTTATGAGTCATTAGTGTATGAAAAATTGAATCTTTAGTTTAGTAATAATTTGTATCATTTAAATTTTATGTCAATTAGAATTTAATTTGATTTTGAAAATTTTGTGTCTGTTAGACTCTTGAGATAACAAAAAAAAAATAAGTGTTTCATGTCATCACCATGTTTTATTTAGATATGTCAAGGTGAATATTGGCTTTAATCTATGTCTTAATAATATATAGTCATAAATTAATAGTTCATCTATATATGTCATCAAAATATTAGATATTTTTATAATCAATATAGATGTAGGTTGTAGTATAATTGTCAAATGTTATTTGTTAATGGAAATATGGGGTCAAAAATTATTTAGAGGTATTCAAATTTTGTTAGTGATTCATCAAATTTAAAGTATTTTATTTAAGAGTTTGTGTGTATTTTATTAGTTTCAAATTCAAGGTCAAACTCTTTCTTGGTAAAGGACGTAATATCAGTTTAAGATGACATCCTATTTTGGTTTAAGGTTATAATGGATAAACTAAGTAAAATAAAAGACAAAAAGAAGGGAGAGCGAAATGAAGAAACCTATAAGATCTATATATTTAAGGTGTGAAGCAATTGTATCTAGATCTTGATATTTCTAGCAAAGGTATGCATATAAAAAACTCTTTTATTAATGGTATCTTTGAAAAACTAGCTAAAGAGGCATCCAAGCACACTCATCACAATAAAAATTCAGTTATTATATCTAGGGAAATCCAGAATGCTATACATCATCTTTTGCCAAGAGAGCTTGCTAAACATGTTGTTTGTAAAGGTACCAAAGTTGTCATTGAATTAACCAAATCTTGAATAAGTAGTGAACTGACTAGAGGTTGGAGGATACATAAATGAAAGATGTCTTTCAGTAAGCTCTCATCAGTCACCAATGATAAGGCCATACCAATGATGTGGTGACATTTTTTGTAGCATGTTATTTTTAGTTGTGTGGATCTCAGTTTTTTAAATGTGGTGTGGTAGTTATATTTATTTTTCAACATGTATGAAAAATAAGAATAGTTGTACCTATTCACTTGTGAATTATATTCCCATGCAATCAATTTTATATATTTATATTTGAGAATGTTGATCTAAAAATCATTGTATCAATCATTATGAAAGGTTAGTGGTAAACCTATGAAAACCAATTATAGATGAGTGTGAAGGAAGAGATGTGTGATGGCACATGTATGTAGAGAATGTTATGAGCACATGGAGGTGCAAAACTACAATCAAAAAATGAGATATATTATACCATGTAAAAACTATGGGAGGAATATTGGGATTAGTTTTCACAATGTATAAATTTGGGTATTTACCATAAAGTAAATAGTACTTACGGTTATGCAAGTTAGTAAATAATATATTATTGTTATGTAACAATAATATATTTGTTATTATATTATTATACGTGAGTGGATTTTTTAAACCAACTCACAAATATAGGAGATTGGGAGATATTATAGGTAGAGGAGACCTCCATAATTATAGGATGGTATTGTGTGTGTGTGTGTGTGTGTGTGTGTGTGTGTGTGTGTGTGTGTGTGTGTGTGTGTGTGTGTGTGTGTGTGTGTGTGTGTGTATTATAATATTAAATATGTAAGAGAGTATGTAGAATATAATTATGTTGTGTTGAAAATTTATCTCTATTTGTTCAAATTTATTGATTAGTGCATGAGTTAAATTTGTATGTTGGCTCCTTCAATACCTAATAGTGAGGGCATGAAAAGCATCATAATAACATGTTGAACATGTCATGAAGATCTAATAGTGGTGTTAAAGGTGGTGAGTTATTATATTACTTGTTTCAAATATAGATAGGCCTATTTGTATAGTTGAGTGATAAAAAAGAGGAAGAGGCTTGTATGAGTTAAAAAGGCAAGTTTTTAGGTGTTAGAGAAAGATAAGTCTATCATCAAGTGTAGAAGACATCATATTAGATGTGGATATCAGTTTGGAGGTGATTGAGTTTGTATTTGATCATCTAAGAGGTTGTAGCCTCTTTGCTAGTTGGTTCTACCTAAAGGTCTAGTGGGTGCTTCACCAAATTGAGGGGTGGGTACTCCTTGATCAATTGGTGTTGATCTTAATTGAATAAATACCTTTATAGGATAGTATTCCAAAGATTATTTTAAGTGGGCTTTCTCCCCCTTGAGTGTTTCCCACATAATTCATGTGTTATGTGATTTGATCTTGCATTGTTTTCTATGTTCATTACAAGGAATGGTTTATATGCTTCATGAATGCTTATGTTGATTGGTTAAGAGTTTAAAGAATTAGAATTGAAGTTGATTTTATTACATCATTGATTCACCCACCCTCAGTGATTGTGCTTCCAACATCATCTTCATTTGTGTTCTCTTCTTGGGGTTCAAGAAGCTCTAACATCCTCCTCTGAGGGATATTTTATATGTACTTGGGTACCTCATGAGGACTTTATGATAGGACCCAATTCCACTACCCATTTATGCTACATTTAATGGGGGTGTTGGTGTAGGTTTTTTCCCACTATGTTTTTTTTTACATAGTCTAATTATCTTAGTTAGGTTAATAATAGGTCATTAGGGGAAATATATGTTATGTCATTTTCTAATATTAATTGAGTTTTTACCTTTTTGGGTGAACTAATTCCTCACTAAATAATATACCTTATTATGTAATTTTTTATAAAATGCCAATAATTTATGACAATTAATGTAAATATTGATTTTTGCTCTGGTTTGATTTCACTAATACACACATAGTTTTCTTCATGCATTTGATCCTATCCAATCTTGATCCTTGATTACAACCCACTCTGATAGTTACATGATTCAAAAAGTTATAAAACTAAATTTATTTTTGGGATTATGATAACAATACAAGGAATGAGATCTTTTGATTTAAATCTAAATACATTAATGCCTTTGTGGTAATTGTAACAAACACATAAAAACTTGTTGATGCCTTTACCTGTTGTGATCAAATTTTACCAAAGTATACCTCTCATTTTGCACTTCACTTTCCTCAATGATTCCCTAGTGCACACAATATGTAATGCTATTAATAAAAAAATTATTCATTAGCTAACAAGTTGATAGTTACTCAATTATTTTTATCTTTTTTGTTCAAACAAGGTCATGTAGAATTCATGCTTGCTAGTTAAGTGCATCCTCTGAGGAAGATATAATTATTACCTTTGATCTCAATAAGATTGTGTACTAAATATCTTTCTTGATAAAATAGAGTTTGATCTTGTTGTTCCCAAAATATGTCACTTGTTTTGTGGACAACATATCAACCATTTTGGTCCTACAGACCAAAACTCTCTTTTCCTTCTCAAAAATGTTCTGAGTAGTTAATTTTTTCAAATATTCAAGCCTTTTTAGCTAAGGAAGACATAGTTTCAATAGTCAAGGCTTCTTCAAAGGAAGTTTAAAACACTTAAGGATTTTCCTTAATGTTTTGAGGAAGGTTCAATGTAAAGGTTCAAATAAAAAGGCTTAACGACAGGCTTCAAAGGAAAAGAATGAACCACTTTGAACCGTTGAACCATTAAACCCCACCTTCATAAGGTTCAAAGGTTTAATGAGTTCAAAGGTTCAATGACTCTGACAGACTTAAAGAAAAGAAGGCTTTGAAGAGTTAGGATTAAAATTTGAACCATTTAATCTTGAACCCAAAAGGTTCAAGGTTCAATGGTTTCAATAAGTCTGAAAGACTTAAATAAAAGAAGGCTTCAAAGAATGAATATTGAAATATTAAAGCCTTAAACATTGAACCAAAAAGAGTTCAAAGGTTCAAAGGTTCAATGACTTAGATAGACTTAGAAAATCTAGAGAGTTAGAAGCTTCAAAGAGATCAAAGAAAGAAGAATGAACCATTGAACCATTAAACCTTGAACCAAAATGGTTCAAAGGTTCAATGAGTTTAATAAGTTCAATGGACTTAGAGAATAAAAGGCCTTAAAGAAAGAGAATGAATCATTAAACCATTGAACCTTGAACCTGAAAGGTTCAACAGGTTCAAAGGCTCAATGGCTTTAAAGAGTTAAAAAATTTCAAGTAGAAGTTTTAAGCAAATGAAGGAAGCGGAAGATTCTAGAAATAAGTTCAAAGGGATGGTTCAACTGAAGAAGAGAAGGAGAGCGAATGTAGCCCTTCACAAAACTATTGAACCTTTGAACCATTGAACCTTTAAACCAAAAGAGTTCAAGGTTCAAGGTTCAAAGAGGTTCAAAGGGATCAGTGACGTCCCCATAGATGTCAAATTCAAGGTGATAGAATAACCATTAATTTTCAAAAGATCTGAGAATAAACTAAACAACTAGCCAAGGAAGGAGCCAAACAAGCAAATGGAAAAAATCAAGAAGATAGCCCTGAAAGCTCAGATTATTAGGAAGAGACAAAACACAGCAAAGAAAGGGAGAACAACTACAAGAAATCTATAAATATCTATAGGAGAGTTATTTCTAGTAGGTGGAATAGTCCACCAGGGGGACATTAGGGAACACAACTATTCAAAGGTGTGGCCTATATTTCTACATGAAGTAAAGGTGAATGGATATCCATGTAAGCATCATTAAGAAGACTAAAAGACCCATATTGAGGAAGGGACATTTGAGTTCATTCAAAACACCAAAGTCAAGGTTGATGCACTATTCCAGCATGGCTCCTTCACAGCTTTTAAAGGCATTTAATTCATAATAGGCTGTCTTTATGAGAACAAGCACCCAAGTCTTTTTATGTAAGGCTATATATTGTAATCTCCCATTTTGTATAAGGGGGATCTTTTGGTTATCAGAAGTGAAGCTTTGCCCAAATTGAAAGGCAATCTTGAGACTTTGAACTCAGATTGTTAATCATTTTTTGTTAAATGAATGATAAATCAAGTGACCTTTCAGACTTTGTGTTGGAATAAGCTTGTCTTTTAGGAAATTGTTGTTATGTCTATTTCCTAATTACAGTCTTGTCTATTTAATCAAACAAGTAGAACAAGTGGAAGTAAGTTGAAAGATGACCTAAAGCTAACTGTGGGAGACTTTGTGCTGCCATAATTGCTTTTAGTTTGTGTTTTGTGTAAATGATACTAGAGAGACTTGGAGCTCTCTTTATCCTTCATAATCCTTTACTATATTGCAGTTTTAGGTGTAGACTTTGAGCTACATTTAATATTGATGTTTATTTGTCCTAATTAGTAGGAGAGACAACTAAAAGTTTGTGTTTTGGTTGGTTTCTTGTGGTTGTTGTTTCTACCCTGGGAGAGCCCTACTGTTTGTTGAATATCACTTCTAAAAGAAGAGAAGTGCCCTTTCAGTAATTACACTAGAATCCTCCTCTATTCTGTGAACATCATCTGTAAAAAATGAGAGATGGATGGTATGATTTCACCCCTGAGTGTATTTTCTAGTTTATATTAGTATTTAGTAGTCTATAAGGAACCTCCCCTTTACTGAGAGGAGAGATTTATCTCTTTATGATGTGGTAAACCTACACATTTTGCTATATAAATATTCTTATGTTGTGGTTGATGCACCTCTTTTTCCATTAGTCAGCTGGTGACAAAATATTCACCCAAAAGATCTATAATTTTTTGCGAAAAGGGCCTTGTGAAAATGAATTACAACTTGGGTAATGGAGAATTAGAATGTATAAGAGAAAGTGGACATCCACATTAGCGTAAGAGGATTATTTATTGATATTTTTTAATATAAGAGAGCTAGATAATGTCTTTGAATAGGGGACTTGGTTCTTTGGCACATTAAATTTTCTCGTGATGTTTTGGGATCTCAACTTTGGCTTTTCACAAGAGGATCTAAAGGTACCCCCAAATTGGGTATTATTACTCAACCTCCCAATACATTTCTGTGTTGATGCCATTATTTTAGTAATTAGGAATTAAATTGGGGAGATGATATGAATTTATTATTAAACCCATAATAAAAATCATATTACTTATGCAAAAAAATTGTGTTCAAATGAATGTGAGTAAGCCTCTTCTGAAAAGAGAATTGTTAAAATCCATTTAGGAAGAGATATTTGAATAGCCTTGGGATTATGAGAACTTAAATTTTTGGTTCTTAATTTGATATAAACATGGTTACTCATATTTGGATTTCCCCTTGGCTATAATGGCTAAAAAATAAATGAGAAAGGATGATTTACAAATTATCAAAAAAAAGGGAATAAAAATCCCAAACCCAATTTAAAAGAGAAGGAGAATGGTAAAGATAAAGCAAAGGACATCAATTAATATGTTGGATTAAGTTCTAACCCTCTTGTATTCTTAGGTTCAATTTTTTTTAACCCTTAAGTAACCAAGGTATTATAAATAATAAAGGCTAAGAGGAATTAGTTACCAAGACTCAAGGTGTTCACATAAATAGCTCAACTAAGACCTTTAGTTTTTTAGAAGTATTAAATTCATATAATCTTGAAAAATAAAGATATACATATATAGAGACATGTTTGAGAGAACTTGTACAAAATAATCTTGATGCCA
Organism: Torreya grandis; assembly: GCA_037957365.1. Classification (NCBI taxonomy): domain Eukaryota; kingdom Viridiplantae; phylum Streptophyta; class Pinopsida; order Cupressales; family Taxaceae; genus Torreya; species Torreya grandis. The sequence continues at coordinate 914,146 of JARHVA010004440.1, forward strand.
AGAAATAAATGATGGTTTTTTAAAAAAAGTACCAGAGACTATGTATAGAAATAAACTAATGGTGTTTTTTATAATGTTTTTGCCAATTCCATGTTTAGATGGTGTTATCTTTCATTTTAGTTGGCATTGTCTTTTTTGTGCCATGTGTTTAGATGGTGTAGATCTAAAATCATGAACACCAAAGCACATTAACTAGTAGGAGCATTTTCATTTTTGACTGACGTGTCTTTAGGGCCCACTAAAACTAATTGTAGATCTTAGGATGGGATAATATAACATGTTAAGGTTAAAATAATAATTAAGGAAAAAAATAATGGTTAAGGCAAAGGACATAAGTTATGGCAAACAATGGTGGTTAAGGAAAACATTAGGGGTTAAGGACATAGTATAGGGTTAATTCAAACAAGGTTGAATGCCGACTTGTTATTTTCATGCCTTTCCCCTATTCAAAGAGTATACCAATTCTCATATTCCATTACCTTTTCTACTTGTGCAGGAGTCCATTTTCCATTACCCCATTCTAATATTTTGCACCATAGGATCATCCCTATAGATCTATTTTACTATAAGGTTGGTTAGCTATAATGAATTGCATTATCTTCATTGTTGAATATCCAACCCTTGAGTATGATATTGATTTAGTAACTTAGAAGGGAATATTAGTTTATATTGCATAATACATTTCAGAATATCAATGAATTATATGTAGCATGTCCTAATTAAACAAACTATTAAATAAATTATTCATTGAATGAGTGATTATGCCATAAATAGTCATTAATTCCTTCAAGCAGTCAACAATATAGTAAACATAATACTCCCTAGTTCTTCAGTGATAATTGAGTTAATGTGAAGGATGGGCATGTATAATTGTTTATTGTGGTATTGAAAAACACTTATTATGTTCATTTTTATTAATAACTAAATCAATTTAATAATATAAGGCTCATGGAAACCCATTGGTTATATTGTTGACTACTTAAACCTAATTATATGCTTATTTGAGAATCATTTTGGGATCTTATACTATTCTATATTTAAACCTATATCTATCTTTTGTGACTCAACTATTCCCCTAAATAGTGATATGAATGGATGTTTCTAATATTTAATTTCCTATTGTTAATGGGAAGAGTGACATAGGTGGTGGATAAGTACTATAATGTTTCTCTCAATGTTATGTTTCTCTTAATTTAGAACTTAGTATTGGTGATTCTTGTGATCTTGAAAAACACTTATTGTGTTCCTTTTTGTTCATAACTCTATCAAGTTAATAATATAGGGATCATGGAAACCCATTGAATACATTCATGACTAGTTGAACCTAATTGTATGCTTATTTATGAATGATTTTATCATCTTACCTTGTTTTGTTTTTAAACCTACATATATCTTTTATGACTCAGCTCATGTTGAAGGTATACATATTCCTTTAAATGGTGATATGAATGGATATTTATGATGTTTAATTTCATGTTACTAATGGAAAGAGTGGCATAGGTGGTGGACAACTTACCACTATATTTCTCCCAATGTTATGTTTCTCTTAACTTAGTACTTAGTATTACTGTTTCTTGGGATCTTGGAAAAAACTTATTGTGTTCCTTTTTGTTCATAACTCTATCAAGTTAAAAATTTAAGTATCATGTAAACCCGTTGACTATATTCATGACTACTTCAACATAATGGTATGATTCTTTGAGAATGATTTTATGATCTTACCATATTCTATCTTTAAAATTCATCGATCTTTTATGACTCAAATCATGCTGAGGGTTATTATAAATATTTTGTTGAATGGTGATATGAATGGATGTTTCTAATGTTTAATTTCATATTACTAATGGAAACAGTGACACTATAGTATTAGTTAGCATTTTAAAGTTTTCACTTGTATCCTTATATGCAATCTATTAATGCAATGTATGGTAAAGATGTACATTGTCATTTTTTTATTAGCTCACATTTTCTAAGGATAAACCTATGAAATTCTTAAAGTTATGGTGTGCCAACTTCTTTTCATTAACATCATATGATTATATGAACCTTGAAGATGTTTATGTTTTTTAAATGTTTTAGTTTTTGCATAAGATTATGGAAACATATGTGTCTTGTGTATTGATGTTTTTTATGAGACAAGGCATGCATGATTCAAATATGTTTATATTGTTTATGGTCTAAGGAAAGAAGTGATAACCTTTAATTCTTCTCTAATTACTAATGGTATAATATTGAATGATTCATACTACGTATCTCTTCTTCATGGTATTATGATTATTTATGATAAAATGTAGAGAATATGGTTTTTTAAAGCACTTATAAATTAATCTATGACCAAATATCCGATAAGATTTACATAAGAGATAAGAAGCTGGCCAACTTCATAGATAGGTAGAGTCAATTGTGTAGTAGTTTATCAATGTGAATATGAATATATATAGGAGGTTGAGGATGTGAAATAAATGGTAAGGTGGGGTAGATCAAGTAGTGGTGTGGGGTAGAGAAAGTATATGAAACTATCAAACATCTATTCCTATGAAGGGATGTCACTTGAATTCTAATTGTGGGGATCATAATTTACACTTAAAATGTCAATCAGTTTCCTCTTGAAAACTTAATTGGTTCCTTTACTTTTATATTTATTTATTTCCATTATTAAACAAACATAAAAAAAATTAATATAATGACATGGAGCTTCATTGGTTCCCATACATTCTGTATAAAAATGGAAAATAGTAGACTGTTAGATAGAATGTGAAGGGTATTATATAGACAATCAAGATGTAGGGCATTATATAGATCATAATAAGATGTAAAATAATAGTTTACCCATTCTAGTCACTATTTGGTTGAAACATGGATTTCAAGGTTTTCCTAGTCTTCATGAATTCACATCATGTTTACTGATGGCAGTATGATTACTATTCACTAAACACTATTCATGTAGACAATATTCATGGTTGCTATTCATAATGATTGTGCATGGTGATGTGTCAGAGTTATGATTTTTCATAGTAGTGAGGTGGATTTTAGATGATGTGGCATGGCCCAAAGGAAATATTTTATAAGGAAATTTTCACATGTGTGAATGTGGGGCATGGAATATCACTAAAGTAAATATCCTCTCATCTTTAGTGATTCACATGTGCTTACTATCAATGTGTGAAGGTGGGGCACATTTTTTGAGTGGATATATTATTTTCATGTCTTGTTTAAGGTTAAAATTTGATTGTAATTTGTCTTGGAATCTTGTGCGCACATAGAGGAAGAGATAAGAGTTTACTATTTATGATTTTTGATCACATGTGTGAAGGTGGGGCATCATTTTTGGTGTCACATAGAGGTGGGAGAGAAATAAAAAGGGGAGGTGATCATGCCCAATGTTAAGATCCACCTTTTGACTCCTTTTACACATAGAGATAAATACTTCATATGTGATCACATGCAAGACAAGGAATTTGGCACATTTTTCCTCTTTCTTTGAAGTTTCTCTCTCATCTCATCTCTTCTTCTTTGTAATCTATAAAATCATGGATCTTTCCTTAGTAAATTATTCTTGGAAATTTTGGAATGCCATTTAATACAATGAAGTGATGATTTTAATTACTCTCATGATTGTATTATTCTGTGAATTTTATGCCTTGTTGATCTACATTTGTGGAAGAAGTGTTATCCCTTGTTTATGTCCATTTCTCCTCACCTCTATGCAAGATAGGTTTATTTTGAAGGTCATAGTTTGTGCTTTCATCAAGCTCATGCAAAATTCAGCTATGGATTCATTCTTCACCCATCCTGAGTGTTATCATAGCTTCAAGCCTCTTTATGAAACACTTATGCAAGAGTCATCAATTTGTGAGTTGTGTAGTTCTATCAACCCTTTTAGTTTTAATGTGTAGGTTTTAAGCAAGCTAAGGATCACATTTTCTAGTGTAACACCATTTTGATTTCAATTCCTTAATTCCATTTTCTCTCTATCCACTTTACTTGCATTTTAGGTAGTTATAGATTTAGGTTTAGGTGATTTACTAGGGGAACTAGCCCTCTTTGTAAATTCACTTCTCATATAAGGTCACCCACAACCTGAAGAGTGTTTCCATTGTGTAACTTAGGTGAGGAGACTAGAAACACCTCCTCAAAGGGCGAAAATATAAGTGAAAATATTTTTTGTCATGCCCAGTGGGATAATATAGTCATCTATTGAATAATTTTAGGTGTTATTATTCAGTATATAAGCTTTTAGAGGTAGTTTCAAAAGCATCAATGGTGACTCTAATCATGATGGTTTCATATTAGTCCTATGTTGTCATGCCAAACCTCATGGAACCTAAATAAGATCTTTTTAAAGTATGGAAGAGATATATGATATCATTGAATAATTTGAATCAACATTGGGAGCTGATAAGGAGAAACCACCACATGTTGTGCTCAATCTAGAGCACAACATTGAGAAACAAGAGGAACATAACAAACTTACCCATCCACTCCAAGACAATTGAATTTTTAATCAATACAATGGGTTAAGTGATATGTTTATGTTCTTGGAGAAGTGTTTCACCAATTTGTTGAATATTTGATACTTCTCCATCTTTGGTTGGTTTCCCTAAAGCAAGTAAAGCATATTACATTGATTAGGAAGGGAATCTATTTTTTACAATGAGTCAATGGATTTGTGTAGATTGCCTTTTGATTGGTTATTTTAGATTAGGTAGTTATTTTATTTCCTCCAAGTGCTTGCAGGGACATTGTAATTTTAGTTTAGTTGTGTTTTGTTTTTCCAAGTGTTTATGTGCACATGTAGTTGTTATTCCTAAATTGTGAGGAAGGTATATTTTCTATTTTAGATATTTTTTCAAAGCATTTCAACCATGACAAAAATCTTATTTGTGATATAACATATATGACTCCATGCCCAAAGGATTTCATAAGGCTACTAGATTTGTGACTAGTAGGCAATCATCCCATAGAGGTCATCAGAATGTTAACTATTCTAGTCACCATTTGGTTTCAACATGGACTAAAAGGTTTACCTAGTCTTCAAAAAATCACACCATGTTTACTGATAGGAGTAAGATTACTATTCACTAAAAAATATTCATATTGACACTATTCATGGTTACTATTCATAGTGAATTTTCATGGTGATGTGGCATAGTTGTGATGTGCCATAGTGATGAGGTGGATTTAAAATGATGTGGCATGGCCCACAAGGAATATTGTATGAGGAAAATTTTACATGTGTGAATGTGGGTCATGGCATATCACTAAAAGAAATATCCTCTTATCTTTAATGATTCACATGTGTTTTCTCTCACATGTGTGAAGGTGGGGTGCATTTTTTGAGTGGTTATATCATTTTCATGCCTTGTATAAGGTCAAATTTTGATTTTAATTGGTCTTGGAATCTTGTGTGCACATGGAAGAAGAGATAAGAGTTTACTATTCATGATTTGTGCTCATATGTGTGAAGGTGGGGTGTCTTTTTTGGTGTCACATAGAGGTGGGAGACAAAGAAAAGGGAAAGTGATCATGTCCAAAGTAAAGATCCACCTTTTGACTCATTTTACACATAGAGATAAATATTTCACATGTGATTACATGTAAGATAGGGAATGTGCTTTGTTTTTCCTATTTCCTTGAAGTTTCTCTCTCATCTCATTTTTCTCCTCTATAATCTATAAAAACGTGGATCTTTCCTTTGTAAATCATTCTTGGCAAGTTTAGAATGCCATTTGAAGAAATGAAGTTCTAATTTTACCTACTCTCATACTTGTATTATTGTGTGAATTTTATGTCTTATTGATCTACACTTGTGGAAGAGAGTGTTCTCCCTTGTGTATGTGCATTTCTCCTCACCTCCATGCAAGATAGGTTTCTTTTATAGGTCATAGTCTATGCTTTCATCAAATTCATGTAAAATTTAGATGTGAAGTCATTTGTTACCCCTCCTAAGTATTATCATAGCTTCAAGCCTCTATATGAAACGCTTATGCAAGAGTCCTTAATTTGGGAGTTGTGTATTTATATCATACATTTTAGTTTCATTGTGATAGTTTTAAGCAAGCTAAGGATCACATTTTCTAGCATATCACCATTTTTATTTCAATTCCTTGCTTCCATTCTCTCTATCCCTTTTCCTTGAAATCTAGGTATTTGTAGAGTTAGTTTTAAGTGATACACTAGCGGAACCATCCCTCTCTAGAGATTCACTTCTCACATAATGTCACCCACAACCTAAGGAGTGTTTCTATTGTGTCACTTGTGTAAGGAGGCCTAAAACCCATCTTTAAAGGGTGTAGCTTTAAGTGACAACAAATATACCATTATAAATACCAATGGTTCACTGGTTCCTTTCATTTATGTATCAATATGGACAACATTCGACCATTACACATAATGGAAAGGGTATTATACAGACAAGAAATATGTAGGGCATTATATAGATTATAATAATATGGACAATAATAGACCATTGTACACACTGATGGTTCATTGGATCCTTTCCTTTATGTATAATTATGGACAATAGTAGACCATTACATAGAATGTAATGGGTATTATATAGATAATCAAGATACAAGTCCTTATATAAACTATAATAAAGGGTGTTATATAAGAAGTGAATATATATAATTGATCTATGTACACCATTACAAAAAATGTAAAGGTTGTGAGTTTTCCCTTACCTCCAAGAAATTGGATAAACATCCTTATGGGTTTGATATTGTTTATAAATAGAGTTATAGTATGACTCTATACTAAGAGGAATTGTTGAAATGACTAAATCTAGATGCTATGTTATGGAGGAGTAGATGGGAATCTATCATGATCACTTTCTTATTGTTAATCCATTTTGTAATAATCCATTTTCATTATGAATTTCACACTCAACCTTTGAATATAAATATAATAACTAATTATCACATGACATGATGAATGAAGCCCTGTTACATTTGATTATGATCCATACACACATGGCACATGGCACATGGAATATAACATGTAAAATGCATGGGTTAACTTAATATTTAATTTAAAAAAAATTATGTCAATTCAATTCATTGTCCCTAGTATATAACATGTATGGCCATGGGAATTTTTATGTGTTTGTTCTTTTATTGATATAATCTTTGTGTAACACACTATGGGGTAGTGTTAAATATTAAGGTTGTGTGTTTATCTTTTTATCATACTTATCACTATAAAAAATAAGAAAACTTTTAATATGCCTTCAAAAGGTATAAAATTAAGACCATTTTCATATTCACATAAGAATGTTTTCATTACAATATATTTCATCATACTACTTGAATAGAGTATTTTTAGAATTGAGTCAAATAAATTTATAGAATGTAAAATTTCATAACACACAATGTTCCCAATTATTCTTTAACTAATTTAGTAAGGTCAAGATATATAACTCACATATTAATCCACATTCCAATACATAATTACTTTTATGACCCTTATATACATGTTATAATCATATCAAGGTTTATCTCAAGATCTAGAAGCTAATGATAAACCTAAATTAAAATATAAATGAACCAAGATCATATTATTCATATGAAAGAAGAATACTAAAGAGATTTTTTAGCCCCTTCATATCACACTCAGTTAGCAAGGGATATATATATATATATATATATATATATATATATATATATATATATATATATATATATATATTTGTTTTCATATTTTAGTCTTAGATTGTTTCTTAATGTAAGGGAGTGTTGCATGTTTTAATTACATTCATCCATCAAGGCAAAAGCTAATAAACATGGCCCTTATTGAAGGTGTGCATGTTTGGTTACAACATTGTTCTAAAATAGAGCCACGATGTAGTGAAACCCTAGTTTCAAGTTGAATATAGGTGATGTAGAAAATAACCTTATAATATATCCAAAAAATAGCCATTAGAATGATGAAAAATACCTAAATGTTAAAATCCCATGTGAGGGAATCATATATGATAAATCTCATAGCACATCATTATCATTGATGTGTGGTGAAACTCAAAAATAAGACTTTGATACATAGCATTTATTATCAGTATGGGAAAAAAATAATGGCCAAGGTTAATTTGAGTTAGATAATAATAAATATCATTGATGAACTTAGGAATAAAAAAACTAATAAGTAAAATGGGGGAAAGGTAAAATTAGGGTGAATGAGATAAAATATGAATTAAAAAATTTTAAAATTCTAATTGTAGCATAGTCAAGAAAAATAATATAATGAATACCATTAAGAATGGTCATGGAGGTAAATGTGCTAGTCTTTTCCACAATTTCTCCCTTTGTGTATGATGATAGCTACCATCATTTATTATGGCCTTCAATGACTTGATAGCTCGTACATGTTTTCATGTTTATGAATGTGATCCAAATAGGTTTTTAAAGATACATAATTAAAATTAAAAAAAACACGTAACTTGGTTTAAAACACATTATATCATTAACTCAAAAATCTAGTCAATAAAACAAACACATGACTGTGATCAAGACCCAAATAACCAAAACAAAAAGATATAAGATTTTTAATACATATATGAAACTTGTAGGCATAAAACATGTGATCAAGACCCCATATAACCAAAAAATAAAGACAAAATATTCATAATGAATTCACTTTTTAACAACCTATCTATATCAAAGAATATAAGATGTGAAAACTTTTTATGATATGGTTCTTGAACTTGAATTTAAATTCTTTAACTTTTGGGACACATTTTATTTATTTAAGATAAATATCTACATACATTTCCCTTATGGTAAAAGTCTCATTATAGGATCCGAGATCGTATTTCCACCCTCTTCAATATGTCATAACATTTGACATGATGTATCACAAAAACATATTGAATCTTCTAAAAAAGAATATTGTGTAGACATTATTTTTGAATTATATATCACCTTAGTCTTGTACACTTGGCAAACTAATAATTTGGCCATTCCTTTTAGTTCTTGACCTTTCCCACTTTTTGAAGTTTCACGTCTATTATATCTTATGATCCTTGTATTATCTCTTAGTTTGACCAATCTTATATTGATAATCCAAACCTTATATCTTTACCATAATGCTTGAAACATGTTTATCTTCCACCTCTACAAGTTTTGAGTCTATACCTATTTTCTTTATCTCTAGATACTAATGTTTGGGATAGACACTAATGTTGATACTAGTATTCTACCTTGATGTAAGTGTCCAATGCTATAAGGTTATCCAATTTCTAAATGAAACATATCTTAATGGTTTGCCTAAGTGTTTTGATGTGGGCTACTTCTCCAAAGGTATTGATATAAATACAAGATCAACCCTCATCCATTACTCAACTAGGACACACCTATAAAATACATAAGGAAACTTATCAAGCATTCAATCAAGTAATCAATAAATAAAATCTTCCCTGTTTTATCCTATTTTCATATCAATCATTTGGATAACACTTACACATGTCTAAAATACTAAAGGAGTAACCTAGAAGCTATATTTACAAAGTTATAATCTAGGTTACTATTTTAATTGATTATCACATATTACATGATCCACACACAATACAAAATGTAGTGGAGAACTACATCAGTTTGAGTCCCTCTTTAGAGTATTGGCTATGTAAGCATCATTCATTTATATATGTGTCTTTGGGGTTAGCTTGACACCATGTGCCTACTAAGTCATTTTTCCAAAAGGTCACTAATAAGATGAAGACTTAAAGTTTTTTCAAATTCCTAAGGATTGACACTCCATGAACCAAATATGAATGACCTAGAGTGAAGGTAAAGTCAAACCCAAAAGTGTCTAGGTGGTTGCATCCTTTTCTAGTAGTTATTTTTTATACATAAGACTTATGTAAATTTTAGATAGTAGCATTGATGCAATAATTTGAGGCTAACATTAGTGTATACAGATCTAGAGGCACTCAATCCAAAATATGATGGTTATTCTAGAATCATCTTTAAGTCTTCTTCCTCCATGTTCTAAATCTATAATTGAATTAACATCAGAATAAGATAAGTACATTACTTATTTATCATTTCCAAATTTAACATAGTTGTACTTACTATTTTTATCATAACTCACCATAAAAACTTTAGTATATATTATATCTAATTTTAGCACACAATTGGCATGATTTAGATATGATTATCACCCTTGTGTTTATTCATTTCTATATACACATTTAATAAAATATCTAGGTAATCTCACCTAAGAAACAATATTTTAGGGCTAAACTTTTGGTGAACTCTATCCATGTGAATGCAAACATTTATGATTCCTAGGATTTTTGGTCATCTAAGATTTCAAATTATTGTACTTTTTCATTTCCTAATTATATATTGTGCATGCAACCTTGGCATATTCCTATATTAGGAGGTGTGTCTATTAAACACATTAATATTCCCCTCCCACATTCTAATATGTCTCAAAATAATGAGGGATATCATACTATGGATCATGATGATACCCATGTTGAGGATGAAAAACATACTAATAAAGTTATCATACAAGAAGATTATGATAATGAAAAATGTGAAACATATGGAAATGAGAAAATAGACCATGATCAAGTGTAAATAATAGCATTGTTTTATGAGTGTATTCATCAAAACCCTAAAGATATCAATGATATCCTCAAAATTTATACTAGAAACAAAAAGTTTAAAAGGTATTGTTGAAACATCCTTCCCCTTCAATAGATTACAACATAATACATCTAGTGATGGCATGGATTATGTCTTTAAATGATGTACACCATGGTGCCCACGACCAAGTGCATAGGGGACAACTGAGTTTGGTTGTGTAGAGTGAATGAGTAAAGCTAATTTAGATAGAAGTAAATAAACACATTCAATGGAGTGGAAGTCTTATTTTCATGAAATGAAACTTCTACTCATTAATGGTGAGTAGGTAAAAATGGTATAATGTGCTATAGTGCATGTATTATGAGTAGACACATAGAGCATACTATCTATGTTATAACTATGTAAAACAAATCGACCTTTTTTCTAGATGCATATATTACATTTTTATACAAGTAGAATACAAAATAATTTATAACTAATGCTAGTTACCACAAAGATGGTTATAGTGATTCATCTTCTAAGATAGATGATGTTTCAAGAACCACTTGGAGCACATGGACAAGGTGAGTCAACATGTAGATTTGTTATTAAATCAAAGAATTTGAAGAGTCTTGAGATTGTAGGGCATGAAATATCAAGGTACATGGATTTGTGAGATGTGAATGGCATGGGATTCAACAAGTAGGAGTAGAAGTGTGGATCTGTAAAGCATGCAAGGGCATGAAATTTGATGAGTAGGCATAGGACCTGGCATGGTGCATAAATATGATCTGAGGTAATCACTACACAAAATTATATGAGTTGGCATGAGATTTTACAAAAGGTTGTAAGCCAACTTTGTGTAAAGGAGCATGCAAGATTAGGTGAGATGTGTAAGTGCTATACATAAGAGAAAATTAGGAGTGCACTTGATGACATAGAATATGTGCATAGATCATTGTCCCTTTCTTGGAGAGAAATGGTCTCAATTACATCAGTGTGAAGTTGTAAAAACTACACTTGAAACTGATGTGAAGTATACCACTTAGATTGATTAGAAAATTATATAGCCTTGACCACTCTAAGAAGTTAATGTGTGCCATGGTAGGTGTGTGTGTCTATCACTTTAATGATCTAGGCCTTCTATGTAGGGCACAAAAGTGCAATATCTAAATTATAAGGATGTTCTATCACTAGTGGCTCAAGAAGTAGTGGAGTGTAAGGCTTGAGAAGATCCATGTTGAATATTAGGTGCATGTCAAAGTACTATGGTATATCAAGAATGAAATCATTCTCACCAACTACATGAAAAATGTTGTAAGGACCATAACACAGAGGCTTGATATTTCAGTGTGAATGTTTGAAGTTTTCTTTCTAAAGTTAAAACTAGACTTTATCACCAAAATGGAATGCATGAGGTGTGCGATGTGAATTATAACACTCCTTATATTTTACTTGGGTGTGAGATAAAATATTCTAAACTTGCTGGTGAATAGACTAAATTTGATCCATAAACTTCTTGGCTTTGTTTTCTTACCATTCCTATGTGTTAAAATAGTGCCTACGAGTGTGTGGTAGGATATGTCAAGAGGTGTCAAAGGTTGAAACCTAAGACATGTCTCAAATGGATTGTGGCTAGTAGAGTTATGAAGAGCCTTATTATAAGCATGTTAAATGTACAAGATATTATCATCCCAAGTGTGAACATGCTCACATTTGTACATTCATAGAATATGAACAAGTGTGTGATTGACTACTTTGGTTTGCTCATATGTTTGAGGATGAAATTTTGTCAACTAATCCAATTGTGTACCCATCAAATCCCATAATTCTTGATAAAAATGACTCACACAGCATAGATCATGGTTGGAGATGATGGAGGTTGGTAACCCAAAATGAAACCAAACATAATTGAATAAATCTTGTGCAGTTCTAACTACATCAATGTTTTTTTCTAAAATTGACCATGATAGCCATCTTGGAAAATTAATCCACTACAACAAACACAATGTCATGTTTTCATCTCATTATAAGCAATTCTAGTCATGAAATCCATGTTGATGGGTTCCCATGGTCTAGATGGAACTGATAGAGGTGTGTAGATTCTTAACTTCCTATTCATGGGCTTGGTGATGTAACAAATAATACAAGACTTGACATGAAACTCAACATTGGTATGCATGTGTGGCTAGAAGAAATGTGACTAAAATATTGCTAAAGTCTTTATCATGTTGAAGTATCCTAAGGTCTAGGCATAGTGCACCTCTCAGATGAGTCATTGGCAAGGTCTGATGGGAACATAGAGATGTATAAGCTTTTAAATAAATTGGTCAGATAAGTAGAACTCCAATACTTGTTTACCTTACACAAGGTTGGTGTAAGTTACTACAAAGTTCTGGTCAGTTGAATAGAGAGGTACCTAGTATATGAAGTTGTGGCCATATGTATCCAACACCATGATGAGCACATGAACTAGTGGTTGACTAGGGAAATATACATCATTATTGTCCTTTTCCTTTTTTTGCTTGATAATGAGATGGAATTTCTACAAGTAAGTCATCTATTTCATATGTTGTGCATTTTCTAGCTTGTTTTATGTTTGTAAGAACTGAAGTGGTAAATCATCTAAATGAATAATTTTCTCCATCCAAAATATGTAGTGGCACCATTATTTTATGGCTTGCATGATATCATGCAATTCCTTCTCATAGGTGGAGTACCTACACACCATGTTGCTAAACATCGCTATGTGGTATGAGATCATATTTCCATGTTGTATGATCACTATACCGAGTGTGTATTTAGATGTATCATTATAGATTTCAAAGGCATGTGAAATGTCAAGAATTTCAAGATTAGGTATTGTATAGAGGCATTTATTAAGTTCCTCAAAAGTGTGTTGTTTTTTAGGAGTCTAGTCAAACTTGGCTTTGGCACAAGTGAGATAACTGAGAGCCCAAGAGATGTGTGAGAAACCAAGGATGAACCTATGATGGAAGCTAGTAAGTCCAATAAAACTCCTCAATTAGGTGATTTTTCTTAGAGTAGGCCAATCTTGGATCACTTTAATCTTTTTTAGATCTATGCTGAGGCTAGTGTGATCAATGATGTAGCTTAGGTATTGGATTTGTGTAGTGTCAAATGTATAATCTACTAAGTTGGCTTGTAAATTGTGTTGGTTTAAAGTGTTTAATACATGTGAAATATGATCCATATGTTTCTCTCAAGTCTTGTTGAAGATGAGGATGCCATCCAAGTAGATAATGATGGAGTTATAGAAAGGCCTAAGTGGATCATCCATCAAGTACATGAAGGTGGTTGGTGTATTGGTGAAACCAAAAGACATGACCAACCATTTGTATAATCCCTCTCATATCTTAAATGTTATCTTGCAAACATCTTCAGGATGGACTAGAACCTGATGGTAACCTAAATTCAAATCTATCTTGGTGAAGTATTGTTCTCCTTAGAGCTAGTCCAAGAGGTCATAGATATAGTGTAATGGATATTAATTCTTCACCATGTTTTTTTTAAGTGCACAATAGTTAATGCAAAGTTACCAGGACCCATCCTTCTTGGGTGTAAGGATTATCAAACTCCTATAAGGAAACAAACTAGTCTTTATCTTACCTTGATCAAGGAAATCTTGTATCTGGCACTGGACTTCATCATTATCCCAAATTGATCTATGATATTAGGGGATATTGGGAAGAATGGATCCAAGAACCACATTTATATATTTTTTTAATATGTAATGTGTTGTAAGGCCTTCAAGTTCTATGAATACTTCACTTTATTACACTAGTAACTTGTCAAAATAATATTGTTATGATTGTGTGTGAGTATTATGTGATGCAAGGGTGCACTTTATCATTTTGTGTTGCATAGGTGTGTTAGGGTGGAACATGAGTAACACAAACTTTTGAATGTGTGATACAAGCTTGTAACATTGCTTGGAAGAGACCAAGGTGACTTTGGTCATGTGTGCTAACTTAAAGAGGTTGTATAAATGATATTATGCATCAACAATCCAACATGTGGCTTGGTTTCATATATAGCTTCATAGTCATGTAAATACAGTATTCCTATAAGGATTTTACAAACCTCCAAAGGTAAAATGTCATAAGTGACATTATCGTCCATAGGTTTGACTTTGTACTAAATAGTGCATTATCTCTAAACCTGTATATCCTTCCCCTATTATATCCACCCTAGAGAGTATGGATTAGAGTGTGTAGTTGTGGTAAGATCAATATTCTAAGTCATGGATTATGCAATCATGGTCTTCTAGTTTTTATTATCGATGATGACATGAATAAGTTGAACATGCACCTAGAACCTGGTAAGGAATAGGTGCTCATGATCCTTAAAGATAACAATCACAATGGTATTAGTGTTTAGACAAGAAACATTTGGATCAATGTCATCCATCAATGTGGATCTTGATGAAAATTGGGTGATCAAGAATTGTTTTGCATGGCATTCAAATCATTATGTGTGGATGAGCAATGGTGATCGAACCACTTGTCACCAAACTTACTCTTGCCTTTATCTAATGTATAAGACACTAAGGCCTTTGATTATTGAGTAGTCTTCTAGTGTTTTTTTTTTTTACAAAGAGTGTGTTTTTTTTTAGGAAGAAGGTTATGATATGGAGTTATGCATAGGTAAGGCCTTATGAACTATATTATATGAAAAAGTAGCATGCTACTTCATCCTTGCCTTGGATTCAATTTTGGAGGCATTGTGATATGCTTTCCCTAAGGTGATATAATTTAACAACTCTATCTTCACACAAATATAAGGTGAGAGTCTACTAATGTAATTCATTATCACATAGGCACATAGAGTAGTCATGGAATATGTTGTTGTAGTCTTCCATAGACCGATCTTTGCATTGGTGAAATTATTGGAACTTGATGTATTCATCCTTAAGGTGGTACATAGGGTAGTATTCTTCCTTTAGCACATTAATAAAAGTCTTCTAGGATTCGATTGGAATGTACTCTTGTGCATAATATACATTGAAAATATCCAACCAATTGACCACTAGAATGGACATCTTCAACACTGTGAAGGTGATTTTCTCAACCTTAGTGAGATCATTTCCTAATAATTATGCCTTGAGTTGTCAAATTTAGGCATTTAATGCTTTGGCATCAATCTTGCCTTTGAATAGAGGGATGTTGAGATTGACTTGTACTTTGAATGGGGTTTGTTGCTGAAACTATTGTTAAGCAAACTATGGAAGTGGTTCAAAAGACATTGGGTTGAACTATAATATAAATTCATAGAATTGGCCAAAAATTGAGGTGTGTTATTCCTCTAGAGCATCAACAATTAGCTTTTGAATTTTTATTACTACTTTAGGTTACTTCTAGGTGTTATCTATCTTACTTTTATAATGACATTCTTCTAGGTATTCTAAACTAGAACTGATTGACAAACATTCCTTCTTGAGTTACACTCGTGCATTTATAGGCATAGAAATAGGATAGAACTTTCTATTTTGATACCAATAATCTATGCTATGGGATCTAGGACCAAGTGCATCGCAAACAACCAAGTTTGTTTTTGTAGAGAAAATGAGTAAAGTTAATTTAGATAGAACTAACCAAACACATTCAATAGAGAAAAAGTCTTATTTGTAGTAAATGCAAATTTTATTCATTAATGGTGAATAGAGAAAATTGTTACAATGTGATATAGTGCATGTCTTATAGAGTAGATATGTAGAGCATGCTATATATGTTATGAATGTGTAAAAAACATTGACTATTTTTACACATGCATATGTTATATATTTATTCAAGTAAAATTAAATAGAAATTACAACTATTATTAGTTATCAAGAAGATGGTTATGATGGTTCATCTTCCAAGCTAGATGATAGTTTAGGAACCTCCTATAGCATGTAGCTAAGGTGAGTTGACAAGTAGATGTGATATCAAATCCAATAATTCAAAGAGTCTTGAGACTATAGGGTGTGCAAGAGTAAGTCATGTGGATCTATGAGATACGAGTGGAATGAGAGTCAACAAGTAGGAGTAGAAGTCAACATGAAGCCGTAAGTCATGCAAGGGCATAAAAGTCAGTGAGCATGCATAGGACTTGGCACAGTGTTGTGAGCTATAGAAAGGTGAGGTGCACAACTACGATCTGAGACAATCTCTACATGAAATTTTGTGATCTAATATGGGACATGTATGAAAGGTTGTTATCCAACTTTATGTAAATGGGTGTGAAATATTGGGTGAGACATGTGCATGATGCACATATGATCAAATGACGAGTGAACTCAATGGCATACAAGTTATGCATGGATCATTAAAACTTTATTTCTTTTAAGACAAAACACTGTTAGTACATTTACAATGGAATTACCAATTATTTTAACACAAATATCAATTTTAATTCCTATTACTACTAAAACCATGTTTACATTCTCTTTGGTAATTAGTCAACATGCTAATATAAATCCCACTAAGTCTACAATTCAATCACTCCTTTATTTTATTAAGACCTTAGAGGAAAAAATGATAAGTTAGATTGAAAAAAAATGTTTAAAAATATCCTTGTGCTATTGATTCTCAAGATATGTCACATAACCTCCTTACACTTGAGATATATTTAGACCATTTTCCAACTAGTTTTGTTGCACCTAAGTTTCTATTTTATGATGGCAAAGGTGATCCTGAATAGCATCTTCGATCCTTTTATGTAGCAAACCTTGACTATGCCTCCATTTATAAACTATTGACCAAATTATTTCCAAGAAGCCTGAAGGACCATGCTTTGAGGTGGTTTTATGATTTACCTCTCCAATTTTTGAAAGCATTCAAACTTCTTGAAAATCAAATTTTAGTAACCTTTTCTATTAATATTTATGAAATGGTTTCATATTCTTAAATTGTCAAAATAAAACAAGGCAAAAATTAACTTATAAATGAGTATGTCTTGAGATATAAGACAATACTAGATAAAATGACCAATCCTATGATAGATAAGAAGTTCCAAGACATATTTAATAAAAGTTTGCTTTCTACATTACATGAGTCTATTTTTTTTAAGAAGTTAAAATCTTTTGATGGATTATGCCATGTTGTATGGACCATGAAATGAATATTATTTCATTCAATAAGCTCAAGTATGGAAAAAACACACCAGCTACATCTTACATTTAGCACCAAATTTAGAATCATACTAAGTTATAAGGTAAAATATCCTAAGCCTAAAAAAGAAATAAACACCATGATTAACATAGTTTCACAATAGCCTAATCAACTTATCCTATCTAATGCATTAAGGATGTAATTTACACATTTACCTAAGTCTATCTTCATTAATCCTATGGTTAATAGAGTTTCAAATAATATCTCTCCCTCATCATATAGAGGTTGATATGAATAGACCTCTACCTAAAGGATATGATACAAATACTTATTATGATTATCACCAAGGACTAGAACATTCTACAACTAGATGTTTTACCTTAAAGCATAATATTTAAGATCTTACTGATGATCAAAATATTAAATTCGATGGTCCTCCAAAGGAATCAAGTTGACAACTTGGTGATCACCAAAAATAAAAAATATTTAGCAATCCTTTGTAAGACCATTCTAAGAAGGAACTAGAAGTGTAAATGGCAACTAATTCACATCCACTCCATCACATTATGGGTACCCATTTATGGGATTATTGGTACTTATACATGACATATAATGATATGGTTCAAACACCCTCTATTTCTTTCAATGGAAGTGAGATTAAGGATGATGACTCAGATCTTCATTCTTTATTCAATTGAGCATACCTTGATAAACACCCTATACATAGTGTTATGATTGATAATGGTGTAAGAGAGAATGTTTGTACCATGACATTGTTTACACACTTAGGTTATAATCATCATTATTTTCATCCTTCTACTAGATCAGTTACAGCATTCGATGGGACCTCCCAAAAGGTTCTTTATGAGATTGACTTACCTTTACAAGTCAGTCCTAAAAATGTGATTACTACACTTTTTAGCTATACCTTACACATGCATCTTTGATATGTTATTGGGAAGACCTTGGATTCATAAACTTAGATTAGTAACTTCTAAAGTGCATGGGCATGTAAAATACATTCAGGTCAATCAAATAATTATAGTTGATAGAATTCCATATGAGCATCATCTAGAACAAGATAAACTTATACCCAAGAAACTAACTATCAAACCTACTATAGTTAACTCACCACAAAGGGTAAGTAACATGAAATACCCTTTATTAGGAAGCTAGTAATTGAGATACCATTACATTAGATAAACACAATGGATTCCATAGAATTCTCATTTACTATGCATCATGTTTAGATGTCTAGAATACCTACACATATTCCTATTACTAAAAATCTAGAGAAACCATAAAGCACTAAATGATGTGTTCCACAAACTCCTACTCTTACTATTTCTCAAAGACCACAGAGTCCTTTTATACATACATAGAGCATCACATATACTATAGTAACAAACATTACACTTATACATGCTCCTCAACAATGTCACCAGATAATCACACCATGTTCACAATGGGGAGATATATATGATAAACCTTTAGATTTGATCATAAGATAGTCATTCTATTTTAAACATTCCAAAGAAAACCAAAAATAATTAAAAAATTTAACAAAATTCAAAAAACTAGGCACCTATATATTGTATTGACTCCTTGACATCTATGTGTTACTCCATGTTGATCAATGGCATATCAATTATTTTATCATACACATGTTTCATGATTATAATTAAGGGTGATACAACCATACACAAATATATGATCTATTCCTATTTCATATGTTGTTCCTTCCCTCTACTCATATCATATGGATATTGGGAGGATCCACCTCTATGACCATGATACTTCTAGGTTATATCATTCTATGATCACTCTACATTATCATGTTTTGAGATCTTATGTACTTACACATGATTTTATCCATGATTATATCTTTCACATGGTACTTGATATGTTATGCACTTAACATTTTTTTCTAATACATTTGATACATGGGCTATTATGATTTATTTAAATTAGTTACTATGATTTTATTTATGCACTTCATTGAGTGCCTTGTCTTTATATTGTCTTATGTGTCAATCATTTTAATATACTCCCTTTTTTGTGACCCCCATCCCTATATGTGATTTATTTGACATGTGAATATGTCATTTTTTTAATTGTCTTTTGAATATGTCATCCTTAATTTTTTGGACATTTGACTAAATCATGTTCCTTCAATTATGTGATATTTAAACATGCCCCTTGTTTGTAGTCTCTTTAGACCATTGTATGTTGACTTATTTTTGAGTTCTCTTATGCAAGTGATTGATTTTATTATTGATCTTGTACTATTACTCTGTGTGTGTGTGTGTGTGTGTGTGTGTGTGTGTGTGTGTGCACATTTATCATGCATCTTAGGCCTTCATGTGATCACATTTTTCTTTGTGCTTCAATGCGACTAGGCATGTTCCTTATAAATGCTACATGGTTACATTCATAGATTATATAGTTGTTTTATGCTTTTGAGATGAGGTAAATACTAGTTTCTATTCTTCCCTCATCTCAAAGTGAGGGAAATATCACTGGGGTCATGTCATAGAGGAATTTTATTCACATTTAATAAAATTTTAAAATTTAATGGGGGCATGCTTTGGAAGCATGTTCCCCACACTTGTTCAATATTCAACATCTCGAGATTATAGTAGGGGCATGCTTTGGAAACCTGTTCTCCACATTGGTACTTATTTTATTTTTATTATTTTTCCATATATATTTGGGGAAGGCTTTAGAAGCATGTTCTCTACACTTATAAAAATTATAATTTGCCAAAGTACATAGTTATATGATTTAGATTCATAGTTGTAGCAAAATTATATAAATTGGTACCATTGTTATACATAGTTTTAGCATGAGACATATTTAAGGTGCATATGTTATGCAATGTGCACCTAATATTTCAAAATCCAAATGAATTTTAGATTTTAAAAATCTTTTATGGACTATTACCTTATCATGGACTTTTATGCACTAATACCCATGACATACTCTTACAGACTATATTGAGTCAATCTACTACAATAGTTGGTTCACTTTTTGGTATGGTTGAGGTGATTAAATCATTCAATATTTCTAAGTTTTTTAGTTGTGCTTGATTGTATCTTTCAAACTTAACAAGTTATGAGTATCATTGGGTTGAATGGTTGAACTAATATAAATTATGGGGTGGCATCTCACCTTTTATCCAAGGTTTGGGGCATGTGCCTTCTAATTTATCTCTTTCTCTCTCTATCTCAATTTTAGATCCTTACAAAAATACATATTTCAAATCAACTATATAATAGGCAAGGAGGTTACGTCGATACATAGGTGTACTTTTAAACCTTGATCTTTTAATTTCAATATTTTCAATACATTCAATTCTAATTTATATGCACTAATTATAAATTGTAACATGATCTTGGTTTTATATTAGTCACCAAAAAAGAACACAAGTTGGACTCAAGAAAAGACAAGGTGTTTTATACACACCTAGGTACATATTCCTTTTCTTTAAAATAGTAATTTTATTACTAGATTAAAAGGTGGGGAAATGTCAATACTATTTCTAAATTATATATCACCTCAATCTTGTACACTTGGAAAACTCAGACTTTAGTTATTTCTCTTAGTTATTAACCTTTCCCACTTTTTAGAGTCTTTCATCTACTCTATCTTTTACCCCTTGGCCTGTATCTTAGTCTAACCAGTCTTATATTAATGACTCATACCTTATATCTTGATCAAAATGATTAGAACCTACTTATCTTCCACTTCTACAAATTTTTAGTCTATTCCTATTTTCCTACTCCCTAGACACTAACATTTCAGATAGATACTAGAATCGATGCTAGTGTCCCACCCTAACATAAGTGTCTAGTGTAATAAATTCATCTAATTTACAAATGAAACATATCCTGATGATCAACCTAACTAATTTAATGCAAGTTACTTCTCCAAAGGGATTGATATAAATACAAGATCAGCCCTCATTCATTCCTTATTGAGGACACACCTAGAAAAGACATAATGCAACTTAACAAAACATTGAATCAATCACTCGATAAAGAAAAGATTCCTTATTTTATGTTATTTTTATATCATCCATATGGATATCATAGGTCTAAAGTACTAAAATATCATCCCAAGAGCTCGATTTTCCAAGTTACAAGCTAGGTTATTATTCTACTTGCTTATTACATATTACATGATTCACACACAAGCCAACACATAGAGGAGAACTACATCAGTCTCAGTCCCTCTTTAGAGTATTGGATATGTAGATAGTGCTCATTGATATATGGTTATTTGTGGTTAGCTTAACACCATGTGCCTACTAACCTATTTTCCCCCAAGGTCACTATGAAAATGAAGAACTAAGGTTTTGAAAATTCATGAGGAATGGAAGTCAATGACCCAGAACTTAATGCACCAAAGTGAAGCTGAAGTGAAATATAGAAACATCTAAATGGTTGCATCCTTTTCTAGAAAGTATTACATACAAGACACATCAAGTTTGGAAAATAACATCAACATAACCATCCCAAGTTGATGTTAGTGTCTGTAGCTCCAAAGACACTTAATCAAGAATTTGATGATTATCCAAAATCATCTTCTAGTATACTTCCTATCTATTCTAAATCAATAATTCTATTATCATTGGAATAATTGAAGTACATTAATTTTTTATCATTTTCATATTTAGTATAGTTTTACTTACTAATTTTATCATAATTTTGCATAAGAAATTTAGTATAAATTATATTGGAGTTTAGCACCCAATTGACATATTGTAGATATGATTATCACACTTGTGATTATTCATTAATAAATACACCTTTAATAATTTATCTAGGTAGTCTCAATGTAGAAAAAACCATTTTAGGGTTAAACAATAATCTATCAAACATAAAACATTTATTCTCCTCTTTCATTCATTTTTCTATCTTAAACCATCCTTGTCTTATTATTACAATAAATTAATACAATTACTTTCATAAATAAAAAAATAAAAACCAAAATTATTTTGTTCAAGACTGAGAGTGATTTAAAAATAGAGGATAAACAAATATACCTTCTCCTTCAACTCTCCTCTTATCCCCTTCACATTATTGTTTGCAACTAAGGCATTTTATTTTTCCTGTCAAGTTTATTAAATCATTTGCAAGCATAATTTTTGAATGTATTGGTGAAGAAATTAATATAATATAAAACATATAATTCATCAATTACTTTCAAAAATTCCATCTACCTTATAATATCCCACCTTCTTTTCTCTTTATTTTCTTCAAAATTGTAAATCTAGAGTTCGTATTCTATAGCTACCAACCCTTCAAAGCTCAAATCATGAGAGTCATAAATATGTTATGTTTTTAAGAAACTTTCCTATGTCTATGCATCTCAAATAGTTGTACTATAAATTTCATTCCACATACCTCCATTGTTTTCTCTTGATTGGATGCCTTGTTGCTTGATGATCTAGAATGGGAGGTAACATGTGCATTTCACTACAATGTGAATTGAATTATGGGTTTGAACATAATTTATTCCCACCTTCATATAATTAAATACATTGGGGTGAAATACAATATAATTTCTCATTATATCCAAACTCCTAAATAATATTGTAACCATGTTCCTCATACTCAAAGATAATCTACATGTTGGGGTTGGTCTAGATCAATGATTAAGTTGAACACAGAGAATTATTTCAACACACAATAATTATGCTTTCCATACTCTCATAATTATGCACACTATAATATTATATTCCACACTCTCTAATATTTCATTCAAATAGACTTACATATATATAAGGCATTAATCCATATTATTAGAGATTCTAATACCCACCAATATCTCACCTATAAAACCTCCAAACCTATTTATATGAGTTTGGTTTAACAACCAAATCTCACATAAATAATATAGTAATATAACCATAATTATCAATTACTTTATAGTAACTCAACAAACATGTTATTTACCTCTTAGTAAATAGTAAACTGTAAATACTCAAACTTACTATTTACCTTTTGGTAAATACCCACAATGTAAAAGCTAAATCCCAAAATTTCTCTGCCCCCCCCATAGTTTTTACATGATGCAAAAACATTCACACTCTTATTTTCAATATTCTCACTCCTTGTAGCATGCCCTATTTGGTTTGTGACCTTGATATAAAGAGAGCCTCACTCCTCCCATGGTTTTATAGATTTACCACAAACCTTGAAATGAATAAGAACACCGTGTACCTCCAAGAATTGGCATGAACAAAACTATATGCCACTACATACTCTTAGGTCTACATACCACTGACATAATCTTGATGTACATGAATACTATTATGCAAAGGAACACATCTTGTATTTAATTTATGTGACCATAATGGATGTGTCACTAAGGGTCAGATCCATAAAGAAGTAAGGTAGTTGTGGGATATCTATAGTAGCTTCTCTCCTAACTATTGCTAAAACATTGTTCACCTCCTGTGGTTTTCTATATCTCTACCACAAACCCTTTCAAGATCCATGAACTAACTTATATTGGTGATTTTTTATTTTCAAAATATATTCACATCAAGGAATCATGTTTTTAATTTTCACACAAATTACATATCTTGAATAGGCATACTCTTCTATTCTTATTATGAAAACACACAATAAAAACTATAAAAACACACCAAAAAATGTCATCAAAACATTAGTGTGACCCCATCATTGGTGACTAATGAGAGGTTGTTGAAAGACCTCCTTCCATTGTGTATCCTCTAACCTCTAGTAGATGAAGTTATTCATTAAGTAAATATCTTGATGAAGCTCAGTTGCATGTCATTTTGATAAAAATGGGGTTCCCCCCATTGTTAGGTTGTGGAGCTAAAAGATTCACTGATGCAAATAAGGGAGGAGGTTGCTGAGTGTCACAGTCACCAGTGTTGGTCAGGCTAACTGACATCAGTTAGGGGTAGACAAGAATGCAACTGACATCGACAGTATTCGGTCAATATCGGTCATCTCCAGGCAGACAGGGACCGACATCGATCACCTATGCAGTTCAAAACTGTGAGTGTTACGGACAGTTTGTTAATGAACCGGTTGTTTGCATGTTGAAGGCTAATTTTAGACTTGGAGCTATAGATCTAATTATTGTAGTTAGGTGTCTAATTATTGTTTGCATGAGATCTATTTAAGAGACTCATGGGCTGTATTGTAATTTGTTCTAGTTTGAGTTAAGCTTGGTTAGCTCCTTCTGAGTGTGAAGAGAGCAAGGGTAGCTCCTCCTAGTTCTACAGGGGTGTTGAGTGTGTATGATCAGGTTGGTCTGTAGGTGTGCTAGATCAGGGAGAAGATCCACTGGGGTACTAGTTTGGAGAATCATAAGGACTTAGTGAGGCAAGGACAAGGGTTCTTCAAGGTGTAGAGAGATCTACATGGTAAGTAAGATCAGTTGATTTGCAAGTGTTTTTGTGTGTAAAGTCTAAGGTGGATCTAAACGATAGCAAGGTCAAAGGTGATGGGCAACATAGCAAGGTGCAAGATTAGGGAGATCTACTTGGAGTGCGTGGAGCACTTGTGTACTGGCAGTAGTGATACTGACTGGTGGTACTGGCAATAGTGATACTGATTGGTTGGAGGTGAACACCAACTCTGTGTTTGAGTTGTGTGTTGGGACCATAAGAGAGAGAGAGTGAGATCTTGAAGAGATTTATTGTTTATGCCCTAGAGGTGTGGGAGCCCTAGAGGTGTGTAAGGAATAAAGTGGCATCTTCTTTATTGTATTTCCTTCTAGAAGAGTATTAATACAATTGGGTATTGTCTCTCATATTCTGTGTTATTTCTAAATTCTAGTTACTTGTTACTTCTAGTTAATTCCACATATTAAGTTGCTTGATAATCAATGGTGCTTTTGTGATCCTAATAATGGAGTCAGAGCATGTTTGTTGTTTTAGATTCCTGACAAATTGGTATCAGAGCTGAGGTTGTAGGGAGCTGGTTTGTGTTTGATTACAGGTCACTCTTAGGGGTTTTTGATTGAGTGGGAGTATAGCAATGGTAGAATAAAGTACACTAAGAATGGAGGAATAGAAAAGCATGAATGATCAATTACAGTGTTATGGAAAGAAAGAGCAGGTAAAGAGAAATTTTTGGTTGGTAGAAGATCAGCATGAAGGAATTAAAGAAGCAGATATTGCAAGTGTTATTGCACAAGATGCTCTAGGATGTTCCTTGGATAAAGTAGATTCTTGGTTTATAGATTTTGTTGCCTCTTTCCATGCAACCCTAATTAGAGGGGTTGGTGAGCCTTGTCAAAGTATTGGCAAAGGGGAAGTGTTGCTAAAATTGTAGGTGGCCAACACATGGGTGTTAAAGAAGGTCATGCAGGTCCCAATCTTGAAGATGTGGCTAATTTATTCAAGAAAGTTGGGTGATGAGAGATGCACAAGAACTCTAATAGTAGATACACTTAAATTAGCAAGTGGTAAGAAAGTAGGTACTCTTTATCTACTTGCTTGTATTACTGATTCTTCTTATATTATAAGGACATGGCTTTGTAAGCTTGGTCACATGAGCAAGAAGGAGATGCATGTTCTTAAGTGGAAGTCAAATGTCTTTGACAGACTTAAGAACTGGAAAGCCTTGGTGTTTATGGAGGAGATGATGGACATAAATTAGTGGATGGGGTTGGATAACTCTGAGTAGGGCAGTTTGGATAGGGTTTTGATCTAAAGAGAGCTCGCAGGTAAAAAGTCATCACTCACATGTGAACATAGGTACCGGTGTTAGTCAAGGAAAACCAGCATCAAATAGATAGGCACCAATGTTGGTCATGTGCAGATAGGCAAAGTTAGTGGTGTCAGGCAGGTGGAGACCGATGTCGGTAGGATAACCAGCATCGGTGACCTAGATAGTTGCATGGAACTGACGTCAGTCGGATGCAGACTATGTGGTGACTGAGGTCGGTCACTAAAACAAATTTTGGGTGGATAGTAAGCTATCAAGGAGTATCAAATGCCCATGTGGAGGACTGAAAGGGTAAGTAAGCCTCAGATTCATTATTCCTCTTCTTTATACTTGTTGCTCACTGCAAAGTAGGAAAGATCTAGGAAACAGTGGGAGCATGGCATGAACAAGATGTAGAACTAAATGAGAGATTTGGTAGGGTTGTCAACCGGTATAAAAGCACTGAGAGATGAATGGATTCCTTGGTTAAAGAATAGAGAGATTGGATACGTGAGATAGAAGTCTAGGTCATATGGTCTTGAGGAAGTTTCAGGACAGTGGTACAGGTTTGATAGGTGGATGACAAAGCATGGCTTTAGTCAATGTCAGTGTAACCATTGTGTTTGTCTTACCAGGTGGATGATGGTCGCAACATTATCCTGAAACTATATGTGGGTGATATGCTAGCTAGCAAGTTAGTACATACAGGGTTTTGTTGAGCTAAAGGTAAGGTTAGTTTAGTGGTTTGCCATGAAGGATTTGGGAGCAGCAAAATTATTTGGCATGAGAGACATGGAAGATCACAGGTTGATTTTGTCTCCAGTGGAAGCTGATGTGAATTAGGTGTTGGCAAGGTTCAATATGCAGGATGCAGAACTGGAGCACACCAAGGGCTGGACAGTTTAGTGTCCAAAATCACATGAGGTCTAGTATAGACTTGAGTTTTCCCCAGCAGTGGGAGCTGTCAGAGAGTTAGGAGCCAATTCAGGGAAGTGGGTTCTCAGGTATTTGAGAGGGACCAATAGCAGGTATACATGTTATGCAGGGTCAGGACTTCACTACATGGTTTTTAGGTTTAGATATGGTAGGTTACTTGGATGGCAGGAGGTGCACCATAGGTTATGTGGTTGTTGGTCTTCAGGATTGATCTTGAAGAGGGATACAAGCTAGGGAACAAATTAGATGGTGTACAAGTATAGGTTGGTCTACAGGTGTGCTAGATCAGGGAGAAGATCCACTAGGGTACTGGTTTGGAGAATCATAAGGACGTGGTGAGGTAAGGACAAGGGTTCTTCAAGGTGTAGAGAGATCTACATGGTAAGTAAGATCAGTTAATTTGTAGGTGTTTATGTGTGTAAGGTCAAAGGTGATGGGCAACACAGTAAGGTGCAAGATCAGAGAGATCTACTTGGAGTGTGTGGAGCACTTGTGGAGTGTATGGAGCACTTGTGGAGTGTGTGGAGCACTTGTGTACTGGCAGTAAGGATACTGACTGGTGGTACTAGCAGCAGTGATACTAACTAGTTGGAGGTGAACACCAACTCTGTGTTTGAGTTGTGTGTTAGGATCGTAAGAGAGAGAGTGAGCTCTTGAAGAGATTTACTGTTTATGCCCTAGAGGTCTGGGAGCCTTATAGGTGTGTAAGGAAGAAGGTGGCATCTTCTTTGTTGTATTTCCTTCTGGAAGAGTATTAATACAATTGGGTATTGTCTCTCATATTCTGTGTTATTTTTGAATTCTAGTTACTTGTTACTTCTTGTTATTTTTGCATATTAAGTTGTTTGGTAATCAATGGTGCTTGTGCAGTCCTAACAGTGGAGTCAGAGCATGTTTGTTGTTCAAAACATTAGTGTGACCCCATAATTGGTGACTAATGAGAGGTTGTTGAAAGACCTTCCATTGTGTATCCTCTAACCTCCAGTAGATGAAGTTATTCATTAAGTAAATATCTTGATGAAGCTCAGTTGCATGTCATTTTGACAAAAATGGGGTCCCCCCCATAATATTGGCACATACAACATTTGAATCGAGACATCAGGGTCACTCGAAAATGCATCCATTTTACAAGTTTTATGACTCTTTTAATATAAAGACAATTTTGATACTTTAGACTTACAAATAGATATTATGAGACTAAAGATGATGAATCTATTAAATTTTAACAATAATTATCTTTTATGAGACTAACAAAAAAATCAAATTAAGGATTGGATTTTAAGAATCAAATGACACTTTTATTTTTCTTGAGAATATAAAATAATTTTTTTCAACAAGACAAATATCATCACTAAAATGTAATGACTATAAAAAAGACTCATTACAAAATGTGGACTAAATAATTAATATTTGACAAAACTTAACTTTTAAAAAAAAATTGACATGCCTATACAAAATACCTTATAAATTAAAGTATCAACTTTTGTTGTGATGAGTTCGAGGTGATACGCAAATCTTGGGAGCTTGTTGATAATGAACATTGGTGGATATTGTGGACTCATTGAAAGTATAAACTTGAAGTTTTATGGTACTACTTATGTGTTGTTGTTAAAATATATCAAAACATAGACAGTGAAAAACAAAGTCTAATCAAAATTGATGCACAAGGATTGATTTGATAATTATGATGCCATGGAAAGATCAAAGTATAATTTGTATAGATAGTGAGTAGAACAAAGTTGTCAATGGATGTGTGTTGATGACATCAGTTATGAGCATTGGTAATTTAGTAACTAATTTTGTATTCTCCTTCTCAAGAGTCCAATATATCTATAGAGAGATAAGAATTCTCACAAGAGTCTACAAAAACATTTCAACATTGTAGGTGTAATAAGTTAATCCTACAAATTGACAATTCAATGCAGTGGAAAACCAAAAAACTAACTCTTTTGATCATTAGCACAAACTCCAATATCAACTCTATAATTCTCTATTTATTGGAGAATTGATTTGAATGTATTGGCAATGAGCAAAGACAAACCATGATAAGATATTTTCACCACAAGATTTACAAATGCAAGTTGAAATTAAATGGCTCAATTGATAAACTACACCATAAGCATGTGGGAATACGTTGATACTTCCTTATGCATGTTTAGAATTTCCAAAGCTGAGTGGCTCATCAATGTTACAAAAAACTTGATACTTCTATGCAAATCTATGGATATTCCTTATTATTTGTAATGTAAAAACAATTTTCTCTTCATTAATAGGGGTAATGCAATGCAAATATTAGCAATAAAATCTACCCCTTCATATATTTAATAGGCCATTAACCCACTTTGATACCAAATATTAGGTTTGGTCTTGATCAATGAATGGTTAAGCTAAACACATAAAGAATTATTTCAACACACAATAATTATGCTTTCCATACTCACATATTTCTTCACGCCATAATATTAAATTTCACACTCTCTAATATTTCATTTGAATACACTTACATATATATATTTCACTAATCCTTATTATTAGGGATTCTAATATCCACCAATATCTCACCTATAAAACCTCCAAACCTAATTATGTGAGTTTAGTTTAACAACTAAATCTCATAAAAATAATACAATAGTAAAAATTTAAGTATTAATTACTTTATGATAACTCAACCAACATCATATTTACCTTTTGTTAATAGTAAACTATAAATACTCAAACTTACTATTTACCTTTCAGTAAATATCCATAATATAAAATCTAAATCCCAACACTACACACATCAAAAGGTTAAAATTAAGCAAGCATATCTAGTATAAAATTTATAATATATACATCTAAATTAAAAATATAAAAATATGGTAAATTACCCTTATACGATGTGGAGATCATGGCATGTCACTACGTAAATCCTTTGGCAACTAAAATTTGACATCGTTTTGATGTTCACATGAAACATGTGATTCTCTTTCTTACTCAGAGATGGTAAAATGTTCCTATGCAAGTAAAATCACAAAAAGAAGATCACAATCCCTTTTCATAAAATTTTTTAAAAAAAATAGTTTCTAACATTCTACATTATCCTTTGAAGGATGCCCATGTGCACCCAAAGAGGTTGAAAAGGTAATTTATTTCATTCCTTTGCTCTTGTTGTGAAAGAGGATAATAGGTGGCTATATGGGTAAAAGAAATGAAATAATATAATAATCATGTTTCATATGACTTAAATAAACACATGTAAATCCCAACATATTACCTTTTCCATCTATCTATGCCCACATCTATGCAAAGAGGTTGCAAAATTTATTCATTCCATTCTTTTTCTCTTCTTATGAGGTAGGGTAACAAGTTCCTCTGCAGATAAAAGAAATAAGACAATATCATAATCATATTTCATATGACTTATAAAATAGTCTTAAATCGCAATATATTACCTTCTCCTTCTGACTAGGCCCATGTGCACATGGAAAGGTTTCCAATGAATCCTTTGGCAACTCACGGTTTACAAAGTCCTCAACCTCCAATGAGACATGTGTGCACCTATCCTCACTACCATTGTTTACCTAAAAAACAAGTGTAATAGTTAGAAATCTCAAATAGGTATATAATAGTATATATGTGCAAATAAAAAATGGAAGAATGTGAAAGAATAATTACCCTTGTATCATGGTAATCATTTGCAATGTCATAATCTGAATCATCCTCATTCTCTAATGAAATAGATGATTTTGTTTCTTCCTCAATGATTATAATATGTTCCTTTGTAGGAAAAAGAAAAAAGAGATTATCATAATAAATTTTAATACCAATTTCATAAACTCCACATATTCCCTTCTCCCATATTACCTTATCTTTTGGAGTATTTTATCCATATGCATGAAAGGAGGTTACAGATCATGGTTGCATCTATTTAATTTTTTTGATCTTCCTATGAATTGGAGTAGTCCATATATCATCCCTACCTTTATTACTCTATAAAATTAATGCACTAGTTATAATTTGAATTTATAATTGAAAAAAAGAATATTAACATTTGAATTTAACAAATTAATAAAAACTTACCACCTTCCCCAATTGTTCCTTTTTCACCGATGTTGTTGGAGGAACTTAAGGAAGCTTCTCCTAGGTTTGGCATGCTCATCAAGCTCCACATTCACATTAAAATTTTGAACAAAAAATGAACTAATTAAAATTTTAAATCAGGGTTGATCACAGGAATATAATAGTTAAAATTTAAATACCATCAATTCATGACACCAAAATTTTCAATTGGGGGAGACTAGGGTTTAAATTTAGCAACATTAACATCTTACATTGGTTATGAACCATGAAGGGTTATCTGTATCTAAGTTCCAATCATAAATGATAAATGGTTAGCATTACATATAACTTATAACTACTTAAATAATTAATAAAACAACCTAAAACCAAATAATGTTTTCATATTCCCAAATTAGTGTCATTTAGTTCAGCCAACATGTCTTTAATTATTTGTGTTCATGTCTCTTCTACTCCATCATATGATTATTCAAAGCTATACAACTACTTTGTTCCTCATTTATTTTTGCTATGTAATTTTATTGGAGACAATTTAGCTGTCAATGAGTGAAGGCTCTCAAAAGGATCACAACCATTTTTGGGGTCAGTAACAGTGATAAAATTGACTAATAAGATAGCATAAAAACCATTTCATAGATATTATATTAGATCACTATAAACTAATGACAAGATAATTTTAATAATATAAAATGCATATAACCATGTAGAGAAGTGAACAAAACAACAATTGTTTATATCCATTGCTTGTTTATAGAAGGGACATAAGTGCAATGCATTATCATATTATGTGAACAGTGTATATGTCTAATTTATGTATGATAAAAGTGTAGTGTGTTATATGTTCAATTTATACATTGAATGATTTTTCACCCCATTATGTGAAAATTTTATATCATGATTGAACAATTAAACTATTTGGTAAAATAAAACATACTTGGAGCTACAGTGATCTTCTTTTTTTCTTTTACCATGGCTAGAGAAACAAGGCATGAAAATCCACTTGAGAGGGAGTTGATTTGGAGTGAGGACATTCACATTTATTTATTAACAATTTTATTTAATCTTTTTTACACAACCTAAATAATTATGAGCTAAATAATCAAGATATCCAACTTTTTCAATCATTGTATCCAAGCAAGAAGAAAATATCTTGTAAAATACTCAAGTGGATTTTTAAAAGGGGGTTAAAACTATGTTATGATGGTAAAATGAAAAAAATAAAATATCAAACTATTACCTCCACAACCATTGTGGATCCCATTATAGGTTACATTGAATGATCTAAAAACATGAATGACATCAGTACATGACACAATATAGTTAATTGTCAAAAGAAAAATAATAATATTTAAATTAAGATTGTCTATTAGTTTTAGTGCAAAAAAAATAATGTTTCATACTATAAATTATAATAGTTTAAATAAAATATAATACAATTTTAAATATAATACAATAGAAGTTTAAAAAATACAATGTTTTCCATGATGAACGTATTTATTTAAAAAAATTGCATTTATTTACTTGTCTGTCCATAATGTAAAGGTTGTGCCCTTATTAAATGCTAAACAAATATTATGATAAATGGGTGTTTGATATTTAATAATTTAGATAATCTAATTAATTGTACGTAACTAACCAATATAGTAAATGCCTCCTCTCCGATGCTCCTATGAATGTGGTGTGTGCATATGGAATTGAGTAATGGGAACACAAGCTCATATAGAGGTCAAAAACTATAGGGTAATGGTAAATGATAAATGGAATAAGGAAAATGTGTGTAGGTAATCGAGGATGCAAGAAGTGGGGCATATCATCAAAGGGATAATGATCCAAAAAAATAGATGGAAGTGAGGGACCCTTAAAGTATTCAATAGGAACATGGAGGTTGTGATGATAGTTGACCTCCACATACATGTTAGATACTCCATTTAGCTTCAGAATATCCAGTAAGTATGTGGAGATCATTTTCAAAGTTGACCTCTACATGTATATTAGATACTCCATCTACCCTCAGAGTATCCAACATGCACATGAAGGTCATGCTTATAGTTTACTTCTATGTGCATGATGTATACTCCATCTACCCTCCCCCTTCCATCCATTACATTGGTTCATTATCCCTCTAATGATGAGATTAAATATTTACATCCCCAATTTTGAGCATAAGCAACTGGTACTTTCAATATGAGCTCAAAATTGAGGATGTAATAAGTCAGGCCCATTAATAGAGGCATGAGGAATTACAAAATGACTAAATGAAGAATGACATTATGAGGTTAACATTTAATTTTCCTTAACCCATAACATTTATCTTAACCATTTTCAATTCCCTTAACCATTTTTGTTTTCATTATTTGCTTATAGGCTCTTGCATAGGTAGAAAAGAAATGTTGTAATGGAAAATGAGAACTGGTATAGTCTTCAAATAGGGGAAAGTCGTAGAAGTAACAAGTTAGTGTTTAATGGATATTAAAATTTATTTTTAAAATAACATGTGCCTAAAATATTGTTATTTGCCTTAACCTTTATTTTTTATTAATATGTTGTTGAAGGATGTTAGCCTAGCCATGAACACTGGACATTCACCAATTTGGTAATATTCATGGACACATCAACCAAAAAATGTGAATTCACTAGCTAGTTAAAGCAATCGCATTTGGTGTAAACCTCCCTGTTGGATGTTGACTTGTAGTTGGCCACATCCCACATCTCCATCACTTTTCCCTAGTATGTTTTATCTTAACCATGGAATGTACCTATTGGTTATGCTCACAATTGAGGATGTAAGAAGTTGGTTCCATCATCATAGAGGGATAATAGGCCAATTGAATGGATAAAGGGGAGGGACCTTCAAACTATTCAGTAGGCACATGGAGGTCACACTAATATTTACACTTCACACACCTATTAGATAGTTCATATACCCTTAGATTATCCATCAAGTACATCAAGGTAACATTAATAGCTTACCTTTGTGTGCTTGATAGATACTCCACCTACCCTTGAAGTATTCAATAAGCATGTGGTGGTCACACTAAAAATTAACCTCTATGTTCTTCTCAAATACTTCATCTACCCTCAGAGTACCCAATAGACACATGGAGGTCACACTAACAATTAACCTACACATGCCTACCGATACTCTAACTACCCTCCTCCTCTTTGTCCAATCAGTCATCCTATTAGCCCTCTAATGATGGGCCTCAGTATAGACACTAGAAAATTGTACTAAATGTTGAAATGCCTTGGGATACCTTAGGGACTACCTAACCCTTCTTGACCCAATGACCAACCCATTGGACCTTGAGTCTAGTTAGCTACTTAGCTAATTAAACTCATTAACCCTTAACCCAACCTCTTTTAACCCAACTTGACCCCTTTTCCTTTAGACACTCAACCAATGATGGGTAGGCTAACTATCGATGGTCAAGTCCTCCTCATTCTTACACAAATACCAACTATGCAAGATAACATGGTATAATTAAATATATCTACCTTTCCCATTGCTAAAAAACTCCCAAGCATTAAAATTAGCAAGATAACCTACTAGGGAACCTTCTATCCTCTATCTTTGTTTGCCTATAAAAGAAGGGGAGTAAGAGGTGAAATCGATCATCACAATCATTATTTCACATAGATATTAAATCTTTTATTTAACTAGTCTTCTTATAATAATTTAGTAACAACAATAGAGATCCAAACCTCTACCAAAATTTCTCTCAAGGCAAAGTATCTTTACTCTACTAAAATTTCTTTAGCCATCAACCATCAAGCTACAAGTATAGCTTATGTTTTAGTTTTATTTAGTTTCTTACTTCCAGGCTTGAATTAGATCTGCTACACCTATCTTTTGACTTCCCTGTCCCTAAATAAACCGTTAACCAAACCCCTATCTAATTAGAAACCTATTCTACAACTTTTTTTAGAGTACCTTTAGAATTCCATAGGCAACCATTGATGGGCAATACAAATATCGATGGTTACCTCGAACCATTGATAGTTACCCAACCATTGATGATCAGCTTAACCACTAACATTCACTATAGTAAGAAATAACATAAATTTATTTCCAACCCCTTACCCCCAACCAAATTTGACTTTCTATGAATCTACCTATTCATAGACTCCTACCTAATTTTTTGAACCTAACCTAATACATTTTAGCACTAGTATTGACCCACTTTTTCTATATTTAGTCATTTTCTCTATCAAGCATTCATTTTCTTCTTATATTTAATTTTAGTACTTTATATTATTTGATGCAAGTAGTTTCTCTTTATCTCTTTTAGCTTAATTGTTATCAAAGAGTGGATTGATAGCCTCTTAGTAAGTTCATGCTTCTTAGATCTAGCTCATGCTAGGCAGTCCACCTAACTATCTTACTAATAACCCCTTTTGTTAGTGATTTTTTATCTATAAGTTATTCCTTCAAAGAGAAAGTGGATCTCTCCATACTCATCTATATTATGTGCACATCAACAATTAGGTATTTGTACTACACCCTTAATACTAGTTTCTTATCTTCTTCGAAAATTAAGAAATGATCAAAAATTAAGAGAAACATATTTGCACACTTGGTGGGACCCAAGAATCATCTAGGTCCCCCTTCTTTTATTTTATCCTCATACAGTAAAATCTGAAATTTTTTTGGGCTTAAAATAAACCTTGCATACATTAATTATTTGCTTGTTTTAGTTCATCTAGTTAACTTAAAAGCAAAGTAATTAATCATAAATTCACTTTTGTTATCACACACTTTACCAAACCACATAATCAATCAACACATAAAAATAAACTTGAGACAAGGCATGACTAGTATTTCATCCCCTAATGATAACCTTACCCTTTCTCGGTGGTCTTACTTGGAGGTCATTAACAAGGGGAAAACCAACTCAACTCTTTGGTTGAGTATAAACTCTGAAATTTAGTATATCTTGGATAAGCACCCACCCTTATCACTATGGTGTGTGAAGTGAGGGGGTATACCCCAATATCAAGCCATATACTAACATTCAATACATATTCTTTTGAAATCCTTTAACACCTGAAACCAACCCTAGACTTCTTCTTTTAGTACCTAATATGCAAACAAAATTTCCTTTTCACACTTTCTAAGGCATAAGCCAAAAGTGATCTAAAAAGAATCATAAATTTTAAATGGACTTTAGTATATGTTTTTATTTCCTTGATATTTTTTTCCCTTTTCCTTCTTTGTGTTTGAGTTGTGAGCTTTTCATCATTTATTTGTATTCCTCACATGGTCTTTACTAGACAAAAATTGAATAATCAAACCAATTAAGAACCACCATCTTCCTCTTCCTCTTCTTCTTTGGATTATACTTTTGATATTGAGATTTCTCCTCATCTTTCCCCCCTCCCTACCATGCTTGTGATAGTTTTTGAAGGTGATGCAGATTTTACTACCTTCCTTAATAACAACCTCATGGCCCTCCAACATTACCTCAACACTTTAGCTCACTATACCCATATTAATTTGGTTCCTCCTATGGATCCACCTTATGTTTTTTCTCCCCATATTATGGTTGGTGTTACCTCTACCCAACCTATGATCACCCAAGCATCTTTTATAATAATATCCCATCCACTACCACCACTCAAACTCAATCTAGCATCCCAACCAATAGCCAAACACCTCTTACACAAACCAACACCTCCAACATAAGGGAAACCTCACCTCTTTTTACCCATTCTTCATCCACCATGGGGGTATCTTATACCCCTATTCCATGATTCCACTTATCACTACCAACCCACCAATTTCCACCCCACTTCAAAATTTGGTGCTTTTAATACCTCCTACACTTTCACCTATTAGTAAAAGATTTACCACTCAACCCCAACCAACTACCAACCCATCCATACCTCCAAATAAACCCATATAAATCCCTTAACAAATACCCTTAAAATTTTACCAATATGTTTCTAATCCAAAAGGATACCTAGCACCTTCTACCCAACCTCTTATGCCCATCAACCCTTATGTGGCAACATCTCAGCCTCTAATGACCATATACCAATATGTGGTATCTTCTCAACCTTCTACCACTTATCCATATATTTTTTCCACCCAACCTCAACCAAACTTACCACACAATTATGGAGCTTCCCAACCTCAAACAAATTTGGTCAAAATTCTAATGGATAAAATTACCAATCTAGAGTTATTTATATCTGGGGCTTATAACCTTTTATGTTATATAAAATCTATAATGAACCCATTCACCCATCCATCTCTATTTTATCTTATCCTCCTCAATCATAAATACCTAAGTTTTCCAAGATCCAAAGCAAGGAGGACCCCCAACAAGACTTGAGATCATATTTCCATTCTTGTTATTTGATTGCATATGATGATGTTCTTCTCCTTTATACCTTCCCCATTTCCTTATTAAGATCAACCATAGAATGGTATAGTTCTCTCACCAAGCACTCCATATTTTCCTTTTCCCAACTTACCCAAGTCTTTTTATATCATTTCTTAGTTAATATATCTAAAAAGGTCTCTATTATTGACCTCTACTCCATTAGGTAATTTGATGATGAATCAATTATTGATTCTGTAGCTAGATGGAGAGATCTTATCAACCAGCTTTATTTCTCTTTACCCCAACCCAAATTTATTGAAATATTATCTCAAGGTTGTGCCAAACATATTTCTCCTACTCTTCAAGTCAAACTTTTAGGACTTTTGATGAGGCTTTTATCATGGCACAAAAATTAGAAATTAGAGCCATTGATGAGGGAAAATTGAAACTACAAAACATAAATTATAGATTTAAATCCAATGACCCTAAACCACCAATCAATCCAACCATCCCAATACCAAACCAAAGGCATCCACCAACTTGGTTGTCTTTAAAACCACTCCACCATAAACTATCAACCAACTCTTCTAACTCCTCCAACCAACCAAATTGAAACCAGAACCGAGTCTCCCCAAAATAATATACTACGATAGGGGAGCCTTATGCTTCAATTTTGGATAAACTACTCAAATATAACATTATACAACTTCCTCCCATAAAAGCTCCCTAACAAGTTGATGCTTTGCACCCTATACCTAGTTGGTATAATGAGAACAGTCTGTATGCTTTATACTGTGTCATTGGACATGATTTTAGTAGGTGCAACACCTTTAAAACCATTGTTCAAAACGTGATTGATAAGGGAGAAATTTTATTTGATAATCCTAATATACCCCCCAAATCAGTCCCTTAACATCATTTGTAAACCTTTCCCTAACCATGCCCCTTCTACCAAATATGATGATAATAAACTAGAATCACCTCACGCTCATGAGGTCCATATGGTTAATGTCATTATTAGTGAATCTATCATTGAGGAGACCATTAACTCAAATACCCATTCCTCCATTCCACTCTTTGAATTGGTGAACTCAACTTTTATTCCTTTGGACACCCAAACAAAGAAATAAACCACCCCTCTTTCTTTTCTTGATGAGACCATGGACCTATCCACATCTCCTTTGATAGAAATACCAAATGGGGAAATCATTACCTCAACTATATCTTCCTCTACTCCACTCATGGAAGTGGTGGAATCACCCTCTATTCTTTTAGACATATAAACAAAGGAAACAACCATCTTTGTTCCTTCACTTGATGCCATCATACCTTCCTCCCCTATCTTATAACCACCCATTTTCTCTTTGGGAACTATCGCAAAAGAAGATATTACCTTGTCTACACTTTCCATGGAGGAAATGTCTTCTCAAACCTTGGAAGCTTCCATCAAGAATAAAGGTGAAGAAACCATTCCCTCACCTCAACCCATGGGATTAATATTTAAAACCAATGACCAAGGAATTAAACCCATTTACAAGACTTTTTCTAGATTAGTCCAAAATCTAGAGTTTACTTCTCAACCCAATCTAGATAGAACCACATTTTGGCACTATCTTGGGCTCCCTTACCAAAACAAACATGAACCTCCAACCTCAATTTCATCCACCATCAAACCCATCATTACCTTAACCCCATCCTTAAACACTTCTCCTTCCAAAACCATAGGAGAACCATCTAACCCACCTAAAATTGTCAAATCACCCTACGCCTCTCCAACCAAACCCATCAAGAATCTAGGAATACTTCCTACACCTAGCCTTGTTTACCCATAGTTGAAGTTGGAATTAATGCCATCTAGTCCACCAAATAAAACCCAAACCAAACCAACTAAAAAGGTGGAGCAACCCAAACTCCCACCTCAAACCAAAGCTATATCACCTCCTTCCCTCTTACCCTTTATCTTAGGACCCCATCCTTCTACCATCCCACAATCTTATCCTTCTATCAAGAGGGTTAATCCTCCTGTAAATACCTATTCCTCATCTAGTAAACCTTCACCTTTTTCTCTACCTATACCAAATCATAAAACTCCCCATCATTCTTAACTATCCTATCTACCTCTACCTTCCTACCTATCACCAAAACCTCACCATCCACCTTTAAATATTTTATCTCCAAACCAATCGTAACCAAACAATCCCAACCAAAACCATTCCACCACTTAAAACTTCTATAATTAATCCTAATTCTAAGAAGGTTCCCACTCCTTAAATCAAGAACCCAACACCTTTGATCAAATCTTATTCAACCATTTTATAAAAAAAAATTCAAACCTCTTCCTTTAGTCTACCACAAATCAAACATTTTGACCCTTCACATGTTGAACCATTATGGTTCAATTACGATTGATTTTCTCACACCATAGGACTCCTAGACATTACACAAAGAATTGCAAAGCTCTCCAATCACTTGTGCATAACTTATGGGATGAGGATGATCTATTATCAGATGAACCTCCCTTGAGCCCATTACCAACCCAACCACCAAATTAGTCCATCCAACATTTACCCACTCCTCTACTCTCATTTAGAATTAAGGAGGAACTAAAGCAACCATCGAGCCAAACACTTCCCTTAATCCACACTATCTATATGGTTACCCAATCTCAGGCCCAACAAAAGGATAAGGGAAAAACCAAAGTGTTCATACCATGGATATACCCTTCCACCCCTCAACCTTCCAACCAAAACCAAGCACCTTCACCTTTACCAAAACCCAAAATATCCATTTTGGGTGCCTCCCCCTCCAACCCTTCTAAATCCATCCAATGAGGGTTATCAAAAAACTTCACTAGACACTGGTGAAGATGAGCCTTTATGAACTAATCAACACCTTGCCCCATCAGCATGTAGACACTAAAATTACGTCACACACATGTGTGTAACTCCCTATGTTGAAACCCACCTTTAGCCCATTTTTCTATAATAATAGTTAGCCTCTCTAACCCATGCTTTTACCCCTCACATATTTAATTAATTTAAAATATTTAATTAAGTTAATTAAAAACCCCTTTTTCCACCTTATCAAACCACCTCATTTTAAAATTAATTCTCACTTGATGAGTCACCTCAAAACTTAGTCCGCTTATCCTAACTACCCAAGACTTATTCTCACCTCAAAATTGAATTCCTAACCAACTACATCTATCTTAGCCTCTTATTTTTACCATTTTATAATAGGTGCCACACTTGGCATAAGGAGCAACAAAAAACTAGCCAAAAATAGTAGTTTTACATATTCTAAGGTTGTTGACATCAATTAGCCCATGATCGACACTAGTGGGATCATTGATGTTGGTTATATATTCCAAATTCCAACTTTACATTTAGGTCAACATAAATCAAGAAAACTCATTCTTATTTACATCCAAGCTCTCAACATTCAAATTTGGTATCTTGGCTTACTGTTATCTTATGTAAGTTAATCCAAATTAAGAACCAAGCTCTTAAGGACCAACAACACCTGCTTGTTTTCTCTATTTAGGGCATCAATTTAGACTACTTGATAAGAGCCATCCATTTGTTACTTATCATTAAGTCACCATTACACCTCATTATATCACTTATTTTATAGGTCTTTTAAGCAGTCACTTTGTTATCACTTTACATCTACTATTCATTGCTTTACACATTCCTGATTGAACCCTTATGAGGGAGTTATAAAGATTCCTTGCTTGTTTCCCCTTAACTTGACACACCAAACCTCTAACCAAATCCATTTAAACCACACTCTCTCTCTCATAACTCTCCCTAACCTCTTAGACCTAACTAAAACCATTTCTCAGACCCAAAAAAGCCTTTTGTAGGCTACTAGGCAATTATTGCCCCTATCGACCTTAGCAACATAACTAACATCAATCACCTTCACCCACTAACCTTGATAGCATAATTGATATCAGTCACTTCCCTACTGACATCGGTTACTATGGATTTCCTATCCTTTCCAAAACCTACCCAAACAACTTCTGAAATACAAATAGATTATACCACCTGCACTTTGTTACTCTTTGCTACACTCAAGTTGTAAACAATGGTAACATTATCTGTCTTTC
Source organism: Torreya grandis (assembly GCA_037957365.1). Lineage (NCBI taxonomy): Eukaryota > Viridiplantae > Streptophyta > Pinopsida > Cupressales > Taxaceae > Torreya > Torreya grandis. Next base: position 955,945 of record JARHVA010004440.1, read on the forward strand.
AATCTCTCTTCACCTCTCTTTTAGTTATTTATTACTTTTTTATCTCTCAAAAGTGGACTGTCATCTCTAAGGAAGTTTCACACTTCCTATAACAAGCACATAGCTTGGTAGCCCACTCATTTATCTACTAACAAACATTTTATGGTAGTGTTTTCTTACTTGTAGGTAGTCCTCTCCAGCCAAAGAGGAGTACTCACAATGTCTGGATATGATGCACAAACCAATTCATGTTCATTCTAATCACTTATCCCTATCATTCTTCTCTATTTTTCTTTAGACTTGAAATAGACAAATTTTAGTGAAACATTTTTGGCATGCCCGATGGGACCCTGGAGTTTTCCTTGGGTTTATTACTTGTTTTAAACATTCATATAGGTGCATTATATTGAAAACTTCATTTCTTTCACTTTCCTTTTTTTTTTCTCCCTCAAAATGAAAAATTCAACATTTTATTTTCTATTTAAAAGCATTAAACTAAAATTTCTTCTTTTCTCTTTGCCTTTAAAAGTAATTCACCATTTTTTCTTACAAATTGAAAGAATATCTTATTTACTTATTATTTCATGCAAAATAGGATCATAAATTTCATTCTCTACTCCTATTTAATATTTATTTTCATTCAAATCTAAACATTTTAGATTTGGGTTTAAAATTTACTACATTTCATTGTTTGTTTGTTGCATATTAGCTCACCTAGTTAGTTACAAGCATTATGAATTAATTATAGTGCACCTATATTACACAACTAAATCACACTCACAAAAACAAACATCTAAACTTACCTGAGAAAAGGCCCATTGGGATTTCATCACCTAGTGGATCACCTTACCCTACCTAGTTATCCTACTTGGATTTCACCACCAAGGGGAGAACCCACTCCATTCTCTAGCAGAATATAAACTCTAGGAAGAAGGTATATTTTGGCTAAGTGGCCTAGCTTGGTTTCAAGTCTATGAAGTGTAGGGAAGAAGCTCTCATAACAAGCCACATACCAAATATAACATATATTTCCTCTTGAGCACTAAAACTAACCTAAAACTAGCTCTAGATTGATTTCTAGTACCTTCGATAACCAAATTCTATTTTCACAATCTGATTAAGGCATAAACTAACATGAGACTAAAATTAATCTCTAGGAGTTAATAATTAGTGATTGATTGTTCTTTTTCTAATTTTTTATTGCCTTTTATATTTTAGAGTTGGTAAGGATGTTTTCCTATTGATTCAAAAAATCAACACTATTTCTAATACTCAGTTTGTATAACCTATTATATCAAGTTTTCTAAGTGTTCTTCATTCTCACATAGACCTCTTACCTCCATTATTTTACCTAGTTTCTACTTCTAGGTTTCTAAAACTTTAGATTTTGCATCTCTCAAGTTATCACAGTGATCGACATCGATTAACTATATCCACAGTGACATACTTTAGCTATAGACATCATTTAATCCCACTGACATCAGCAAAATTTTACTACAAACATCAATCAAGTGATTAACATTAATGATTATGTAATTTTAAGTTGCTCAAAATAGTAAGCTGAAACAACCTACTTACCTACACCTGAACCTAGTTTTTCCTTATTTTGTCACTAATATAGAGTAGTAATACTATTTTTACTTCCTCTTGCATGGTATTGACATGAGCTCAAGCCAAAATTATTGCTGATTATGTAAGCCTATAACCACTTTGACCCTCCCCTCTTACTTATGATTCTATCATGGATCATACTTTATATATAAAGCATACTCCCAGTCCCAACCAAATTCCCATTATCCTTGAGGGAGATCAATATTTTGCTAAAATTATTGATCGCAATGTGGCAGCCCTTCAGAAGTACTTTACCATGAGCTAAACCCACAATTCTTTGAGTGACCCAATCTATGGTATGCCAACCTCTCTAATAAAGACAACTTTAATTTCATCTACCTCCACTATTTTCCCCATGGTTACTCAAACTGCCTCTTCGAAAAGTGACCCAACCATAAACAATGTCCAAATTTTAGCATCACAAACTACCTAATCCCACCTAAACCTTGGCATGACCTCCCTACTTTCACAACCATAAGCCATTCAGTCAAGTCACACCCCATTTCATAATTTAGTGGTACCTATTCCATCTACTCTCACACCTATAATTACCCGAGTTACGACTCACCCTTCATCTAGTCTCCCTATGCCAATAACCCAACCTATAATAACAACATCCAACCAAAGCATAGTCTCTAACCCAACAGGACATGACCTTTTTTCTACCCCTAGCCTATGACTCATTATCCTTATGTTGTGCTAGCACAATCATAGCAAGTTATACCATACACTCCCTCTACTTCCTATCAAATTCCCTATAACTTAGGAGGTATCTCCCAGACTAATCCCCCTCTAGACCTCATTAAGACGTTGATGGATAAGATGTCTAATCTAGAGACATCCATTTTTAGTTTAAATAATGTGTTATCTTATGATTAGATATGCAATGAACCCATCCATCTTTCTGTGCCTATTCACCCTTATCCAATCTAATGATAACTCCTCAAATTTACTAATTTCCAAAGTAAAGAGGATCCATAATAGCATTTATGAGCATTTAGACATGCTTTTAATTTAATAGGTCATGATGATGCGTTACTACTTCACACTTTCCCTATGTCTTTTTTAGGTGTTACCTTGGATTGGTATAGCTCTATAACTTAGCACTCCCTTTTCTCATTTACCCAACTTGCACAAATATTCCTAAACCACTTCTCTATTAACTTTTCTAAAAAGGTTTCTATTACAGACCTTTATTCTATTAGACAATTTGATGATGACTCTATCATATATTTTATCACTCGTTGGAGACGCTTAATCAATCAACTCTCCTCCTTACCCCAACCTAAGATTATTGAGCTATTTTCATGGGCATGTGCTATGCACATCTCATCCACACTCTATGTACAAACTTTTCACACATTTGATGAGGCCTTTATAATGGCATGGAAACTTTAGATTCATGTTATGGATGAAGGTAGACTCAAGTTACGTAGTAAGAACCCCAATTCCAAATTGAATGACTCCTCTTATAAAACTTGTCCTTATAACCAAAAATATAAAGGCTCCATCAATGTGGTGGTCATTAAATTAGCTTCTTCCATAACCACAAACCAACCTAATTTCTTGACTTCCCAATATCCGACCAAGCAATTGTAACAATGCTATGAACAAAGACAATATAATCCCATTAGAGAGTCATATACATCCATTTTGGAAAAACTATTACAACAAGGTGTCATAACACTTCCTTAAATTAAACATCTTATATAGTTTGACCCCTCCCATCTTGTTCCAACTTGGTGTAAGGAGGATGAGTTTTGCATCTACCATCGAGTTAAAGGCCATAATTCTAATAACTGTAAGAAATTCAAGAACATTGTTCAAGACATGATTGGTAGAGGTGATCTCATCTTGGATAATCCTAATGCACCCCTAATAAAATTATAGATGTGTTCAAACACCCTTTTCCTAACCATTCACCCAATCAAAATATTGTTTATACCATCACTAACTCAGGTGATCATAATATCCATATGGTCAATCTGGTCTTTCTTTTACCTCTAGTTTAACCTCCCCCTCAATAAGAAGCACCTATTTTATCGAATCCTCCCTCACAGTCAATGGCATTTGTTTTTCCCATTCTTCCTCCCCAAGTAGAAGAGCCTATTTCACCCATTCCATTCCCACATGAGGAATATCCTCCATTACCACTTCTTTTCCACTAGAAGAGCCAATATTTCCAATTCACTTTACATCAATATTACCTATCCTCTTATCACTTAAAGACCACCTCTTGCTCATTACTCAACCACATGTTGAAGGGAACATTATTCCTATGTTATACCCCCTTGAGGAACCTTTTTTTCCTACCTCTCCTCTACCGATAGAGAGTAGTACCCCATCCACTCCACCTTTGCACCATGAAGAGTTAGTATTATCTACTCCCACATTAGATAAGAGACCTATTGTATGTAATCCAATTGTACCACTCTTACCCCTTCTTTTACCTATGGAGGATCATACTTTACCTATTCCTCACCCACATGTTGAGGGAAAAATTATACCTATGCTTTACCCCCTTGATAAATGCTCTTCACCTACCTATCCTCCACCCATAGAAGATCATGCCTCTTCTCCTATCTTTGTTGAAGAAGACCCCATTACAGTTCTTTCTCCTCTTTAGCCCAAAGTAGCAAAGACCAATAATTTCCCTCTTTCCCAGAAACCTCAACCTTTCAAAGATGCAACTGTAAGGCCTATGTCAACTTCATCTAAACCCTTCTTGTGGTTGGTGAAAATTCTAGAATTTCTTAACTCCATGAAGCTAGATCATGTAGCATTTTGGGACCATCTTAAAACTCCTTATCCAACACAATGAGTGTAGGCCTATACCACCAACCCTCTCACTAACCTTTACCCCAAGGTCTTTGACAAAGTAAGAGCTTCTTCACCAAAAGCACCTGAAGTTGATCCATCCATATCATAACCCCTAAAGTAGATCAGGTCTTTAGGCATACACCTTGTTTCTAATTTAATTCATCCACAAGTGAAATTAGATTTAACTCATCAACCATAAGTTAGAGTTTCATGCCTTGAATTACAAAAAAAAATCAATCTTCCTAGATATCACTAACCCTTCCCTCTTCAACCCTCAACTTTACTGTCAATTTTGGGACCACACCCCTCTACTTTAGTTGGAGTATTATCGACCCAAGCAAAATAAAAGGTTAATTTACCTCCACTCCTACCTTTTCCACTTGGTAGGCCTTTCACATTTCACATCAAGATATATAACACCATAAAAGTATCAGCAAAACACCTAGCACCACTACCACCAAACAATGTACCATGTAAATCATCTCTACAAATCCTAAATAAAATAAGGTCTCCACTCTTATTACCACAATAAGTGTGAGCCCACTTGTAAGCTCTTAAAGCTTTTTGCTACATCAATTATTTAATCATATATAATAACTCTTACTCCCATTAAGCCTTATAGTCCTCTTAGAATGAATCAATCTTAGTTTAATGATACACAAGTGTGTTTATATCATTCTTCACCTAGACATGATACTAAGAGTTGTAAATCCCTCACATCAGTCATTCAGCGATACTTTGATGTCAACACTCTCTTTTTTTATACTCCCATTAACCTCCATATTATTCCACCTATGGCATCCACAATGTCTCCTATTGTTCCACCTAAATTTAAATCCAAATATGTGGTCGCACCCCCTTTACCAACTCCTTCACCTATCTTTCATATCAACATAGTTAATGTAGCCACATGGTCATAAAACCAAAAAGATAAAGGTAAAGAAAAGGTCACTTCTCCTCGGGCCCATCCCTTCACTAAAGACACTCTTTCTCTAAATCCTAAGATTTCCATCTTGGGTGTCCCTAAACTAACGTCTTCGAATGTTATTCAAATCTTGATGGTGAAATATCTTCACCAAACTCTTGTGAAAATGTCTTTGTATGATTTAATCCAAAACTCATCCCAACACCATCAAGATTTTATTAGTTCCTTGAAATAAGTTGAAATAAATCCTGATGATCTCTAACCTCTTATAGCTTTGGTTAGCTCCCTTTATTTTATCTCCCTAATTTCCTTCAGTAATTTAGAAATTCCATTTCAACACCCTAAAAATCAGGATTCTACCCTTTTTATTATCACATTTATTGATCAAACTCATGTCAAGAGAGTCATGATTGATGGGGGAGATAGGATTAATATTATTTCCACCCATGCCTAAAAATAACTAGCTCTTTTTGATAATTGTATGTCTTAAATTGATGTGGTACTCCACTCCTTTAATGATACCACATCTACTACAGTGGGCACTATTGTCTTACATATCTATGTAGGTCCTTGTAAAATTTATAATCTCATTTATGTTGTATAAAGAGAGTTCGAATAAAACATACAACTTGGATGACCTTGGATACATCCTGTGGTATGTGTATCCTCAACTTTGCACTTTTGTGTCAAGTTTTAGCATGATAGACAAGTGCATGTTATACTTGCTAACCCACCTCTATTTAAAACATGACTTATAGTCCCAATGATGTTCTCATTCCATTGAATACATCATATTATCTGTATGATACTTTTGAAGCTTTCACAAGCTCCACTCCCTCGATTACACATATATTGACAACATAAATTCCTAACAAGGATCCCATTGAGGAAACTTTTGAACTTTTGTCACCCAATGAATATTAATTGTTGATGTTTGACATGTTCTATACTCCACAAGAGTATGGAAAGCTTCACATGTTCCAAAATTATGATCCCTACATTATTATGGTCATCCCTTATGGCCCCCCTAACCTTTGAACTAATTTCACATATGGGGAATTGATCAAGATCCCACTGTCAATAATTCATATTCTTCACCACAACCATTTACCTATGATTTCTCTTTCCTGAGCAACCCTAGATTTTCTCACACCTATTTCTATAGGTGTGCCTAGAAAGGATTCAGTTTGGGTCATTACAATCAGAGTGTCTATATGCCTATTGAATATCCTACTAGCACGACCACTGAAAATGTCAAAAGAGGCATGGAGTAGGTTATCATGAACTAAGTAAACTAACTAAAACTTCCCATGTAAAAATTATTGAAGAACTAGTCTCTCCTTCTCAACCTTCTTTCCACCATCACCTACCAAATCAGAGGTATCTATACCTCCTAATTTTTTTTTCAATAAATGCCATCCATTTAGGGCCTCTCACCTATCACTAGGGTAAGAAAATAAGTTCCCTTCCTCTCATTCATCCTGAAATAATTGATGAAAAGTCTCCCACTATTAACACTATCCAATGTCAAGATCATGATTTAATTCTCACATACATGGGTATGGATGATTCTTATATCTCATGATCACTCCCATATGAAACACAAGCTATGTTAAATGAATCAACCATTGACATCAATATGCCCTCTATCGATAACCCTCATGTCCTCAAGATTGGCTAATATTTGGATTCCTCTAAGCAAGTTGATTATGCCACATTTATTAATAACCATAGCAAAGCCTTCGCTTGGTCTTATAATGACATGCCTAGTATTGACCCCTCTATCATCACCCATAACACTGTCACAAATTAAGATGTTAAACATGTTAAGTAAAAGCTTCACAAGATGCATCCTTGTATTACTCTCCTTATCAAAGAAGAGCTCCAATGCCTCCTTTATGTTAACTTTATCCAACCCATCAACTACCCATAATGGATTTCCAATATTGTTCTTAACACAAAAATGACCAAGGGAATCTACATTTGCACTGACTATCATGAATTAAACCTCGCTCATCCAAAAGATGACTTCCCATTGCCAAGTATTGACCAACTTCTTGATCTAACAGCCGGTCATGAGATGTTATCACTTATAGATGGGTTCTCTAGATATAATAAAATCTTGGTCACTCCTGAGGATCAACATAAGACAACCTTCATTACCCCATGGGGGACTTTTTGTTATTGAATCATGCCTTTTGGCCTAAATAATGTTAGTGCCACCTACCAACAGGCTATGACATACATCTTCCATGATCTCCTACACAAGATTATGGAAGATTACATGGATGACTTACTCAACAAGTCTAAACTTCACCAAAACCACTTGATGATTCTCAAAACCATATTTTCTCATCTCCTCCAATATAACATTTGACTAAACCCAAAGAAATATGTATTTAGTGTTATTTTTAGTAAGCTCTAAGGTTTTATCATTTCTCTCCATGGTATTTAGGTCAATCTTGCTAAGGTTAGAGAAATCCTAGATATGGCTCCACCTACTAATATCAAATAACTCCATAGCTTACAAGGCAAACTTTAATCAAATTGCCACTTCATCTCCCAGTTGTTAAATCATTGCCAACCCTTTCACCATCTCCTCAAAAAGGATGTCTCCTTCCATTATAATATAAATTACCAAGAAGCTTTTAATGCACTCAAACAATATCTCCTTTCCCTACCAGTTCTTATTCCAACTAAGTTAAATCAGCCTTTCTACCTATACATCTTTGCAATAGACCATTCTCTGGGTGCTATGATTGTATATTAAGATGATAACCATTGAGAATAGGTAGTTTATTATGTAAGCCACACACTTATAGATTATGAGACTCAATATACCTATACTGAAAAACTTTGCCTGATGATGGTCTTTTCTACCTCAAAGCTTCATCATTATCTCTTAAATCACAAAATCTATGTAGTCACCCATATTGATCATCTCAAATACATGCATTCCAAGCCATACCACAATCAATGTGTAGCTTGGTATCTTATGCTCCTTACTAAATTTGACTTGGAGTTTATTCAACAAAAGTCTATTAAGGGGAAAATAATTACCAACCAGTTAGCTACATGCCCTTTACCTAACAACCAACCTTCAAACCTTGAATTACCTGATGAATCCATCATCATGCTTTCCACTGATGACATCTCTTATCAAATTATGGTGTTCTTCGATGGGTCTAAATGTCAATACAGTGGGGGTGTAGGGGTCATTATTATTCCTCTAGATGGAAAGCCTATGCCTTTATCATTTAAACTATATTTTGAATGTGATAAAAACATGGCTGCATATGAGGCTTTGATCTTAGGACTTCAAACAAATCTCTTCTTGGGTATTAAATCCATAACCATTTTTAGTGATTCTTAACTAGTGGTTAACCAGGTTAATGATTCTTACCTATGCAAAAATGAGATTCTATAGTGGTATAAACATCATGTAGATACACTATTAGGATCATTTGACTCTTATCTCTTACAAACTATTCCTCGATCCACAAACAAGTTTGTTAACACAATGGCTTCACTTGCTTCACACATACCATCTTCATCCTCTTCCTCAAAAATCTATGTCATCATGCATCACTTAACATTACCCTCCTATGTATCAACTAACATCCTCTTTATCAAAAATGTAACATACCAACCCACATGACTTATGGTACAAGTAACTCATGAATTACCTTTCCTTATCTATTACCCCTTCTGATCTCTCTAATAATGGGAGACACACCTTCATAAAATGTGCCATTCATTATATTATGATAGGGGAACTTCTCGACAAGAGTAGTTTTGATGGTCTTCTTCTTAGATGCCTCACTATTACTAAGACTTCACTATTAAGGAGGTCCATGATAGGATTTGTGGTGGATATTTCAATGGTCACATAGTTGCCAAGTGTATCCTTCAACCTGGATATTATTGGCCCACACTCCATCAAGACTATGTTGATTATGTTTAGCATTATGTCAAGTGTCAACAACATGCTAATCTCATTCACATTCCAAGTTATGCATTACAAGTCACCAAAGAATTTTGGCCCTTCTCCTAATGGGGCTTAGATTTAATCAAGGAGATTAACCCTCATTCCTCCCTCCATCATCATTCTATCATTACTACCATTGAATACTTCACCAAGTGGGTCGAGGCTATTCCTATTATTGCCACTAAGGCTGACAAAATTATTGACTTTATCAACCATCACATCATCTATCATTTTGGTGTTCCACATAAAATTATAATAGATAATGGTAAATCTTTCAAAAATAAGACTATCAAAAGTCTTTATGATACATTCAGAATCAAATTAAGCTTTTCATCACCATAATATCCATAAGCAAATGGATAGGCAAAATCTTCTATCAAAATATTGACCAAAATTCTCATGAAGGTAGTCAACGATATAGGCAGGGATTGGCACACGCACATTCCTTTTACATTATGTGCTTACTGTACTACCATTCAAACCCCTATGGGTGCTACACCTTTTTCCTTGGTATATGAGATGGAGGTTGTTTTACCTCTTGAGGTTCAAATTCTTTCTCTTCAAATTTATTTAAAATACATACTAATGATGACTTTCACCAAGAACGTTTGGCTCAACTCAAATTTCTTGATGAGCACCGTATCATGGGCCTCAATCATCTCCAAATCTATCAAGAATGTATCAAATGCACTTATAGTAAAAACCTCAAAGAGTGAGATTTCAATATTGGAGATCTCATCTTAAAATAAAATCAACATGTGATGAATATGGAGAAAACCAAATGGGGTAAATTTTCTCCTAATTGGTGTAGATCCTATATCATAACTCACAAGTATAGCTTAGGAAATTAACACTTATCTTCTCTCGAAGGAAGGCTAGAACCTGAGCCTTTAAATGCCTTACACCTATGACCATTCTTTTGTTAGATAAGTGTCACTTCACCATGTGTTTAACTTGAGATTATCCCTTGACCATAGTTACTCCTTCATCTCCATTTCTCTTCACCCTTACTCCTACACACTTAGTTAATTAACAAAGTGTTATGGTTTTTCCCTCAAAGTGAAAAAATATTAAGCCTCTATAGTCTTGTCAATGACTAAAATAAAAAGAAAAGAAAAATAAATAAATGGGATATGTGATAAATTCTAATCTCTAAGGTCTTGTTTCTCAACATAGACTACTCCCTTGAAGGATAGTTATGTAACTTATCTTTGTTAATATCAATAAACTACTCCCTTGAAGTATATCTATTTAAAAATCAAAAACAAATGCTTAGACCATTCCCTTGAAGGATGGATAGGCCAAGCTTTGTTCTCAAAGGGTAAATACAAATGAAAAGCTTCTCATATTGATCAGTTATATATGACCTCTACACATACAAAACCCCATTATCGGCTTCCTGTATTAATCAGCTTACACAAAAACAAAAAATCTTTAAGTCATGGACTTGCCTATAGTAGCTCTTGAGTCACCCATAACATGGGAATATCATTCCCACTTTGAAGGTTATGCTGACCAAACATTTTCCTTCATTTTATGCCTTTTCCCCTCATACTATTTAAAGGGACTTTGAACTCACTTAACATAAAGTGATCACAATGATTCTTTAGCACACAAAGTGGTCCAATGCTATAAGACATGAATGAGGCTCATATTTTTTATCCTATTTACATTATGATTATGGTCATTTCTAGTACACAAGCATTTTGCCTCTTTATTTTCCCATCTAAATCACATGTCAATCTCTCTATTATGATCAAAATGTTATACAAGCATTATCAATCCTATTGTATTTATTTAAAGCATACACCATCAAAAATATGGAAAAATACTAAAATAAACTAACATACACAACCTAATCATTTTAAGCATACACCATCACAAATATGGGCAAATGTTAAGATGAAACTAACAAACCAACTATGCAAATACCATCACATATATAGAAAATGATAGTCTAACTCAATGAACATGATCAGTATTAACATCAAAATTAACATAACATTAACATAATCATCAACGTAAATATCATTACAATCACAATAAATAAATATCTCATACATATATATATATATATATATATATATATATATATATATATATATATATATATATATGCGTAGAATACATGTCCATCAATACATCATTGTAATATCATCTCTCTCTCAAAATATACATCTCACATCTTTAGCTTGTAGGCTAATGTACATATAACAAATATAACCAAAACTGGTAAACTCTAGCACTCAGGGTCCTCAAGGATCTCCAGTCATGAAGAGGTAGTGTCATCACTACTCTCTGCTCGTCTACATCTATGTGAGCTAGAAGCCATGGCATGTGACATATATCTCTCCTATTTTTTGACCTTAAAATACCTTTGAATCTATGAAAAATCCCAAATGGCCCTATCATAATAGGCAATCTCATCTAGGGTAGTAGTATATCTCACGAAAAATGTGATTTGTGATGGTCCCATCACATTGATTGAGGGCACGACATGTACTAGTCCCTATGGTGGTGGAGGAGGAGTAGCTTGACTTGCTACTATCAAACTATCCCTCTCCACTATTAGTGTAGTAATATGACCCTATAACACACTGACCTAGCCTTGTAGTGCCCCAACTTGGCCCTATAATGTCTCCACCTTTCCTTGTAAGGCTACCACTTATGCCTACACTATATCTCTAGCCTAGACTATTATACCCCATGCCTCTACGATTACATCTCTATTCCTCACCACAACCTACAAATATGGTAGTGACCTCCTGACCTCAACTATACGATATAAACTGGCCCACTAAGCCATATATGCTACTATACACCTTGGATCAACTACACCCAACCCTACTGGTAGCTCCTCAAAATTAGGCCCATTTATCTCTTATGGAAAGGGTAGGGGTGTCTCTACATCATTCATCTTATATCAAGGGAAGGTAGGTGGTACATTCTATAGTAGGTTGAACTACCTCTTGACCCATGTCATGGGTATCATCTCAAGCTCTCTAGCTTGTCTCCCTCTAACCCATAATGAGCTCTATAAGCCAATAATCTATTATGCCTATCCTATGAATATGGGGTATGTCAAGTAGGGTCTCCAAAAAATATTGATAGGGATCAAACCCTCAATCATGAACCTATAATAAGCAATGTCAAACACTACATCAACTACTTAGGTCTGTGCCATACCATCCCTCCACCATTTGAAACCAACCCTGAAGCTATCTAGAATCATGGTAGGTAGCCCCAATGGTCATGTCACTATGATATGTGTTGGGTGAATATTTTTCCATCAGCTAACTGATGGCAAAATGGGTATATCAACCATAGCAAAAGGAGATTTATATGGAAAAAAGTGTAGGTTTACCACATCATAGTGAGATAAATCTCTCCTCTCATCAAGGGGAGGTTCCCTATGCTAAAATATAAGTATATTAATAGAAATAAAAATAGACTTAGGGGTGAGATTACACCATCTATCTCTCTTTTTTTAGAGATGATGTTCACAGAGCAAAAGAGAAATCCTAGTTAATGACTAAAAGCATTCCTCTTCCTTCAGAAATGATGTTCAGCAAATAGCAAAAAATATTCTCAGGTAGTAACTAGGTCTACGAGAAACCCATGAAAGTGCAAAGTCTTTCATTGCTTCCCTCACTGATTCGAAGCGTACGTAACAGTAGAGTGAAGTGGAGTTCAAAGTCTTCACCTAAAACTACAACATATAAAAAGATCACAAAGGATAAAATTAGCTCAAAGTCTTTATGATATCCTTTAGAATGTCTTCAGATAATTTTCACATACACTTTGCTTATTTAATCAAACAGATGAGAGATTATTAGGAAAGAGAACATAAGAATGATCTCCTAAGTAACACAAATTATTTCAATAGAAACTCTAAAAATAACATACTTCTCATTCATTCAAGAAAATATGATTTACAAGTTGAGATCAAAGTCTCAAGAAGTATCTCAATTTTGGTAGAGTTTTTGCTCTCAATTATCCTAGAGAGATCCTTACAAAAGAGGCTCCCTCTATATTTATAGGGAAAAGCTCTCAAAATTGAGAAAAGACTTAAATATTAAAACCTAGTCAAAGATGAGTCTCCATTGACTTTGGGACTTTTTTGGATTTTTTTCATCTATTTACACATGAAAAAAATACATGTGCAACTGTCCCAAGTCAATTTTAAAGTACATGAGAAGATTGAAGAAGAAAGTATGGAAGAATAGTCCAAATTTTGATGCTAGCCTTCTTTAGATGAGCATCGTACATTATGATGGATGCCTATATTTCGATATTATCTGGTGCAATAGTATTTTTGAAGATCACCTTAGCTCTGACTATAGCATCTCTCACTGCTATGATTGACTTAGTGTGATTGATTAACCTGGTTCTCATATTGTCCAAATTTAATTGATTATCTAAGATATTGTCCACTAAAGCCATTGAGAATGCTTTCTCCTCAAATTCCTTTTAGATCATACCTTTAAACTCCTAAATAATTTACTATACAAAAATGAATTATTTGTCTCGAGAGGTGAGTCTATAAGGCAACTCCTCCAATTTGTTCAATAGACTGGTGTCACTTTCTTCACTGGCATCCTTGGAAGATTCAAGGTCATTGATCAGTTCCTTAAGTACCTAAATCTTGTATATCAGTGATTCTTTAATTTCAATATAATAATATCTATTGGTAATGACATTGATTGATACTAGGGTACATTTTTTTATCACTTTCATCTCTATCCATTTGCTAAGATATTTATTGGTGCTTTCAATATATTGAAAAATGGTATTGATAAGATCTTCTAACTCTGTTCTCACTTTCTTCATTTTACCTATCTTCTCAAATACCTCTGTAAACAAAGAAATTCCCTGTGCATGCATCTTATCTAGGTAATCTTCAAGTACTTCTCCATTTAGATAGGTCTTTCCTGCTTTTTGGATTATAAGATCATCTATAGAGAAAGCCTTTGGAGTTACCACTTCCGGAGCAAAAGTAAATCCCTTGACCACTGCAGTCAATTGTTCCACCTTTGCTTTGTAATGATCTTTCATTTCTCTTTCTCTGCCAAATTTTTGGACCATAATATCCATCATGGATTACAAATCACTCTTAGTCCCCTCATGAGTTATTTTCCCTAACTTAACTCATGAAATGGAGTAGCTACTCATATCAAAATTCTCAAGGATCACATCCTATGGGGGTTTGGCTATCTCTAAAAAATTGTGCCCCTTATCTCCAATCATTTTTGAAAGGATTTTTGGTTTCTTAGGGGTCTTAGATTTCATTGGTATTATTTTATCAAAGTCAAATTAATCTAGAGAGATGGATTGCTTTTTCTTTTTGAGTGTGAAAGTCGACAACCAAGGTGGGAGAGCAGAAGCACTTACATTAGTAATAGTCCTTGTAGTCAGTGTCACTAGAGTAACACCTACACTGCTGGTAGTAACAATGGGTGTAGTGGGTGTAGTAGGAATAGTATCAATTAAATTCACACCTACTACTAAATGATAGAAGGTGGAACTATCTCTGATGTTGAAAGGAGATGACAGAATGGGGATGGATCCTGATGAACAAAGAACATCTCCAGAAGTGCCTTGAGGGTCACCAAAAATAACTATAAAAGGAGAGGTGGCTCCAAAAGATGGAATACTGATGGGATAAATAGGTGGAGTTGTGATAGGTGAGTGGGGTGGGGAAGAAGAAATTCATGTGACTGGCTGTGCACCTTCTTATGGAGATAGAGTTTCTATCTCTTGTTAATTTGTAGGCCTGTCATTTATTTCCATCTATTCTGCCACTTGTTCTTGGGCACTTTGTTTCTCAACATCCATATATGTTGACTCTAGCTCTTTCTCTACCACTTTTGATTTCTTTGATACAAAAAATGATCCTAGGCTTATGGGGCCTAGAAGGAGAAAGAACATCACTTTTATTCTTTGTCTAGTTTTTTGCCCTTCTCCTTATCTCTTCTTAAAATTTAGCCTATGATCTCATGATGAACTCTTTCAAGGTGATCCCTTTATTTTCCAACCAATCATTGGTCTTTGCCAATATTGATTCAAATCTCATCCTTAAGGAGTTCAACTCTTTCTAAGACCATTGGATCAGAGGAGAGGAGAGTTGGTAATTTATTCAACATGATACTTGTTATTGATCAGGTGCCCATCATATACTAAATTTGGAGGGATATTAGTGAGCCCTAGATACTCTATTTTTTTAAGAGATAGTATATTGTATTCCATCTTCCTGATATCTTCTGCCATCCTCAAATCTATCCAAACATCTTCAATCATGGGTTCATGGAACTGAGTCTTCCTCCTGATCATGTCTTTGACACCTCTGTAGTCAAAATTGGGCCTCCTTTTGAATTGATTCATGGTCACAAGTTGAATTTCATTTTCCATTGCCTTAGCTTTTGCAGCAGTCAATACTGAGTACCTGTCGATTTCAATTAAGAACCTGAAACTAGGTTTCTTAAGTTCCATCTACTTATTATGTATGAAAATAATTTGTCTACATAGCTCTATCAGGATCAATTTATCTGAAGGAAATCTAGGGAGCATATAGGGATAGCCTTGGAAAAAGCCAACCTATAGATAGAAAAAAGAAGGAAACTATAAGAACATATAGCCGAAGTTATTCACAATAGCCCAGGCTTCATCTGACACTCTCTTTTGTTCCAATTGAGGGTCAAAAAGACATAAAAATACCACAAAAAAAGCATCATTTACCCTCCTAAAATAATGGATTGATCCCTTCAATGTTAGTTAAGGGTAATATTGATATACAGGGGTGGTTTTCCTATCTCCCTTTGACATCAAACCAGGAAAGGTTCTCATCGAAGTTGCAATGTCTACTAGGTATGAAGTCATATAGAACTTTGAGGTAGTATACACCTTTGTCAATTGCTCATGTAGAGCATTGCTAATCTGTTCACCCCAAAAACTGAATTGTTTCCCATGGAGGATTATCTTGATGAAGGGATACATCCATTCATAAAATTGAGAAGAAGAAGCTAAACCTCGTACTCTATTGAGAAGAGTAATCAAGTCACCAACTTCCTTTATAAAGTCATTCCTCAAAATGTTATGTGGCCATCTGGACAAGTTGGCTCTAGGAGTTTTAAGCCATCTATTGTTGATCACCTTCTTCACGTTCTCAAAATATTTATCATATTATTTTTGCACTTTAATGAAGTCGATCTTCAATACTTCAGTAGCAAGAGGGCACATGAAAACTTTATCGATGAACTTGGGGTCCAGTCGAATTACTATATTGCCACTAGCATCTGGCATAGCTCTGGTATCTTTATTGTAAAATTGGATGCACTGGAGGATGAACTCTATGTGATGTGTTTCCATGGGAAAAGAGGAGACTAAATGGATATTGCTCACAATTATCCTCTTCATCTCAGAGCTTAGATTATTTACCTTGGTTCTCTCTATGAACTCGACCATATCTACATGCCTGATTTCTATATCCCTAATGTCATCGACATTAGAAGTGATTGAGGTGATTGGGAAAACACCTTGATACTGGTACTTCATCATCTTTGACTTCTTTAGAGAAACTTCAGTCATCAAGATGAGCCTTTGTCGAAAGTATGTTGATGAAGAAGGATGCTGAAGAGAAACTGTGATAAGAGTCATGATCATGCAATTAGGGGAAATATTGGTAATATAGGAAAATTGCACATTGGGTGATCATGACTAGGGAAATGCACTTAAAAGGGCTAAGGTGTGACTAGGTCAGAGAATGAAAGGGAAGCAGGCTTGAAAAATAGGAAAAATGAAATTTTTCTAGAGTTAGAAAAAATGGGGAGGAGGCATGCAAAGGCAGTAAAAATTGTTGCCCTTGCACGTTGGGTAGAAAGAAGGATGCATTGGCAATGAATTTCACCACCCATGCATGTTTGAAGTGAATTTGAGGTAGAAAGGATGCATCAGCAATGAAATTCACCGCCAATGTATCTCGAAAAGTTATCATGTAAGGGCGGTGAAAATCATTGCCCTTACACATGGTGGGCAAAAGGTCTGTAAAGGCAGAAATTTTTGCTACCAATATACATGGTCAGATGGCCACATGTGATGGTGGTGATTTTCACTGCCATTACATAGGGTGGAATGGTCCAGAGGCAAGGGTATAAAGAGGAGGGTTGAGGCACAGTTAAGGGGCTAGGATCACCTCATTGGTAGAGAAAAAGAGGTGGGGGAAGAAGAAAATAAGAAAAAACTAAACATAGAAGTAAAATAAAGAAAAAATATATAAAAAGAGAAGGAAAACATAAATAAAAACAAAAAACAAAAACCATACCTGAAAAAACAACATGAAACGAGGCTCGAATCTGGTGAAAACATGTTTCCTCTAGCTCGCTTGATCATCCAGGGGCAGGGAGGAAAAGAAGCAATGGAAGAATGGATTGAAAAGAGGAAGAAAAGAGATTAAATGGGGGCAAAAATTTCCCCCAACCACTCAATGTGTGCAGCCATAAATGTTGTGTGTGAAAATTGAGACTGTGCAAGGGCAATGAAAATCACTGCCTCTACATGGGAGGTAAGAAAGAGATTCAGGGGGCAGCAAAAATCACCGCACTTGCATAGAAGGCATCAAAAGCTACAAGGGTATAAATTTTTTCCACTCTTGCATGATGGATATAAGGGTGGCAAAATATGCCACTCTTGCATGGAAAATAACAACAACATGCAGTGGCGATGAAAATCACTGCCCCTGCATATTATCTCCAGAAAACAACTAACTCTAAGAAATAGGGAAAAAAATTTGTCATCTTGCCGCATCAAGATCTTAATGATTTTCATATTTTTGGAAAATGTAACAAGGGAACATCATGAATTTTGAATAATGCCAGTTGAGCAAACACAAGAATAAGAAAAACTTGCTTCGAAAGATGAACTTAGAGTGAAAAAACATGAAATAGACAAGTTTCATAGGGGTTGTTCCAAAAATGAGCGTAACTAATTTTGGAAACAATAGCTGGCTCCTATTGGGGAACTTCTGTTGACTAAAATGATCGATAGGAGTAGAAACTAGTCTCTAAGTGCCTTCATCCAAGCCATTGGGCTATGGAGTCAAGCCAAGAAAAGAAAAAGACATGAGAAAACAAAAAGAAAACAAACAAAATAAAAACTATACAAATGTAAAAGTGAACTCATCTAATACTTCATGGATTGAAGTGCTTCAGATGCTGCCCACTGTGAGGCAGTGAGAATGACACTCCATCTTGATACTCCAGCAAGAAGCTATTTTCACCACAGACTTGATGAATGGTAAACAAACCTCTCCATAATGAATCAAATTTTTCATGCATTCCCTTTAGTTCTCTCCTCTTATCTCACAACAAGACTTGATCTCCAATCTAAAAATCATGAATCTTTGCTCTCTTGTCGAAGAGTTTTTTCACTTGATTCTGATGTGTAGTAATTCAGTCCACCACCATGGTTCATTGCTCACTTAATTCAGCTAGACACATGATCCTTTTATCAATAGAATTTTCAAAGGTTAAATCTTTGATTGCCTTTACTAACCTAAGCACTGGTAGTTCTAGGGTGATTGGTACCTCTACATTCAAGCCATATAAAAGTAAAAATGGTGACATGCCTATGGCCCTCTTGGGTGTAATTTTATTTGCCCATAAATCATCAACCAATGCTTTGTGCCAAGTTCATTGGTTGTCATCCGCCAGCTTCCTGATGATGGTCACCAGGTTCTTGTTGCTCGATTCTGCTTGGCCATTCCCTTGTGGAAAATAATCAAAAGTGTGGGAGAGGGTAATCCCATAGTAAAAATAGAATTGAGTAATCTCTTAGGAAGAGAAACAAGCTGCATTGTCTGTGACAATCTTTATTGAGACCCCAAACCCGGAAATGATGTTTTCCTTAAAGAAATTACACACTACTTCTGAAGTAGCATGTTTGGTTGGAATAGCTTCCACCCACTTGGTGAAGTAATCTATGGCTATGAGGACATAATCATGTCCAGCACTTGAAGATGGGTTTACAGCACCAATGAAATTGATTCCCCATTACTGAAATGGCTCTTATATGACCACTAACTTGAGAGGTAGAGTAGCTAACTGGGGTTTTCCAACAAACTATTGGCATAGCTCACACCTTCATACCCATTTGTATGCATCTAAAAATAGAGTAGGCCAGTCATACCTGGCTCATAGAATCTTATGGGTAGTTATAGGAGCAAAAAAAATGTCCCCCACGTGCCAGACTATGGAAGGCTTTCAAAAGTTGGTTCTGCTACTCTTTATCCATGCAGCAAAGAAAAAATCCATCAAGGTTCCTCTTATATAGGTCTTTGTCCTAGAGGACAAAATTGGCAACTTTAAATTTAACATTCCTCCTTTCTTTATGAGATAGGTGAGCAGGACACTCACCATAAGTAAGGAAATGAGCAATATTTGAATACCACTCATTTATGGTGGAAACAAAGAGGACTATTGGTGTGTCTTTAATTTATTCTTCTTCATGCTCTATTTCTTCTAGTCTGTTGTCAACAATCAATTGGCATAAGCCCTTTCCCACCACTAGCTTCATTAGTTTAATGACTAGATCAAACTCCTAGATTTTAGCAATCTAATTGTCTCTTTTCATTCCAAACTCATGTTGAGTTAATATGGATTTGACTATGGTGTCAATAACCAGGGCAGTAGTATGTGAATTCAAGATGTAGAAATGGAAATGTTTCACTACCTTTACCACTGCATAAGCATGCTTCTCCATGTTTGAGTACTTCAACTCGTGAGCTTTGAGAGGATAGCTCATGAAATAAATAAGAGATTCCACACCTTCTTTGTTTTATTGAACCAAAATTGTTGAAAGTGTGTGCTCAGAATCATAACTATACATTGTGAAATCTTTGTTATAGTCTGGATAAAGTAGAATTGGGGCATGGGCAATAGCTATCTTGATATCTTGGGATGCCAATTTGCCTTCTTCAATCTAGCTGAAAGTGGCCTTTCCCTTCATCATGTTTACAATATAGTGAGTCTTCTTAGCAAACTTGGGGATGAACCTTCGTAAAAAATTCACTTTTCTGAAGAAAGAGTGAACTGCAATCTTACTTGTGGGCAAAGTAAGTTCCTAGATGGACTTGACCCTTTTTGAGTCAATATTTATGCCTTCTCAAGATATAATGTGTTTGAGAAGTTTCCCTTCTGTTTCTCCAAAAATATACTTCTTAAGATTTAAATAAATGTCATTCTAGTGGCAGTGTTCTAGCACTTGTTGCAAATGGTGCATATGGCCAGGGTGATGCTTAGAAAAGATTGTTAAATCATCTAGGTATACCACAATGAACTTACCCATTTCATCTTTGAAAGTAAGGTCCATTACTCTCTGGAAGGTGGTGCCAGTGTTAATCAGGCCAAAAGGCATTCTTTGATATGTAAAAGTTCTCCAAGGCATGGTGAAAGCAGTCTTATGATGATCTACTTCATTGACCTCTATTTGATTGTACCTAAAAAAACCATCTAGCATTGATAACATTTCTAAACCAGTCACTGTCTGAAGAACTTGTTCCATGATGAGCAGAGGATAGTTATCCTTTAAAGATGACTGATTTAAGTTTTTGAAATTGACACAAATATGAATTTATCTGTTCTTTTTTCTCACAAGAACTATGTTAGCAATCCAAGTGGAAGATGGATTGGAAAAATAATTTTTGCATTCAACATTTTTTAGATCTCGAAAAAGATGGTACTTGATATTTTGGGATTGTATTACCTTTGTTTTTTCTTGTAAGGCAATGACCCAACCTTAAGAGAAATTTCAGGTCAAATTTCTTCAGGCTTGAGAGATTTCAAATCATCATAAGAATATGCCAAAACATCAATGTAATGGTGAAGAAGAGTAGTGAATTTGAGATTTTCATCATAAGTGTATAAATTTCCAATGTTGATCATTTTGGAATGTTGATCATTTTGGAATGTTGATCATTTTGGGGTTCTCTTCCTTACTTAAATTTATTTGATCAAACTCTTTAGAGGAACTTGAATCCATTTATCATTGCTTGACATATCTATCCTACTTATCAAATAATTTCTCGAGAGAAACCAAGCCTTTTGGAATTTTATTTCCCTTGAGTTAAAGGAACTCTTCACCAGCTTGAGAATTTACTTCAAAAATTGATGCTCGTGGTGGAGATTAACTTCCTTCAAAATAAAGATCTTCAAAGCTATCAATATTTTCTAGAAAAGTAAAGATTTGATTGTCATTGTTAAACACCTGCTAATGACTGGCATTATCAAGTACACTTGGTCAAAAAACTAGCTCAATAGTTTACTTGTCTCCTTTGAAATATTTATGGGGAACCATGAGGGTCATGAAGATAGCTAACGAATTTGCACAGTCATTGCACTCTCTTGACACAGTGGAAATATTGAAAGCATCAAAACTTTCAATACAATCCCAAACAAGATTGTGATAATGTCACAATATTTCATTTTTTGTTTGGTATAGATTCCTTACCTAACAAACTACTAGTTCAGCATCTCCAAGGGTGTGAAGAACCTTAATACCTTTAGCATGAGCAGCTTTCAACCCAAGTAGCAAAGACTCATACTCAGTAGTGTTATTGGTATTATTGAACTACAATTTATATAAATAAGGAAAAATTTCTCCTTGAGGGGAGATCAAAACAATTCTAGCTCTAGAACTAGTAGAAGAATAAATACCATCAAATTCTAAAATCCAAACATTATCAAAATTTGATCCTTTCGAAAACTTTTCTTCGTTATTCAAGAAAGATCCTTTGTTGTCTAAATTTTGTTTTGACAATTTCTCTGACTTTGCATCTAAATTTCTTGAATTTTCACCAAAGGACTTTCATCTAATGAGATGAAAACATCTTCATTCATCAATAAATAATTACCCATTCTTAATGATTCAAATAAAATTTGGGCCTCGAGATCAAATGTTTGGGTGACTATATATTTTGACTCTTTCTTAGGGAGAAATTTATTCATAACACCTTTAACAGATATCCTTGCTTCAGATAGGTCCATATTCAATTCTCTACCTACATCTTTGCAAAAATTGTGCCTGAGCAGAATGCCATAAGAGGCTGGAACATCAGCCACCAAGACCATCATTTTGATTCTCTTCTTTGGAAAAGCCACAAACGCAAATTGGGCATCTTTGATTTGGCCAAGGAGTGGGACTTGCTTGTTTTCCATGGAGAAACATCTCCTAAAAGTCTTAGTCAGAGTAAGACCAAGAGAATCTACTACCTTAATAGGCATAACGTTATTAGAAGCTCTAGAGTCTATTATACAATTACTCAATTTATAACCATTTATCAAAAAGAAAACATAGAAGGCTCTATTTTATTGGGGGCAACAAGAGGAGTAGTGACAAGATTATTTGGGTGGATTTGTTCTTGGAAGAATCATGAGTCACCTTTGAAAAATCTTGTCCTATAGGAGCAGTTTTATTTTTCACGTATTCGGCTAGCCTATCAAACTATTCAGGATTAGCTCGCAAGTACTAAATCTCGGTCATTTGAATCTTGGTTTTTTTGGCATGATCAATTATATCAAATAATTGAAATGAACTAGAGATAGATGGGGGGAGCCCATCATCCTAATCTTTAGTGGGTATGGCACTAGTCTGAGAGATAGAAGTGGAAGGTATGCGACAATTTGAGGTACTTAATTTCTTATTAGTAATTGAGTCCCTTGGTTGGAAAGGTAATGAAGTCCCTCATTTAGCAATAGAAATTACTGGTTGAGGTTCTTATCCTACTTTTTCTTTATCAGCTTGTTGAGCTGACTAGTTCTGGGACCTAGTAAAAATAGTGTAGGATCCATCAAACACTTCTCCCTTACTTCCAGCTTCATCTTGACAATCCAAGAAACCAATGTTGGAGTCACTAGCTAGTTATTCTTCTTGTTTTACAAATATATTAGCATCTTCATCTTGATCCAACTCAAGTTTTAGAGAGGAATCACGTTCAGCTTCAAGGTAACCAACTGCTGAGTTAGTTAGTGGTGCTTCAATGGCAAGTTTCTCCTATGGGGGAGGCAAATGATTTGGTTTCCCTTGATTTTTGGCAACATTACCTTGATAAGACTGGTTCTAAAATGTCCTCCTTGTCATATCTCAATAAGGAGGAGTAGACATACCTTGGGCCATTTGTCTTTTTAAGGCTAGTAGTTTATTTGTCAACTTTTGCACCATATGATCTGTGGTGCTCATGGAAGAAATTTCAATAGATGAAGAAAATTTATTTTTATTAAAATCTTTCCTAATCTTACCTACTAGAATAATATCATCCTCAATCTCAGTATCTAAATTTTTAGCTACAGCAAGATCCATAGGACTAGCCTGCCTCAACAAAAAACTTACTTCAGGAAGTTATGAGTTAATAAAAAAGCACTTGAAATTTTTTGGTGTAGGCTGAGCAATCGTAGGAATTTGGTTCTTCAGATTATTGAATTTTGCTATGAAATCCCTTGTAGATTCATGAGGTTCCTTCTTCATTTTTGTAAGTTGAGCCAACAAGGCATGTGCATCTTCAGCGGGTTTAAACCTAGCCTCAAACTTGGCCTTGAGCGTATTCTAGTTAGTTATAGTTTGATCTTGAAGGTGATAAAACCAGTCGGCAATAGCTCCTTGAAATGTTTCTACAAATAATCTCACCACTATATCTTCATATTCCATGCCTATTACACCACATGCTATGGAGAAGGCAGAAATATGTTCATCAGGATGAACCTTCCTGTCACCATAAAATTTGGGGAAATTCTTTCTCAAACTACGAGGTAGTTCATGTAAAAGTGGGGCTATATTGAGAGGACCAAAGGAGATACCCCAAGGACCTTGGGCCGCCATGATATGTTGATTAAATAGAGGGATAACAAATCTTGGTGGGGTAAGTATAGACAAAACCCTACTAGTATTAAGACTAGAAGCTTCACCTAGTATGCGAGATCTGACGATGATAGGAGGGAAACTCCTAGTACGCTGAAGGTGAGATGGTGGAGGAGAAATCTCAAAATTAGTTCACTACACTAACTCAAATATGGGATCAAAAATACCTTGTGCTCTTTGACTTTGTGTATATGATGGATCTGCCAGAGTGAAAACTGAAAAAGGACTAGAAAGGCTTTAGTTTGAAGTTTGAGACTTCAAAGTGCACGTTCATTTCCAACGAAGTGTGGAGAACCCAGATTATGAATAAGGCTATATAATGGAAATAGATATAATAGACATGGATTACAGAAATGGATATAAAAATGGAAATGGATAAGGATAGGAACTACTTTAATCTGAAGCTTGAGGCTTTAGACTGCACATAACGTCCCCAATAGAGTCACCAAAAGTTGTTGGGTGAATATTTTGTCATCAACTAATTGATGCCAAAATGGGTATATCAACCATAGTACAAGGAGATTTATATGGAAAAAAGTGTGGTTTACAACATCATAGTAAGATAAATCTCTCCTCTCATCAAGGGGAGGTTCCCTATGCTATAATACTTATATATTAATAAAAACTAAAAATAGACTTAGGGGTGAGATTACACCATCCATATCTCTTTTTTTAGAGATGATGTTTATAGAGAAAAATAGAAATCTTGGTTGATGACTGAAAGCATTCCTCTTCCTTCAAAAATGATGTTCAGAAAATAGCAAAAAATCTTCTCGGATAGTAACTAGGTCTACAAGAAACCCACGAAAGTGCAAAGTCTTTTGTTGCTTTCCTCACTGATTTGAAGAATACGTAACAGTAGAGTGAAGTGGAGCTCAAAGTCTTTAGCTAAAACTATAACAAATAAAAAGATCACAGAGGATAAAAGCAGCTCAAAGTCTTTTTGATATCTTTTAGAATGTCTTTAGATAATTTTCACATACACTTTGTTTATTTAATCAAACAAATGAGAGATTATTAAGAAAGAGAACATAAGAACATCTCCTAAGTAACACAAATTATTTTAACACAAAGTCTGAAAATAATCTACTTCTCATTCATTCAAGAAAATATGATTTACAAGCTGAGATCAAAGTCTCAGGAAGTATCTCAATTTTGGTAGAGTTTTTGCTCTCAATTATCTAGGAAAGATCCTTACAAATGAGGCTCCCTCTATATTTATATGGAAAAGCTTTCAAAATTGAGAAAAGACTTAAATATTAAAACCTGGTCAAATATGAGTCACCGTTGACTTTGGGACTTTTTTTGAATTTTTAAATGTATTTACACATGAAAAAAGTACATGTGTAAATGTCCCAAGTCAATTACAAAGTACATGAGAATAATGAAGAAGAAATTATGGAAGAATAGTTCAACTTTTGTCACCAGCCTTCTTTAGATGAGCATCATACATTATGATGGATGCCTAGATTCTTATATTGTCTGGTGTAATAGTATTTTTGAAGATCACCTTAGCTCTAATTGTAGCATCTCTCACTGCTATGATTGACATGGTGTGACTAATTAACCTAGTTCTCAGATTGTCCAAAGTTAATTGATTATCTAAGATATTGTCCACCAAAGCCATTGAGAATATTTTCTCCTCAAATTCCTTTCAAATCATACCTTCAAACTTTTGAATCATTTCCTTTACAGAATGAATCGGTTGCCTTGAGAGGTGAGTCTGCAAGGCAACTCCTCTAATTTGTTTAACAAAATGGTGTCGCTTTCTTCACTAGCATCCTTGGAAGATTTGAGGTCATTAATCAGTTCTTTAAGTACCTAGATCCTATATATCAGTGATTCTTTAATTTCAATATAAGAATCTCTATCAACAATGACACTGATTGATACTAGGGTACATTTTTTAGCGCTTTCATCTCTTTCCATTTTCTAAGATATTTATTGGTGCTTTCAATATCTTGAGAAATGGTATTGATAAGATCTTCTAACTATGTTCTCACTTTCTTCATTTTACCTGTCTTCTCAGATACCTCTATAAATAAGGAAATCTTCTATGCATGCATCTTATCTAGGTAATCTTCAAGTACTTTTCCTTTTAGATAAGTCTTTTCTGCTTTCTAGATTATAGGATCATCTATAGAGAAAGCCTCTGGAGTTATCACTTTTAGAGCAAAAGTAAATCTCTTGATCACTATGGTCAATTATTCCACCTTTACTTTGTAATGATCTTTCACTTCTCTTTCTCTATCAAATTTCTAGACCATAATATCCATTACAAATTGAAAATCACTCTTATCACCCTCATGAGTTGTTTTCCCTAACTCAACTTGACAAATTCTCAAGTGTTTGCATCCTATGGGGGTTTAGCTATCTCCAAAAATTTGTGCCCCTTATCTCCAATCATTTTTGAAAGAATTTTTGGTTTCTTAGGGGTCTTAGCTTTCACCGGTACTATTTTACCAAAGTCAAAGTCATTTGGAGAGATGGCTTGCTTTTTCCTTTTGGGTGTGAAAGTCGAAAACCAAGGTGGGAGAGCAGAAGCACTTACATTAGCAATAGTCCCTATAGTTGATGTCACTGCGGTAACACCTACACTGCTGGTGGGAACAATGGGTTTAGTGGGCATAGTAGGTGCAGTATCAATTAAAGTCACACATGTTGTTGAATGATTGAAGGTGGAACTATCTCTGATGTTGAAATAAGGAGATGACAGACTGGGGATGGATCCTTATGAACAATGAACATCTCTAGAATCACCTTGAGGGTTGCCAAAAATAAATCTAAAAGGAGAGGTGGCTCCAGAAGAGGGAATAATGATGGGAGAAATAGGTGAAAGAGTTATGACAGGTGAGTGGGGCAGGGAAGAAGAAATTCTTGCAACTGGTTGTGCACCTTCTTGTGGAGATAGAGTTTTTGTCTCTTGTTGACTTGCAGGCCTATCATCTATTTCAATCTATTATGTTGCTTGTTCTTGGGAACTTTATTTCTCAATCTCCATATCTGTTAACTCTAGCTCTTTCTTTGCCACTTTTGATTTCTTTGATACAAAAATGATCCTAGACTTATGGGGCCTAGAAGGAGAAAGAACATCACTTTTGTTCTTCGTCTGGTTTTTTGCCCTTCTCCTTATCTCTTCTTGAAATTTTTTAGTATTCAATACCAAGTACCTATCGATTTCAATTGGGAACCTAAAATTGGGTTTCTTAAGTTCCATCTGCTTATTGTGTATGACAATAATTTGTCTACACAGCTCCATCAGGATCAATTTATCTGAAGGAAATCTAGGGAGCATATAGGGATAGGCTTAGAAAAAGCTAACCCATAGATAGAAAAAATAAGGGAATTGTAAGAACATATAGCTGAAGTCATTCACAATAGCCTAGGCTTCATCTGACACTCTCTTCTATTCCAATTGAGGGTCAAAAAGACACAAAAATACCATAAATAAAGTGTCATTTATCCTCCTAAAGTGATGGATTGATCCCTTCAATGTTAGCTAAGGGTAATATTGATATACAAGGGTGGTTTTCCTATCTCCCTCTGATGTTAAACCTAGAAAGGTTCTCATCAAAGCTGTAATGTATACTAGGTATGAAGTCATATAGAACTTCGAGGTAGTAGATACCTTTGTCAATTGCCAATGTAGAGCATTGCTAATTTGTTCATCCCAAAAAATGACTTGTTTCCCCTGGAGGATTATCTTGATGAAGGGATACATCCATTCATGAAATTGAGAAGAAGAGGGTAAACCTCATACTCTGTTGAGAAGAGTAATCAAGTCACCAACTTCATCTAT
The DNA here is from genome assembly GCA_037957365.1 of Torreya grandis. NCBI lineage: Eukaryota > Viridiplantae > Streptophyta > Pinopsida > Cupressales > Taxaceae > Torreya > Torreya grandis. The sequence continues at coordinate 983,968 of JARHVA010004440.1, forward strand.
ATAGTCACTCCTTGGAAACTTTTGTGGCCATCTGGACAAGTTGGCTCTGGGAGTTTTAAGCCATCTATTATTGATCACCTTCTTTTCCTTCTCAATATCTTTATCATATTCCTTTTTCACTTCAATGAATTCAATCTTCAATACTTCAGTAGCAAGAGGGCACACGAAAACTTTATCGATGAACTTGGGGTCTAGTTGAATTACTATGTTGCCACTAGCATCTAACACAACTTTGGTATCTTTGTTGTAAAATTGGGTGCACTAGAGGATGAACTCTATGTAATGTTCCACCAAGAGAAAATAAGAGACCAAATAGATATTGCTCTCAATTATCCTCTTTATCTCAAAGCTCAAATTGTTCTCCTTGGTTCTCTCTACGAACTTGGCCATATCTACATGGCTGATTCTCTTATCCCTAATGTCATCAACATTAGAAGTGATCAAGGTGATTGGGAAAACACCTTGATACTGGTACTTCATCATCTTCAAATTCTTTAGATAAAATTTAGTCATTGGGATGAGCCTTTTTCATAAGTATGTTGATGAAGAAGGATGCTGAAGAGAAACTATGATAAGAGTCACGATCGCGCAATTAAAGGAAATATTGGTAATCTAGGAAAATTGCACGTTGGGTGATCATGACCAGGGAAATGTTATTGAAAGGGATAAGGTGTGATTAGGTTAGAGAATGAAAGGGAAGTGGGCTCAAAATATGGGAAAAATGAAAAAAATTTAGAGTCAAAAAAATGGGGAGGAGGCATGCAGGGGCAGCAAAAATTGTCGCCCTTGCACATTGGGTAGAAAGAAGGATGCATTGGTAGTGAATTTTTTCACCCATGCATGTTTGAAGTGAATTTTAGGTAGAAAGGATGCATCGGCACCAAAATTTGCTGCCAATGTATCTAGAAAAGTTATCATGTAAGGGTGGCAAAAATCACCACCCTTACACATGGTGGGCAAAAGATCTGTAAAGATAGCAATTTTCACTACCAATACACATGGTTGGATGGCCACATGTGATGGTGGTGATTTTTTCTACCATTACATAGGGTGGAATGGTTCGGAGGAAAGGGTAGAAAGAGGAGGGTTGAGGCACGGTTAGGGGGGCTAGGATCACCTCGTTGGCAAGGAAAAAGAGGTAGGGAAAGAAGAAAAGAAGAAAAAACTAAATGTAGAAGGAAAAATAAAGAAATACAACATAAAAAGAGAAGGAAATCATAAATAAAAACAAAAACAAAAACCCTACCTGAAAAAACAATGTTAAATGAGGCTTGAATCTAGCGAAAACATGTTTCCTCTAGCTCACTTGATCGTCTAGGGGCAGGGAGGAGAAGAAGAAATGGAAGAATGGATTGAAAAGAGGAAGAAAAGAGATTAAATGGGGGAAAAAATCACCCCCAACCACTTGGTGCATGCGGCCATAAATTCTGCTTGTAAAAATTGAGACAGTGCAAGGGCAGCAAATATCACCACCTTTGCATGGGAGGTAAGAAAGTGATGCAGGGGGCAGCAAAAATTGCCACTTCTGCATGGAAGGCATCAAAAGATGCAAGGGTAGAAAATTTTTCTGCTCTTTCATGATGGATGCAAGGGTAGAATAATATGCCACTCTTCCATGGAAAACACAAAACAACATGCAGTGGTGGCAAAAATCACCACTCCTGCATGTTATCTCAAGAAAATAACTAACTCTGAGAAACAGGGGGAGATTTTCATCATCTGGCCGCATCAAGATCATAACCATTTTCACATTTTTGGAAAAATGTAACAAGGAAACGTCACAAATTTTGAATAATGCCACTTGAGCAAACATGAGATCAAGAAAAACTTGCCTCGAAAGATGAACTTAGAGTGAAAAAACATGAAATAGACAAGTTTCATAGGGGTTGTTCCAAAAATGAGCATAACTAATTTTGGGAACAACAATATGCTCATATGCCTAGTAGTATAGCAAATGGTTGACACAAACTATACTATTGTTGTAGTCTTAAACCCCATAGATCTTTGTATAATTGAGCCAAAAACACTGGTCCCCATGCAAAAATAATCAACTACTGAACCATATATGTCAACACACCCATCAATGCAATCAAAAATCTACCACCATTTGCATCCAATAGTGCATACACTATGATTCCTATCATCATCAGGATGCTCAGTCAATGTTTCTCCTCATTAGCCATATATAATGGATCATAGGTGAAACTTGATGAATGATATGTCACCTCAATAACATGCTTTCCATATAATTATACCATATGTATATTATGTTCCTTTATTGAGCATGTGAAGAGCTCCTCACTCTAGAGTGGAAACCGTAATATCATATATACATCCTCCTGTGTCATTGTCAACTCTCTAGTTAATAGATGGAAGGTATTGGTGGTATGATCCCACCTCTCAATCAATGTTATCATTAGGCTTATGTCTCATGCAATTCTAAAATATCACCGCACTCCACCTAACCCCACAGCTGCCATATGTTCCCACTCATCTAGCATGACATCCCTCCTCATCCACGTCAACAACCTCAGTAGGTGATCCCACAACATCAACTCCAACCTCACTTTCATCTATACACACATAATTCAAGTCACATACTTTATAAAATAATCTATCACCACCTTTTTCCCTTCTCTTTATGAGAACTATATTGGTTTGAGGCCCTAAACCAATCTATATAGGTAGCACTCAGTTAACACAGGGTCTTATAAGGATAACTCAGCCATATATCCATCTAACTATCTACCCTACTCTTCCCTCTATACCTTAGGATTCACTTCCTCTCTCTCTCTCTCCACCTTAGGCCCAACTGCCTATCCCAAATCTAGGCCTTACAGCTTATATCCCCACCCCTCAACCCTGTGCCCTATCTTTTAAAACCTAGGTCTTTTGACCTATCTCAACCTCTCTATTTAAAACACACTTTTAACCATACCTTAGATATTTTTTACTAGGCTCTAGGAGAACTACATTGGCTTGGGGTTATGTAGGCAACACTCAGTCAACATGAGGTCTTTTAAGGCTAGCTCAGCCATTAGGCTAGTTGACTACTTCCATTAGGGATCCAAATTAACCCTTTCTCTTATTTTACTAGTTATTCATAGTCACCAACATTATTTTTAATTCCAACAATGGTGCTTTTTAGGCATAAGTGTCAACTGATATTGGCACATACCTACCGACCTTGGTGTCATCTTACTAATGTTGGTAATTGGTTTAGCCCTAGGGCTAAATGACCCATCCCTAAAAGTTTATATTTTCACCTAAAAACTACCCCAAATCCCCCCAACTCATCTTAAAACTATCCTACCCCTCTACTAATATTTTCTATCACCTCACCTCTAAATTAGCCTAAAAACTCAAAATAACCAAATCAAGTTTCAAACCAAATCATAGATACTCTTACCTCATCTCTTCATCTCCTCTAGGTTGGTACAGCTAGCTCTTTTGGTGGCATGCCTCCCATTGGGTCCCCTCTTAGCTATGCCATCTCAATCACTCTCATAGCACTTTTTCTCTCCAATTGAAAGTTGTAAATAAGTTTGGTTGGCTACCAAACCCCCTTTTGTTGGGTTTGGTCGGTCATTGACATTGGCATCTTTGACCTAATCCACCAACATCAACACTTAAGCCTAATGACATCAACAACATTTTCTTAATCCATAAATATCTACAACTTTACTGATGTTATCATTATTTATTACTGACATTGGTAATGTCACCGACATCGGCACCATTAAATTAATGTTTTCACCAATAAGCAACCCCAACTTTTTAGACATTACCCATATTTTGGGGCAATTTAGAGATCAAGTATATCTCCCAAACCATGACCACCAACCTAAAGATCACATATATCTCCCCAACCATGAAAAACACCCTTGGAAATCACTTAAATCTCCACCCATGATGACTTTTATTGGAGATCATGAATAGCTTCTCACTCATTGACCCTTTTACACCAACCTTTCATTGTTTGTCTTAATTGCTTATGTTATTTTGTTATAGTTGGCTATTGTACACATGTATGTCTATTAGATATGGAAACCAAGCTCATCTTGTCACCTACAATCCTTTTGTGTTTCTCAAGGGCACTTCCTACCTTGGATACCTAGCACACATAGACCATTGGAGCTACAACTTTAATTGTTTGACCTTCTTGGCTATCACTTACAAGCTATGCTTTGGTTATTTCTATCCGAGTCCTCCTCAACCTTACCTATTCTTGACTTTTTCAACTATAGCTTATAATAGTATATGCACAAGTAGCAAATTACCTTGTTCTCCTCTACTTACCTAATTCACTTTTTATCAAATTCGTAACTGATTCCAGTTTCTCCTCCACTGATTCCCATTTTGAGGGGGGATACCTCAAGCATCTAACTCTCTTTTTTGACTTGTAACTTGTTAGTGCAAATTATAAGACATAAAGGGGCAAATGTAGATGCTAAAATTATGTCACACACATGTGCATAACTCCCTATGTCAAAACCCCCCTTTAGCCCATTTTTCAATAATAACAATTAGCCTCCCTAACCCATGCTTTTACCCCTCACACATTTAATTAATTTAAAATACTTAATTAAGTTAATTAAAAACCCCTTTTACCACCTTACCGGGCCACCTCATCCTAAGATTTTTTCTCACCTGATGAGTCACCTCAAGACTTAGTCCCCTTATCCTAACTACTTAATACATATTCTCACGTCAAAATTGAATTCCTAATGAACTATGTCTATCTTATCCTCTTATTTTTACTATTTTGTAACAAGTGGCACACTTTGCATGAGAAGCAACATAAAATTGGCCAAAAATAGTAGTTTTACCTATTCTAAGGCCACCAACATCGATCACCCCATGGATGACATTGGCAAGATCATCGACATCGGTTATATAAGCCAAATTCCAACCTTATGTTTAGGTCAACATAAATCAAGAAAAATCATTCTTATTTTCATCCAAGCTCTTAACATTCAACTTTTGGCATCTTGGCTTACTATTATCTTGTGTAAATCAATCTAGATCAGGAACCAAGCTCTTAAATACCAACAACACCCACTTGTTTTATCTATTCAAGGCATCAATTGAGACTACTTGATAGGAGCCATCCATCTAGTACTTATCATTCAATCACCACTACAACTAAGTATATCACTTATTCTGTAGGTATTTTAAGTAGTCACTTTGCTATCACATTACATCTACTATTCATTACTTTACACATTCCTGACCAAACCCTCATGAGGGAGTTATAAAGCTTCCATGCTTGTTTCCCCTTGAACTAACACACCAAACCCTGGACTAGTTCCATTTAAACCATACTCTCTCTCTCACAACTCTCCCCAACCTCCTAGACCTAACTAAGAGCATTTCTCAAACCCAAAAAATCCTTTTGTAAGATCATATGCAATTAGTGTCCCTACCGACCTTGGCAGCTTAACCAATATAAGTCACCTTCACCCACTGACCTCAGTAGCATAATCAATATTGATCACTTCCCTACCGATTTTGTTGACTATGGATTTCCTAGCCTTTCCAAAACCTACCCAAACAACTTCTAAAATATAAACAAAATATACCACCTATACTCTGTTACTCTCTATTTCACTTAGGTTATGAATAATAGTAATATTGTCTATTTTTCACTCTCTCTTCACCTCTCTTTTAGTTTTTTATTACTCTTTTGTCTCTCAAAAGTGGATTGTCATCTCTAAAGAAGTTTCACACTTCCTAGAAAAAGCACATAAATTGGCAATCAACTCATTTGTCTACTAACAAACATTTTGTGTTAGTGTTTTCTTAATTATAGGTAGTCCTCCCCAACCAAAGAGGAGTACTCACAACATCTTGATATGGTGCACAAACCAATCCTAATCACTTATCCCTATTATTCTTCTCTATTTTTCTTTAGACTTGAAATAAACAAATTTTAGTGAAACACACTACCAAGAATTGATAGAGGCCATACAATTGATAGAGGTTCAATCAGAATACCCTCAACCTCTTACATCTTTTTATAGATCCCTTCAAATTTATACCTTTATAATATTATAGGATTTATAAATACCTTATGTTCATTCTAAAGATCTTGATCCTCCCCTCTTCATCACTGCATACATCAATGAAACCCGCATCAAAATGGTGATGATTGATGGAGGAGATATTATTAACATTATTTCCTCTCATGCTTATGACCAGCTCCAATTTCCTAAGAATATCATGTCAAAAACTATATTATCCGTCTTCTCTTTCAATGATACTATGGCCACTACCTTGGAAATAATCATCCTCCACCTCCACTTAGGACCTCATACAATTCTAGAACTCTTTTACATTATAGAAGGCAAGTTTTAATACAGCGTCTTACTTTGACACCCTTGGATCCACACCATGACTTATGTCCCATATAACTTACATCAATGTGTCAATTGAAAGCATGAGGATCAAGTTGTTACCATAAAAGCTGACCCTAGTCCTTTCGTATCTTGCAATATGACATATCCACCCACTAATGTTCTTCTTCCTCCCTCATCAACCTCACCACTAAATAATAATAACTCTACCACTACCATTATGAAGCTTCAACTAGATCATCGATCCTTTCTTCTTAGATCGACTTTCCAATGTCTCTCACTAGGGGAGTATCATCTTTTAGCCTTGGATGCCTTCTCTACTCCTGAAGAGTATGGAAACCTTGACCATGATCCTAGTTATGATCCCAACATTAGAACCATCATCCCTTTTGGGCCTCCCAACCATCAAACCAACTTGATCTATGGAGGATTTGATCATCAACTTCTTTCTTCCACCATTACCTCTACCATCTAACCATTTACCTTTAACTTCTCCTATCTAGACAAATCAACATTTGCCAAATTATACAATCATAGGTGTACCCAGAAGGGATTTTTCCTAGGAAATTATTAACATGGACCTCATAAGTTACCTTCGATCAAAACCCAAAAACCTCATGAGTTATTTGGCCATGGGTTAAATCACCAGAGGAACCAACTGATTCATCAAAACCCTTCGCCACCATTAAGGAGGGCATCCCATCCTCACCAGCCTAATCTCCTTCAAAGATTGAGAATTTAAAAATCATTCCTCCTAACTTTTTTTTAGTCAATACTATTAGTTTTGGCTCCCTAAAGTATCAAAAAGGTGGTCAAATTAAAACCCTTCCCCTCATTCATCTTGAAATGGTAGAAAATGATTCTCTTAGCATCAACACCATCTAACACCAGGATGATGATTCTGTTCTCACCTACCTTAGTGCGAGGGATTATTCTATCCAAAAATACCTTCCTTGTAATAACCAGACCATGTTTAACAAATCCACTATCGATGTCAAGTTGGGTACTTAGGATAACCCTCACATTGTCAAGATTGGTTAATCCTTAGATTCTGTGGAGAAACAAGATTATCCTTCTTTCCTTCATGACTGAAGCATAGAATTTTCTTGGTCTTATTAGGACATGCCTAGAATTGACCCTTCCATATCCCTCCATATCATTATCATCCATCCTAATGCTAAGCATATTTGATAAAAGCTTTGTAGGATACACCCTCACATCACCCTTATAATCAAAGAAGAGCTTCAATGTATCTTGTCTATCACCTTCATCCAACCCATTGATTATCCTCAATGGGTTTCCAACATCATTCCCATCACCAATGCCATAGGGGGACTTCACCTATATATTTAATTTCATGACCTCAACCTTGCTTTCCTAAAAGATGACTTCCCTTTGCCTAGCATTGACCAACTTGTTGATATTATAGATAGACATGAGATGTTATCTCTCATGGATGGTTTTTTAGGATATAATAAAGTCTTGATTTCCCCAAAGGATGAACATAAAACTTCTTTCATCACCCCATGGGGAATCTTTTTCTACAAGGTCATGTCATTTGGTCTGAAGAATGTTTGAGCAACTTACCAATGTGCGATGAGCTACATATTTCATGATCTCATCCATAAAATCATAGAGGATTATGTAGATGATCTTTTTGTGAAATAAAAATACCATAAGGATCATCTATCCATTCTCACCATCATCATCTAATACCCAATCTATTTCCATGTCTGACTCAACCCAAAGGAATGTATTTTTGGGGTCCTATCTGGAAAGCTTGTTGGATTTATCATCTCTCTTCAAGGAAAAAAAAAGTAGAGCCTTCCAAAGTTAGATAATTTTTTGATATGACACCTCCAACCCACTTTATGCAACTCTATAGTCTACAGGGGAAGCTCAAATCCATCTGTTGCTTCATCTCTCAGTTATCAGATAGATGTCAACCTTTTCACTATCTTCTCAAGAAAGACACATATTTTAAGTGGACTTAGGAATATTAACAAGCCTTTGATTCACTCAAAAAATACCTCATTTCTCCACCTCTTCTTACCCCTCCTAAATATGAAAAACCATTCTACCTTTATATTTCTACCACTGACCATTCCTTAGGGGCAATGCTTGCTCATTGTGATGAAAAAAACAAAGAACAAGTTGTCTACTACATAAGTAAAACACTTATAGAGTATGAGACTTGGTACACCCATTCCAAAAAACTTTGCCTTGCCTTAGTCTTTTTGGCTTCCAAACTTTGTCATTATCTTCTCAACCACAAAACTTTGATCATCACTAACACTGACCTAGTCAAGTAAATGCACTCTAAACCATACCAAAATTAGTGTATGGTTGAATGGCTCATGCTCCTAACTGAGTTTAACCTTGAGTTCCTTTAGTAAAATTTGATTAAAGGGTAAGTCATTTCTAACCAATTGGCCAAAGCCCCTCTACCAAACAACCAACCACTTCCTCTTGTATTTCCAAATGAGTCCATCGTGATTGTTTCTCAAGAGGACCACACCTATCAATTGAACATGTTATTCAATGGCTCAAAATACTAGTGTGGTGGGGGTGCCAAAGTTATTCGCATTCTCCTTGATGGTAAACGTATTCCACTTTCTTTTAAACTTGATTTTTAGTGCACCAATAATGTGGCTGAGTATGAATCCCTAGTGATAGGTCTCCAAACCACTTTAACCTTGGAAATTAATACCATTAGTGTCTTTACTGATTCCCAACTTATGGTCAACTAGGTCAATAGATCCTACCAATGTAAGAATGATGTCTTTCAAAAGTACAAAAATCTAGTTGATGTACTCTTAGCATCATCTGATCATTACCTTATCTAGTCTATTCTATGATCTACCAACAAATTCATAGATACAATGGCTACCCTTGCTTTCCAAATCCCATCTCAACCTACTGATTCTAAACTCTTTGTTACTGTCCACCACTTTATCACACTCTCTTACATCTATTATGATCTTCCTACCATTTTTAGTGTGGAATCATCTCCATTATACACATCATACAAACAAACCTTTAACTACCTCAACCTCCACATTGTTCCTCCCAACCTCTCTAGGGATGTATGAAGAGCTTTTATTCAGAGTAGCTATCATTATACCATACTAGTGGGAATCCTTAACAAACATGGATTTTATGGCCTCCTTCTCCATTGTTTAGATATTCATGAGGTTTCCCATGCTATTAGGAAAATGCATGCCAAAATCTATGGGGGATACTTTAGTGGTTTAGCTATCACTAAACATATCCTTTACCTTGGCTACTATTGGCCCACCCTCAACTAGGAATGTTGTGATTATGTAAAGAAGTGTGTTAAATGTCAAAAACATGTCAATTTACATCATGCACCTCCCTATGGCCTTCAAGTATCCAAAGACTATTGGCCTTTCTCACAATGGGGACTCGATCTCATTGGGTAAATTAATCCTCATTCTTCACAATGACACCAATCCATCATCACTACCACTAACTATTTTACCAAATGGGTGGAGGCCATTCCTCTCATCTTGACTAAAGCTAATAATATAGTCAACTTCATCAACCATCATATCATCTATCATTTTATTGTTCCCCATAAGATCATCATCGATAATGGCAAATATTTCAAAATCAATCAAGTCCAAGGTCTTTGTGATGCATTTAACATCAAGTTAAGCTTTTCCTCACCTTACCATCCACAATTAAATGGATAGGAAAAATCCTCTTAAAAAATGCTAACCAAAGTAGTTAGTTCTTTAGGTTAGGATTGGCACTTACACATCCCTTTCACTTTATGGGCCGATCGTACTAGCAATCAAACCTCTACAAGTGCTACCCCTTTCTCTATAGTCTTCAAAGTAGAGGTAGTCTTGCCTCTCAAAGTATAGATTCCTTCTCTTCACATATCCTTATAAGACATCATTTCTAAGAACGACTATCATCAAAAACATCTAGCACAACTTGAGCTAATTGATGAGCATCACCTCATAGCGTTTAACCATCTTCATGTCTATCAAGAATGAATAATGCATGCTTATAGAAAGCACCTGAAAGAACAAGAATTCAATACTAGAGACCTCATCCTAAAGGAAAACCAACATGTAACAAATATGGATAAAAGCAAAAGAGGCAAGTTTTATTTTAATTGGATTGGACCCTACATCATAACTAATGAGTATGGATCAAGAACTTACTGTTTATCTCCTCTTGAAGGCAAACCAGAACCTAAGCCTCTCAATGCTTCACATCTACATCTTTTCTTTTTTTAAACAAGGATCAAAATCACCTTCTTGTATAACTTAAGCTCATCTCTTGATTTACAAGGTTTGTACCTTCACTTACTTATCCCTCTCCCTTTGAGGACAACTGATTACAACATACAACCATATGATTAACCATCATAGTTATAGCCTAATCCTAAATATGGATACCGCAACTCTACCCATAGCATGGTTTTCAAAGATAATTTTCATCTCTAAACAATATAGAATCCCATGGTCATTGTCTCTCAAAACCAACCCTTTCACCTATCCTTAACCTTTTATGCTAAAGTTTTTCCCTCATAAACGTAAACCTCTACGCCTATATAGACAAGTCGATGTCTAAACCTAGCATCAAAATAATTCAGGATACCAAAATATCACTTGAGTCATATATTTATACCATATCAGACTATTCCCTTGAAGGACAACTGTCTAAAACTAAATTTCTTAAAAAATAGACTACTCCTTTGAAAGATAGCTACCAAATAAACAAATCCAAACTTAGACCACTCCCTTGAAGGATGGCTAAGTCAAATTTGTTAAAAATAATCATTTGAATCTTTTCACATTGATCAACTTCACAAACTTATCAAAACAAAAACAAAAAGGGTCCTTATATCAAAATCATAACAAGCTATTCCAAGAAAGTTGTAATTAGATTTCATTAGTAGACTTCCCTCATCAATCATTCTACACCTTGCATGAAGACATGGAATTGTCTAATACAGGTCTTAGGTCACCTATAAAAGGGGTAAACTAACCCACATAAGGTTACCTTACCTATCAACCTATTTACCTTTCACCTATCACCTACCTCCCCCTTATACCATCTACAAATCAAGGGACTATGAGCTTACTTGACACAAGGTGATCAAGACACCTTTTTATCAACTAAAGCATGCTAATGTGAAGCATTTAAAAGGCTTATGTTCCTTAAGCCAATCTAAATTTGGTTTTTTTGTCCTTACCAATGAAAAACATCATATTTTTTCCTTTTCCTCTCATCATTGGTTCGTGTAAACATATGTCTCATGATTCTCATCTCTTTTCTCACGTCTAGTTGGTTATCCAACTTCTTTATGTGTTTTCACCAACATCATAACCATAAAAAAACATCACGTCCATAATCAAAGAAATAAATCACATCATCATAAACATCATATAACCATAATCAAACCATCCATCATCATAAAGATCGTATTCATGAATAAAATAAAAAAATCATCTATAATCATCACATGCCTAAAGATATTGAGTCCACATCTCATAAGCATAAAGCATAAAACATTAAAACCAAAATCATGAACCATGAACATACATCACATCTATACATCATAATCATCATATACATCATGTCATCAAAATAAATAATACATGTAATAATGTATAATATCTCTCTCAAAGCATGTATATGTCACTACATCAGCACACAAGTTAGTATTAAAATAATGTACACCTATATCTATATATCCTATCATATCATATCATATCATGCCCCTAGGGCACCACTACAACTGGTCCCACCTGCACTACCACTGCCATCTAGTGTCGGTCCTCTTGGGATGCCTATCTATCCACTCACTAACATGGCCCACTAACCTAGAGTTGTCACAACTTCCCCACCTATTAAACTGGCTCTGTACTCACCCCATCAGGGATGCTTAGGACACTATGCCATCACTATAGCCTTATAATACCTCAACTCCTCCTTATTAGCACTATAGCCTCATAAATTTTTATGTCCTTGCCTATTCACAGACCCTTCCCTGATTTTATGAATCTAACTTGATACATTTTAGCACTATTATTGACCCACTTTTGCTATATTTAGTCATTTTCTCTATCAAGCATTCATTTTCTTCTTATATTTCATTTCAATATTTTCTATTATTTGATGAAAGTAGTTTCCTTTTATCTTTTTCAACTTAATTGTTGTTAAAGATTGGATTGATAGCCTTGTAACAAGTTCATGCTTCTTGGATCTAGCTCACACTAGATAGTCCACCTAACTATCTTGCTAACAACCACTTTTATTAGTGTTTTTATCTATAAATTATTATTTTCAATACAAAGAGGATCTCTCCATACTCATATAGATTGTGCATGCTCAACAATAAATTATTTCTAGCACACCCTTATTATTAGTTTCTTATCTTCCAAAATTAAGAAATGAGCAAAAATCAACATAAACACTCACTAAATCCTCTGTTGTGAGCATAACAAGTTAGTATATTCAATGTGATCTTAGAATCAAGTATGTAATAAGTGGGGGCCATAACAAAGGGATAATGAGCTAATGCAAGTGATGATAAATAGAATAGTAAATCATCATTTTCAAATCTCACATCCTTTCACATAAGATAAGGTTTTAAATTAGATAACAAGCTAATATAATGGATAGAGCACCAGCAGATAAAGTAACCAGAGGGGATGTGAACGTTAACTACTAGCATGGTAACCCATGCTAAACATACCATCTATTTATGTTTGTAATGAAGGATCTAATAATTAATCTAACCTAAATAATTTATGAGCATTGAACATTCAATATGGACAACCACGCTTGTAGTTGATCTATGCATCCCTATTAGTTACTTTATCTACCAGTGTTTTATTTACCAACTACCAGGGTTCAACTTCACAGCTTCATTACCATCTACAAGTGTCATGTATGTATGGTTGATAATTAAATGTAATGGGGGTTCATGAACCCAAATGTGTGGCATGTCCCCATTAAAATTCATTATTATAAAGCATAATAACAATAATAAAGTGATCATGATAGAGACTCCTTTGCTCCCTCTATAATACAACATCCATATTTCCTCATTTAAGCATTTCCTCTTAGTAAACAATCACACTGTAAGTTTATACAACTATACCAGCAAAGCTAAAAGGATGTTTATCCACTTTTTTGGATGTAAGGGAAAACTTAACCTTTACATTCTTTTTAATGGTATACACAAATAGATTATTCACATTTTCTCAAAAAATGAGTTTGTATATATATATATATATATATATATATATATATATATATATATATATATATATATATAATAACCTTTACATTTTGTATATCATTCTCGAATATGCTATATTAAGGGAATTTGAACTCTATACCTTTATCTTCTAGCTTTATACTTTAAACAAGTTTGAATGTTTTGAATTTTGACCTATGGTCTATTCATAATGTTTTCCATCTTGTTACATCAGCAAAAGAAAGCAATGAACCATCAATCTATATAATGGTCTATTGTCGGTCTAATGACACTATTGTCCATATTTTTACATAAAGGAGTGGAACTAATAAACCATTAGTCTTTATAATGTTCTATTATTGTTCATTATCAATACTAAACTTATTATCTTAAGCATTGGGGATACTATGACTCACATAAAAACTAGAAAAAATATTCCTACTAAATAAAGGAAAAGAACCAATGAAATAATAGGCATATCCCATTATCATGACAAATATAGTGTATTATACAATAGACCATTATAGAATGTATAGAATGTAAATGATATTATATAGATAAGCAAGATGTAGGGACCTATGTAGACTGTAATAAGATAAATAATAGTAGACTATTATGTAAACCGATGGTTCCTATCAAATAGCTATATGCAAGACATATATGTTCTCCATAATATTATGCAAAAAAGGAAAACATTTAAAAAACATAATCATATTCAATATTCATATAATAATCTTATGTTCATTACAATGAATACGTTTCCATGATCTTTCTATTATTAACTTGATAGAGCTATGAGCAAAAATGAACACAATAGGTGTTTTTCAAGCCCACAAAAAAGACTTATATTGGGTTCTATGTTAAGAAAAACATAACATTGAGAGAAACATAGTACTATGTTATCAACCACCTGTGTTTGACTCTTTTTATTAAAAATAGGAAATTAAACATTAAAAGGATCCTAAAATCATTCCAAAATAGGCATAACATCAAGGGTTCAAGTAGTTAACAATATAATAAATGATTTTCCATGAGCCTTCTAAAATTAACTTGATTGAGTTATCAAGAAAAATAAACACAATATATTTTTTTCAAGCCCGCATAAATTATTATACATGTTCATTCTTTACATTAGCATAATTATCACTAAAGAACTGAGTATTATGTTGATTGTATTGTTCACCACTTGAAATAATTAATGATTAGTTAGGGGATAGTTTGTTTTATGTTGACTATATTATTGACTGCTTTGAGATAAATGTAGTACTATGTTATCCACCACCTATGAGTATGAAGATGTAGTACTATGTTATCCACCACTAATAAGGAAAAAATGTTGGTAGACCCACAAGCACAACACTTTGATAGGGTGATCCTTAAAGAGTGTGAGAAAAAAAAATGACAACGTACATCTTTACCCACATTGCATTAATAGATTTTATATACTACTAATTAATACTTTCAAATGGTAACATATATTAGGGTATTGAATAATTATCTCCTTAAATTCTTATCTTTACTATAATTATAAAAGTAAATAAATAAATTTAGTGATAGAAACCCAATAGGGTGTACCATCAAATACCTCTCATCTCATGTATCTTACATATCATAGATAAACATGTTGACACAAAACTCCAACTTTGTCCCCAAAACATGAATTATTTTAACCGATTATCTTATAAGGGCATATCGATTTAGTTTGTATAATATATTTGGGTTTGTTTTATGTTGATTGTATTGTTACTTGGTTGAAAGAATTAATGATTAGTTAGAGCATAAACATTCATTAAATGCATAATTTATTGAATATTTGTATAATTATGCTATGCTACATATAATTCAATGATGCATATGCATTAAATGCATAACCATTATTAGATATGCTACATACAAAGTGATTTGAACTCTATATCTTTGTATTCTACCTAAACACTATTCATACAAAACTCCAACTTTACCTCCAAAATACTAATTGCTTGAAGCAATCAACAATACAGCCAATGGATTTCCATGATCATTCTATTATTAACTTGATAGAGTTATGAAAAAAAGAACACAATAAGTGTTTTATAATTCCATAGTAAAAATTTATACTGAGTACTAAGTTAAGAGAAATATGACATTGAGAGAAACATAGTACTAAATTATCCACCACCTATGTCACTATTTTCATTAGCAACAGGAAATTAAACATTACAAATATCCATTCGTATCACCATTTAAGGGAATAATTGAGTCACAAAATAAAGATAAATGTTTAAGCACATAATAAGGTAAGATCTTAAAATCATTCTCAAATAAGCATACCATCAGGGGTTCAAACAGTCAACAATATAGTCAATGGTTTTTCATGAGCCTTTTATTATTAATTTTATTGAGTTATCAATAAAAATGAACACAATAAGTGTTTTGTGAGCCTACAATAAATAGTTATACATGCCCATATTTCACATTAACACAATTATCACTGAAGAACTGAAGAGTATTATGTTGACTGCTTGAAGAAATTAATGATTAATTAAGGCATAATCATTCATTCAATGCATAATCATTGTCTGCATTGTTGAATAGCCAACCCTTGAGTATAGAATCATTCTCAAACAAACATACTATCAAGTTGAAATAGTCAACAATAGAGTTAATGGGTTTTCATGATCCTTCTATTATTAACTTGATAAGTGTTTTGCAATCTCACAAGAAACACCTATATTGAATACTAAGTTAAGAGAAACATGATACTAAGTTATCCACCACTTATGTCAATTTTTAATTAACAATAAGAAACTAAACATTAGAAACATCCATTCATATCACTATTTAAGAGAATAGCTATAACCATTGTTAGCATGAGCTCAATCACAAAAGTTAGATGCTTGTTTAAGTACAAAATAGAGTAAGATACTAAAATCATTTCCAAATAGACATACCATCAAGGGTTCAAGCAATCAATAATACAATCAATGGTTTTTCATGAGCCTTTTATTATTAACTTGATTTAATTATCAATAAAAATAAACACAATAAGTGTTTTGCAAGCCCATAAGAAATAATTATACACACCCATCCTTCACATTATCACAATTTTTACTAAATAACTAAGGAGTATAATGTTAAATGAATTGTTGACTAATTGAAAGAATTAATGATTAGTTAGGGCATAGTTTTTTTTATATTGACTATATTTTTTATTTCTTGAAGTAATTAATGATTATTTAGAGATTAATCATTCATTCAATGCATAATTTATTGAAATATATTGTGTAATTAAAATATGCTACATATAATTCATTAAACACATAATTCATTCAATGGTAATTACTACTTGAAGCAGAGCTCACACTCCTATAGTTAGCCTCTCCTATAATAGAGCATTAAGATATATATAATTATAATAGAACATTATACTCATGCAATCAATGAAAAAATCAGTAGGGCATTGATAAATTTCAATTAGCAAATGCTATTGAATGAATCATTGTCTGCATTGTTGAATATCCAACCTTTGAGAATAATACTGGTTTGAGTTTATTTTATGTTGATTGTATTATTGTCTTATTGAAGTAATTAATTATTAGTTAGGGCATAATCATTCATTCAACGAATAATTTATTTAAATAATTTATGTAATTAGGATATGCTACATATAATTCATTGAGCATATAATTAATTTAATGGCAGTTACTATTTGAAATAGAACTCACACTCCTATACACTCGTCCTAGAATATGGCATTAATGCTTAGAGAATTATAATAGGGCATTATATTAGTACAGTGAAATTTAAAGTCAGGAGGGCATTGGTAAGCATTAAAATAGAGTATTTTTATTTAACCATGATTTTTAAGGCACTACTGGACCCTATCGATGCAGTCACAAGGAATGTTAATAATCAAGAAGTGAAGTATAATGTTCATTATACTAGTTCAGACAAATATAAAATCAATGAAGTGTTTCAATAGAAATTGCATTCAAGTATAACCCACATGCTTCTTAATCTGAGGGTACAAAAATGGTTAATGAGTAGAGTAGGGGTCAAAATTCCAAACACTCAAAACCCTTTACAGTATAAAGCTAGAATACAAAAGTATATAGTTCAAATTCATGTTAAGCCAAACTATAATAATGGAAAATTAATTATGAGCCATTACTTGGTTAAAACCCTATGCTATCATATCATATTCTTAAACACAGGGGAGAGTATATAAACTTCCCTGATTGGGTGAAAACATAACCAATTCTAGTATTTGGGAATGCCCCGGCTGGTCTGGTCTAGTAATGTGGTAAGGACAAGGGCAATGGTGGTCATGAAAGGAAGATCTGAGGTTTCAAAGAGCTCGCAAATGTGCGAGGGATTTGAAAATTATGAGAAGTGAAGTTAGGTTTATCCTTATTAACATTCCTACTCCTAACTACGTCGGTGAGGCCCAATAGTACCTTAACAATCACAATAAACAATAAATACCTGAAAGTTAATACAATCAACAGCAAGGTAAGACAAATATGCATAGTTAAAACCAGCTGTTTGGAGGCAAAGTGATGAAGAATTGAATGGGACCAACAAGGGGTCAATATCCAACATGGTGATCCATGCCAAATGCTTCTATTACTTACACTCAATAATGAATACCAACATGCTGCCTCTTGTCTTAACCATCTATGTACCAAAATAAATAAATAAATAAACTGTTTATTCTGTTTTGGATGAATAATGGATATATCGATGTGTTTCAATTTGTTGTAACATTAAAATACACGTATTACACTTGTATAAATCCTATAATTTTATGTATTGATTCTTTTAAAAAAGCATTTCATTCACATTTCACAACCAAAATTTTACGCTACTGAGTCACACTTCCAAAAGCTTCACTACTAAGTTATGTCAGTTTGCAATACAAGCTAAAACATTTTAATGTATTAATATATATATATATATATATATACACACACACACATATGGCATAAACTTAACTTTGAGTTGTGGTCGCCAGATGGATAAATAAAGAATGAGATTTAAGTCTGATAAATGCAAAGGTTTGGACGGACATCACAGTTGAGCTGGTTTTGAAAGCGACCTGCGACAGAGTCTGAGGCGCCGTCCATAATATGCCACCCGATTTCTGCTGATAACTTTATATTTTGTTAGTGGAATGCCCCAATTAAAGATGTGTCTGCGTTTGTGCCTGGGAATCGAATTTTAATGTTCATTCTATTGTTGTTTCTAATGAATAGTTCAACCTATAATATATTAAGTACATGGCGAAATAAATGTAGCATCTATTTTTATAGATGTTGATGAATTATTTTGTTCGTTTTATGTGTGAAGATTTCGCTACAATATTTGTTGTGGATAGAGACGGTTTTATCGTTTGTTTATCCACAATATTTTAGGGGTCGTCGATTAGTCAACCACAAATAGGAAGATTTTGGGGGAAGATTGTGTCTCCTTATGGTATTGCACATCTGATCTTATGGAATGCCACATTGGCAGCCAGTTAGGGTTTAGTTTTGTGATATTATTATTTGGGTTTCTCCTTATAAAAACTAGTTGTCGGAATAAGAGATTAAATAAATTAAGCAATAATGTGTGAGCGTATGATATTAATTGGGCATGGTTTTTTAAACGAGACGCCAATATATGAATTTTTAATTTAATTCATATATTTGGCTATTGAGATTGACCGCATAAAGAAGTGTGAAATGGTGGAGGATATGTTCCATTAAGTTGGTTAAATGGGAAAAAATATGTGCCTTTAAAAGGGAGGTCATAAGTCAAAGTTTATGAGAGTAAGGGATGTATTTTTAGTATTTATTTGAAATACAAAAAGATATTTTTTATATATCGAGAGTATGAGTATGAGATGGTTTTATATGTTATAAGTTATTTTGTAAACTTGTTTCGAATTTCTTATCTAAAATTCATAGCATGTATATTCTTGTAAATAAATCTTCTCCTCATTTTTATCATTCAATAACTACAAAATCTAGAGCTTAACGAAAATAAAATCATTTTTGAAAGTGTGAGGTAACCTCAATAAATAATATAATTATCTTGATATTTATCAAGCTTCCAAATAGTAGAAACATATATACAAACATATAAAACTTAAAATATTTGCATTAATGAAATTATTCTAGTGATAAACAAACTCTAGGGCATGCGACAAATTATTTCATGAGAAATATTAGCTTCAATAACAACAAATGATTTAATAATTGTGAATGATCTTTTGAGGGTGAAAGCATGGTAATGTGGTATGCTTTTCTATGGTAAAAAAATGATTCTTTTTTTAAAATTTATATGTTATGTAAAGTTTCTAGTGTCAAAAAGTGATACATCCATTTAAAACTTTACAATAACTAGGTGAAGTCACACTCGCATGAATGCGATTTAACCAACTACCACTATAACCCTAAGATCCATACAAATGACCCGCTCTTTATGGAGGAGGTAAATATGTAGATTTGATCCATAATTACATGGTAAAGGAGGATTTTATTATTCTTATCCTAACCAGTTGGTCTAACATTCAAGAGATTCTAGAATATAATATATCTAGTATAATCTAAAATGCATCTATCAAAACTACTCCAGAGATATCAACCTTTAGATTTTTTTTATTTTTATTTATTTTTATTTTTTTTTGAAATATAATAAATTGATTAATGATTCCACTACCGTCTCCACAAGTTTTCTACTAAATAGTGATAAATAAAATCAATCTAGATTTTCTAATGTTTTGTCTCAAAAATATATTTTTGACGAAAAAAATGGTTTGAAACTCAACCTTTTAACTAAAATATTATGTTTTTCCAATTAACTTATCCCAAAAAAAAAAGAAAAAACTTTTAATTTAAATTCAAATGGATATCAAATTAAATGTTGAAATTAATTTGTAATGGTCAAATGGACATTAAATTCAATTTCAAATATAATTGTGATAAACTCGCTCGATTCCACCTCCTTATTACTATTGTAGAATGTCTACCGAAATAATTATAATAAAAAATAAATATATATTTTTTTAAGTTTTCTAAAATAATAACTCATTAGTGTAAAAATTACATTATTGACAAAATTATATACTTTAAACATAATTTACTCTTAATTTTTTAAGATTAAAAAGTATAAATATATTATTTTTTTATTAATTTATAATTAAAAATTTACAATATTTAGACATTTGTGCCTTGAGGGTCATCTACTCTCTCTCTCTCTCTCTCTCTCTCTCTCTCTCTCTATATATATATATATATATATATATATATATATATATATATATATATATATCTTTTTTCTATTAGTGTAAAATAACACAAATAAATTATAAAATAAGATAAGATTTATTATATAAAAGTAGGCTTTCTGGTCATGGGCCTAATCATGCACCTACCTAGCTCTCCAAGTCGGATTTAGGCTTGTTCTAAGGGGATGCAAGCCATGATGATTCCTATGGTGCTCAACATTCGGCACTCAATTGCGTTGGTATCAATCTACATAAGGTGTAAGCCTTATGTTCTCACTTGAAGCATGGAAGAGAAGGGATCGGGGTCTATGTTGGGCTAATTATGCCATGGCATAACTCTATTATTCAAAGCTTAGTTTATTGAAATGATGCTTGTGCATTCATGGGCACAAGCATTAAGTTTCATAGGTTCAATGGCATTCAAGCACTTAAGGGCCAACTAGGTGTCAAGTCAAGGGACTTAGGCATGGTCTTGCGCTTAGGCATGGGTTTCATTCAAGGCACAGGGTCTTAACCATGCTTAATTAATTTCATATCATGGGTGCAAGGTTAATTTCCAGTTGCTGGTCCTCCATGAGTAAGCCAAGTTAGAAACCTAGGATAACTTGTCCATACATTTGGCAAAGTAAAGCTTGCAATCAATAAACATACTAAGACTTAACCATTTAGTTCATTAACCACTTACACAAAACATTCTTCATTAATATGTTAAACAAAAATATATGCAAAGTCCATATAAAATAAACATAATTTCGACATAAGCTATTATCGGCATAAAAGATCACAAGCAAGCTTGGGCATTATAAAGGGGAGCTTTACAAGCATTCTAACCTACTTCTATCTTTTAATGGAAGCTATCCAGCATCAATTTACTAGAGCTTCATTACTCTAGTTTGTCTCTCCCTTTTCAACTAAACTTGAATTCTTTTTATAGGCTTTGAAGCATCCTAGGTTCATGGGGAATGGAACACGCCGACTACTAAGTTGGTGCTATAAGTACACATCCTATTGCCTCCACTTGGATTTGTCTTTAATGTGTAGTAAATGTCTCATGTGATCACTTCCCAATGCTATGTGATTCAAAAGGAGTCACTTGTCTTTAATGACCAATCATTGTCCCATATACTCGCTTCATAATGTTGATTGGAGTTGCTAGCCACCAACTAGATGGCACTATTAGAAGATACAATATAAACCATTCACCATGATTACCTCATGCCTAGGTGTTTTTTGAGTTGGCACGGATCCACTAATTAGTATGAAATGGGGCCCAACATTACCCCATACAAAATGTTAATCTACCCTCAAACTATCCTTTTAGTGCCTTAGTTGCACCAAATTTAGGCACACTCTATTGTAGTTCTACCTTTAAGTCTTTGAAGCCTTGGATTGTGAGCTTGATTTCTTTGATATCTCTATCAATCTCTGTAGAGGTAGCCTTGATCATGAGCATGTCAATGTTGTCTAATTCTTTCCTAAAGGCCTCTAGCCTTTCCTTAAAGTTTTGGACTCCATCATCTAGGTTGGCTCCTTACTCACTGACCTTTGTCTGAAAGGTGCAAAAGAGCTCCTTTAGGTCTTGCTCTGGGTCTTCAATTGGGTGCTCAATATGTTTACTTGTACCCTGATCTACATGCACTAGACCCTACTGATAATGAATTCTTGTTTCATCAATGCATCATTTTCCCCTTTCACCTTTTAGAGGCATGTGTCGATGACTGATGCTTGGGTGGAAATTTTACAAAATATGACATCAACATCATCTAGGAACTCCTTCATCCTTACAAAGAGGTTCTCAACCTCATCAATATTTTTGTTGACCTCTTTATTTATGGCTTCACAAGGTTATTTTTCCTCTTCCTATGCTAGCTTTATTTGAGGGAGCATCTATTCAACCAATGCACACACCTTATCAGCTTTGGATAGTTTGGAAGTGTCAACACCATCTAAAAGGGATGGCTCTACTTCCTTAACATGCTTGGCCAATTGTTTGAGATTGAGATTCATGGCATTGAGTTATTCCTCTACCTTAAGTACTACATCTTTCCACTTTGTGGCATGAACATCATTGACAATGTTCTTATGTGTTACCTCAGAGGCCATATTAAGGAGGGCATTAGCCAACCTTACTGGTTTCATGTCCCTGAGGTTGACCAATTGGTAGTTGTGCCCCTCTTTTGGTTTTTTGGTGCTCTGTATTGCTTTGGTTGACACCTCAAAATGAGGCTTATCCATGTAGGAGTCAAGTGCAAAGGACACTTGATGGCATGTCAATGTTGTGGCAGCTTTGGAGGGCATGTACTCCAACATATAGAATTCGTCATCTGTGGTATACCCCTTCTACACCTTTTCCTGGTAGCTTGGCTTAAATTCCTCTTTCTCAATAGATAGCTCCATTTTCTCCTATGCCTCTTTGCTTGCATTGTTGCCTTCTTTGGTACATTCTTCTTTTTCTCCTTCCTATAGGAGTTTTCCTTCTTTGGAATTTTCTCCTTCATCTACTTCTTATTCTTGTGGCTCCTTGGCATAAACCTCTATAGGTTCTTTCTTGGTGCCAGCCTACTCTTTCCCTTCCCTGTCTATTTATTCCTTTGAGGTGTTAGCATCACCTTATTTATCTCCATGCATCCCTTCAGTAGTAGGGCATGCATGTTCTACAACTTTCTCTGCTAGGCTAGTGTGGGAACTAGGCACATATACTATTTTGTCTTTAATCAGTTATGCACCTATGATAACCCTCTTCTCTTATTTATCCTTCCTATCCTTCTCTTTTTGGGCCTTATTTATTTCTACCTTCCTCTTTTTGATGATCATGATGTTCCCTCCTCTTCACCCTTATCTCCTCAGCCTCTACTTTATCAATTTATATTTGGGTCATGCCCTTGGCCCTCATGGCCTTTTTCTTATGATAAAACTCTAGTGCCACTTCAATGTGATCTTGATCAAGGCCCATACCCTTCTATTTTCACGTTAACTCCTCTTTGTCTTATGAAGGCTGCATTGTGGTTTCTTCGATTGGCATGCTTGATGGTCTTACTTCTCCAAGCATGGTAGTAGTACTGCCTTGGAGAGCCTCATGTATGTCCTTCATGTTGGACTTTTCCTCCATCTCTCCTTCTATCATGCACTTTTATTTGACCTCATATTTCTCACTCTCTTCCCCCATAATTTTAGCCTTCCTCCTTTCCTCTTTCCTCTTCTGTAACTCCTGCACTTTCTGAATGTCTGCATCACTAATGTCAAGCTTCCCTATGCTTGTTCCTACCTCGCTTCTTCACATCAAGGTAGTGGGGGAGTTTCATTTCTATATGAGGAGTCTTCTTCAAGCATAATGTACATGCCCTTTCCCACTTCTACCTCCTTCTCTAGTTCTTTCTGCACCTCTATGTCTATTAGGGTGATAGTGGGCATCACAGATGAGAACTTTGGCTTCTTTTGCTTCTCCTTTAGGATAGGAGAATTCTTTGGCATGAAATTCACATGCTTATTTATTAGGGCTAATGGAGAGGCTTCATCACCTTAGTAAATCTCAAATCTATGCACTCCTATATTTCTTCTAGTGTCTCCCCTTTCTTATTCTTGGGAGACTTCTTCATTTTAGCTAGCATCATTGTTCTTTCATCGCCAATCCTAATGGGAGGGTCATCACTCTACTAGGTGTTGAGGCCCTTTCTCCTTAGCTTCATCTCATAGTAAAGCTTATGGATGTATCCTAGTATGGTCACTTCTTGAAAAGGGTGGGTCAGTATAATCCAAGTCATCCTCTTCATCCCTTATTACCTTCCCATCTAGTTACATGAATCGGCACCACAACCTGTTCCTTTCCATATCTAGTTCCTTTACTAGAATGCCTAATTACTATGCATTAAGAATTATTTTGATTGCATCCTTAAAATACTTGGCCAAAAAAGTGTATGATATATTTAACCCGCTAGACTTGTTGTCATCAAATAGTGCCAAGTGGACTACGCAAAAATGCTACATAATGGCAAAGGTTGTCATCCCATACATGCTCTTGGAGAGCTCTTAGGGGATGCACCACTTGACCTTGAATGCCTCTATATATTTCTTGCACCATCTCATCATGCGTGCTTTATATTTTACATTGAAAAAATTGGGGTAAGTGAAGTCTTTATGTTTCTACATTGGGGAGTCATTATGCACTAGAAAACCCTAATGACTATCCTTGTCCCCATCTGGTATGCCAATTTCCTCCATGACCATCAGAATCAAAATGGACCCCCACCTGAAGGTGCCCTTTATTATGTGGTACTCTAACACAGTTTTCACAAATTCCTCTACAATAAATTTGTCAATGTTAAATTTTATGCCGTGCACCATATGATGGGTGATGCAGAGGTAAGCTTTTATGACATCAATCCATCAACTGTTGGGGCAAAGTTTTGAGCTCATGAGGTGAAACACCGCCCTCATACTAGGTTCCTTACAATATTTGATGGGGAATACAAATCTTCCTTTTTAGTAACTCAAGAACTTTGCCATGTGTTCTACCTCTTCATCATCACCCATCATCACATGGATATCCTTCCCAATGGCTAGGGACCTAGTTATCCTTCCAATGAAGTGCACCAAAATCCTCATGCTCCTCCATGAAAATTATATGTGATCATTATATACATGTGATAAAATAAATTAAATGAACTCCACTGGCTTCCCAAAGCATGACAACTCATATAATTGATTTACGTTAGAGGCTATCAATCTATCTTGAATGGAAACATCAAATAACACTATCCCCTACTTTATCTTGCTCCCTGTATCCACCATCTCATTTGATTCTAGGAGTTACACATGTCTAAAATTATGATGGTTGTACTCCTTCAGCTTGTAGGTGTGTGTAAATTAATTCCAATTTTCCCCCACTAAGACTTTTGGGGTAAATTACATTACTTGATAATAAATTTTTGTTAGCACTTTAGTGTTTACTTGCACAATGCTGACCCCTTCTACTACCATCATTATTGTTATTATAAGGGTTGCTTCTAATGCTATATGTGCCTGCTTTAGACTTTATTATTCTGGACCCATTCTCTTCCACTTCTTGCCCATCCTAAACTTACTAGTGTTAAAGCATGGTAGGTTAGGCCTATTAAAGCCTTGAATGGTTCTTTGCACTTTACAGTCATGAGACCTATGATTGTACCTTTAATTCTAAGCTTCATAGACCATTAATGGCATATCTGACATCAACTCACTTTTTTTCCAATTGTTTCCCACTGAATACTCTTCCTACACCTCTCTATACCAATCTCACTATGAGTGTAATTTCTCCAGCATCACAATCACTCACTTTGGGTCCTTGAGCATGCTTGAATTCACATTTTAGTAGGGTTTTTGTGCTTCAGCTCTCTGATTCACTAGTTTTATCTGGTTTGCTTGATGTCTCAATTTTACAAAAAAATTGTAACAAAAACTAGTTTTCCATGTGACATTTTATACCCTATTTTAATCTACCATCTTTAATGTAGGTGCATTAATGGTATGGTGGCATCTAGATTTCTTAAACTTTGTGAAATTCCATGAAATTTGTAAAAATACTCTACCACCAACTCATTCATTATGGATCTTTATGCCTCCACTGCCACCTCATTCAATGCTCCTAACAGTATTTCGGTGAAGTGACTTGTGGTTCAAATGGTCACTTTCAGCTCAAACCTACATGGATGCCAACTATCTATGGTGATTCACCTTCTGTTATTTATTCTCTTGGCATGACCTTCACCTTCAATATGGTAACTTGGGCACAATGCCTCACATGTGTATGATTCAACCTCCTCAGTTCTACCTCTTCTTGTTGCACTTATATTTTAAGTGCACTTATCTATCTTGGTCAGTTTCTTATGCTTCATCTTACCTTGGCCTATCTTACCCCATCCAAATCCCTTATGCTGGTCCTCTAGTTCTTGATTCTCTTTTTCCAATCCTCTTGTGCATGATCATATTGTGTGTCTTCACTTTTTTCTTTTGCACAATCATGTTGTGCATCTTCACTTGGTTCCTATTTCTTCTAAGTCTAGCAAACTCCTTACACCCAAAAACTTAGGTTTTTGTCCCTAAGTGCTTAGAATTCAAATTGGTTAAACTCACTTAACTGGCATTATGTGTGGAAGAACTAGAGTAGTTATTTTTTAGATATCTAAGGCCCTGCAATTTGTCTCTTGTGCACCTAGATTTTGTGCATCTTATTATTAAGTCTGGCGAGTTTCATGTTCCCACCACTTAGAGGTTTGGCCTTAGGTAGTTTTTGAAAGTACAAGGGCTTGACTCACCTGGTTGGAATAATGCATGAAAGGCCAAATAAACTTCTACCTAGGGATTGAAAGTTCCCTACCTCTAGGATCTGATGCATGGTGGTCTGGAGCTTTTCCCTTGTCTGATGTTGGCAATCCTCATGCACCCAAAACTTAGGTGTCTAACCTCAAGCACTTAAAAAGTGAAAGTGTTTGAGTCACCCAGCTATAATTATGAGTGAAGTGTCAATATATTTTCCTCATGGGCTTCAAAGCATTGTTTAATCACTCTTTACACTACTTCCCAAAGAACCAGAAAAAAATTATTTGGCTTCCATCCAAACATTATGTTGGTCATTTATACTCAAACTAACTAGTGACCAAGAAGTTGATGTTCTTATGGTGAAAGCACCACCTTATTGTTAATATGGATTCAACCTATTTCCATTGAAATTTCTAAGGAGCATTTCACCAGTCAAAGTGCACAATATGCATGCACCTTTCTCTAATATGTGGTGGATGATATAGGGTCCCATCCACCTTATCTATAGTTTGACTAGGTACTTGAAATACTTAGAGTCATAGAGAAAAATGAATGATCCTTCTATTAGCACCTTATTTTTTCTATGTCTATCATGCCAGAGCTTTTGGCATACATTCTTTATCTATGAGCTCTACTTGGGTTTGGCATGCATCTCATCTAAGTACTCCAAGGCCTCCAAAATTGTGTTTAACAACTCTTGGTCATCTAACTAACCAATGCATGTGATATGCAATGATGGTACCAAGAATTCCATTAGCAAGATTGCCTCAATGCTAAACACTAATTAAAATGGTGTAGCCTTATTCAGGAGATTGTAGGTTGTGTGATATGCCCATAGAACTATCGACACTCAATCATCCTAATCCTTGCGACCAACATTGCATATCTTTGTGAGACATTTTCATAGTATTTTGTTATATGCCTCAACTATGTCATTTTATTATGGATGATAAGGGGTCATTTTATGGTGTGACACCATATACTTAACTAATAAGATGTGTACCATTTAATTAATAAAGTGAGTACCCATATTGCTAATTAGACTAAGTGGGAAATCATATCAGCTTATTATGTTTTCCAAAATGAAGCACGTGGTTATGGTGGTTGTGTAATCTTTTGTTAGTGAGGCCTCAACTCACTTGGTGAAATAATCTATGGTTGCCAAGATATACCTTGCACCTGTACATCATGTTGTAGGAGTTATCAACCCAAAAAAATCAATGGCCAATTTTTCAATGGCACCTGGGTAAGAATGGAGGTAAAAGGCATCTCATCTTGATGGTTGGGCTTCCCTATGTGCTGATATATGTTGCATGCCTTGGCACAATCCTTAGCATCTTGAAATAGGATTGGCCACCACAAACTTGACTGCAACACTTTTCTTGTTGCATTCTAATGTAATTTCCTCTTTTATGCCTTTTTTCACCTCTCACAAGAAGGTGTCTCTTTCATGCTCGAAGACACATCAGTGTAGAACTTCATCTCTACTTAGCTTATGTAGTTCTCTGCTAATGAGTTGAAAGGTGGCAATGTGAACTACTAGTTATTTCTTCTCCTTATTTGGCATAGTCTGGGGTGCAACTCTAGATGTTATAAAGGTAGTGATCTCCACTAAATCCTTAGGGATGATCTATATTATATACAATTATGCATCTAAAATGTTTTCCTCACTAGGTGCCATTGCATCTCTAGAACTAATGTGAGAGAAATGGTCTGGCCCCAAGTTTTACTTTCAAGGCTTGACCACTATGGAGAACTCAAATTCCTAGAATAGAACTATCCATTTAAATATGTGTCCATATAAAATAGGCTTGTTCATAAGGTACTTGAGTGCCTCATGTTCAGTAAAAAAGATGAATGGGGTTACCAGAAAATATTTTCTAAACTTTTGCAAGGCATAGACCATGGTGATCACCTCATGTTCTGTGGTTGTGTAATTCTTCTCTACTGAGCTCAATTTTTTATTGGTGAAATAGATGGGATGATCTATTTTTCCTTTGTCAAGATGCACCAAGATTGCACCAATTATGAAGCTAGAAGCATCAACATGGACATGAAAATGTGTTGTCAAATCAGGGAATTATAAGATAGGCACACTAGCTAGTATGAGCTTCAATATCTTGAAGGCATCCTCTTGCACTTTGCCCCAGTATAACGGTTCATCCTTATGCATAATATCTTCTAACGTAACTATAATATTTGAATAACTCTTTATAAATTTTATGTAATATCCATAATGGCCATGAAAGGTGTAGACATTTTTCTATGTGGAAGGATTTTGTAGCTGAATAATGATGGTGATATTCTCTAGATCAATGAATAAACCATCCTTACAGATGATGTATGCAAGCAGGGTTCCAAACAATGTTACAAAGACACACTTTTTTAGGTTCAATAATATATAAAACTACCTTCACTTGTCAAACATTAGGCATAGGTTGTCATAATGGTCTTTGATGAGGCCATACATTGTCTAATCATCCAAATAAAAGTGAAAGAACCTATGAATGGAATCTTTGGATGTGATGATCACCACTCTAAAGAACACATCTGGTACATTTTTTAGTCCAAAGGGCATTACATTGTAAGTAAAAAAAATCCATTTAGTTGCAAAGGTTGTTTTAGGCTTATCCTCCTCCTCGATTTGGACTTGGTGGTAGCCAAAAAACCCATCCATGAAGGTGTAGAATTTGCATCCTATGATGCCTTATAGGACTTCATCAGTGAATGGAGTTAGGAAGGGTTCATTGACATAGGTGGCATTCAATATTCTATAATTTATGTAGATGAAAATGTACCCATCCTTCTTGATTCTTATTACCATTGGTCTTACCCACTTGGAATCTTGCATGGGTTAAATGACCCTTACGTCTAGCATAGTGTCGATCTCTATTTTCACCTTGGCATGAAGGTTAGGATTCATTTAGTAAAGGCATTTTTTGATCAATATTATGTCATTGATTAGATTTATGCTCATCTTCCCAATGCATGGATGTGTGCCCTTCATATCCTGATAATTCCTAGGGAACAAATCTTGGAATTCTTTCAGGAGGTCTATGATGCATGCCATGCTACACCCCTAACCTATCACATGTATGAGGATAGTATTAGCTGACTTGTGGCTTACTTATCCCTCTTTGACATTATATTACATTTATCTATGCTTTATTTTGATTAGTAGGTCATCCTATGGAGTAACCATGGCCTAGATAGACTATATATAGGAGGTAGTGGGTAATCATTTATCATCATATTGTGATTTCTGCTCTTATTGAAGCTTGTGGAGGTTGCCCCCTCAAAGTGGCTTATATATTATCATATATTTGGATATATTTCAGTCATATTTGGATATAATTCTGCTGTTATACTTAATTCTTGAAGTAATTTCATTACAAGTGGTATCAGAGCTGCAATTTGGGCAATCTTGTGGGTGAAACACTAAATTTTTAAATTTTGTGATATATAAAAAATAGTTGCAAATTTCTCTACAAAATTTTTATTTGAGATGAAAAATAATAATATTATTCTTTCATTAAAATTTCAGCTCATTTGGATCTATTTTACAAAATTTATCGCTATTTTATGGTTTTTCATAAAATTGCTCTATAGTGCGCAATTCAAAGAATTTTTCTGAGTTATTTACATTTTTGGAAATTTTAGAAAAATTTGGATATGGTATGTTCTTTGTATATTTTTATTTGAGGCTGACATAATTTCAAAATCACTTGGTCAAAGTTGGGTCAAAAGTGCCAATAAGGGTCGACATCGTAAAACCCTTTTATGGCAGGTCCACAAACTCGGGGCTGAGGTAAGGGTGTTGAAACTCTAGGTAAAACTCCTAACAAGGAAGAGATGGAGTTAGAAGGGGGAGGTACTAGACCCTTTATACCAATGTTTTCTGACATAGATCACAAAGTGAGCTAGCTTGACTATAGTATGCATGGCATTCAAAGTGAGGAGCAAGACATACAATCTAATATGCAATCCATACAAGATAGTTTGTGAGACATCATGATGGATTTGAAAATTAATCAGTCAAATCATCAAGATAACTCTATTTCACAAACCCATAAGGGTGGTTCTCCTAACCAGTCTACTTCAAATCCAACTCCATGGCCACAGAGGAACCTATTACCAAAGGTGGATATGTGCAAATTTGATGGAAAAGATCCACTCAATTGGCTCAACCAAATGGAGAGTTTTTTTTTACTTACATCAGATTCCAAGTGGATAGAAGGTTACCATGGCATTCTTGTATCTTGAACCTGATCAATTCATTTAGTATCGATGGTTGTGTGCTCAAAAGAAAAAGATGACTCTCAATGTCACCTAGTCAGTTTTTACAGAGGAGCTACAATTACACTATGAAAATAGTGTGAAAGAGAATTACTTTAGCCAATTGGAAAAATTGTGACAAACTAGCTCCATCAAGGATTATATTCATCATTTTCAGAATCTATCCTTACGTGTGGAGACAATTTCTGAAGCAAACTTGAATGACCTATTTTTGGGTGGACTCAAGGCCCACATTCAACATGAGGTACACATGTTTAATCCACATAATATTTTTGAGTCTATTATCCTAGCACGTAGAGCTGAGGAAAAATTCATAGCCAACAAGAAGCAGCCATTCACTCACTTCAAAGATCATAGCATATCGTAACATGTAAAAGGATTATGTTTTGGTTGTGATAGCAAGTGGAGTAAAGGACATAGATGTGCTGAGAAGAAGTTATTCTACATTGAGGGACCAAATGAAGATGAAGAAGTAGATGATGCCTCCAATGATGATGAGGAAGATATATATAGGAGGTACCTAAAGATTCCCAACCTACAATCTCTTGTCATGCACTTACAGGTATTAGCACTCCACAAACTCTTAAGGTGGTGGGTTTCCTCAAGAAATAGAAGGTGATAGTGTTGATTGATTTAGGGAGCACACATAACTTTATAAACCATAAGTTGGCCACTCGATTGAACTGTTTCATCTACCCAGCACCAAAATTTTAGGTCATGATTGTAAATGGCGGCATAATTAATTGTTCAGGCATAGGTCATAGTATTAAGATTACTATGGGTGAGTACAATCTTGACTCTCCTATGTTTGTTATTCCCATGGATAATACAGACATTATTTTGGGAGTCCAATGGCTCACAACCTTAGGTACCATTGAGATGAACTTCCAAGAACTATTCATGTGCTGTCATTCTGAAGGTAAGAAAATTAAACTACATGGATTACATGCAAAATCTCCGCAATTGATTAGTTCACATTAGATGACCAAGATGCTTAAAAAGGGGGTAGAGGGAATTATTGCACGATTATGCTCCATAGAAGTTCAACCCATAGGTATCTACACATCCTGATCTACAAATAATTCTTGAAGACCACTCATCTATTTTTGGGGCCATGCCAAAAGGACTACCACCAAAAAGAGAACATGATCATGCCATTCAACTAATTCTAGGTAGTCAACCACAAAATATCAGACCATATAGATATCCATATGCACAAAAGAGTGAAATTGAAAAGATGGTCCATGAGATGCTGGAGGCAGGGATCATCAAGCATAGCCAAAGTGCATATTCATCACCAGTGGTCATGGTGCAGAAGAAGGATGACACATGGAGGATGTGCCTAGATTATAGGGAACTCAACAAGTACACCATCAAAGATAAGTTTCCTATTCTAGTAATTGATGAGTTACATGGTGCTAATTATTTCACAAAATTGAATCTTCGCTCGGGGTACCATCAAATCAGAATCAAGGATGAAGATGTTCATAAAACTACTTTTAGAACACATGAGGGCCATTATGAGTTTTTGGTAATACCCTTTGGTCTTAAAAATGCACCATCTACTTTTCAGAGCTTGATGAACACTATTTTTAGGCCTTTTTTAAGGAAGTTTGTGTTATTTTTATTTGATGACATATTGATTTATAATTAGACATGGGAAGCACATCTGCAACATGTGAAATAGGTGTTGATAATTTTGGAGAAGCACCAAATTTATGCGAAGCCATCTAAATGTGCTTTTAGAGTACAGGAAGTAGAGTACCTCGGTCACATTGTTTCCCATGAAGGGGTCAAAGTTGATCCCTAGAAGATCAAAGTGATAATGGAATGGCCCATGCCAAAAACTCTCAAAAACCTTTGAGGGTTTCTTGGACTAACAAGTTACTATAGAAGATTTGTGAAAGGTTATGGCAGCATAACAACTCCACTCACTACATTGCTAAACAAGGATGCTTTCCATTGGAATGATGATGCCACCAAAGCATTTGAGAAACTAAAAATAACTATGTGCACCACTCCAGTTTTGGCTACTCCAGACTTCTCACAAACATTCACTGTTAAATGTGATGCTTCTGGGTCTGGATTGGGGGCAGTACTAATGCAGGAAGGAAGACCCATTGCCTTTGAAAGTCATCAATTCAAAGGTAAGAATCTATGAAAACCTGTCTATGAGAAAGAGATGATGGCTATTCTTCATGCAGGTAAACAATGGAGGCCTTATCTGATGGGTAGACACTTTAAGGTGAAAATGGATCATGATAGTCTCAAATACTTTATGGAACAAAGATTATCATCTAAGGAACAACAAAAATGGGTAACCAAAATTGTGGGTTATGATTTTTAAATCATCTACAAGAAGGGTAAAGATAATGTAGTAGCAGATGCACTATCTAGATGGGATACATCCATAGAAGCATTACTTTGTGCAATGTCCATATTTCAAGCAGATTGGGTAGATGAAGCTAGGTTAGAATGGGAGAAAGATAAGGATACACAGGTTCTAATTCATAATCTCTAGCAAGGTAATTTATCCTCTGACAAAATTGAATGGAAAGGTAATGTCCTATGGTATAAGGGTAGGTTATACTTGTACAAAAATGCAGAGCTTAAGTATAAGATTCTTGCAGAGTTGCATGCATCTCTAATTGGGGGACACTCAGGGTTCTTGAAAAATTATCATAGAATTAAGAAAGAATTATTTTGGGAAGGACTCAAGGGAGATGTACAAAAGTTTGTGGAAGAATGCTTGATATGCCAACAGAATAAAGGTGAAACAGTTAAGACCCCAGGTTTGTTACAACCGTTAGCAATTCCTAGTCAAAGGTGGGAGGAAGTTTCCATGGATTTCATCACTGGGTTGCCTTGTTCTGATGGCAAGAATGTTATTTTGGTCATTGTGGATAGGCTTACAAAATGTGCCCATTTTTGTGCTCTCTCACACCCATTTTCAGCAAGTACAGTAGCGGCTATTTTTATGGAAGTAGTTCTCAGATTACATGGAACCCCAAAAGTTATTATAAGTGATCATGATCCTATTTTCACTAGTAATTTTTGGACTAAACTGTTTCTTGTTTGGGTACTCAGCTAGCTCATAACTCATCTTACCACCCCCAATCTGATGGACAAACTGAAGTGGTTAACAAATGTTTAGAGGGGTATCTCCGTTGTTTTGTATCAGATAAACAAGCACATTGGGTTAAATGGATACCACTTACAGAATGGTGGTATAACACATCTTTCCATACCTCTTCTAAAATGTCTCCATTTCTAGCACTATATGGTTACCATCCACCTTCCATAACTTCTTCATTAAAGGTGCACACCAAGGTTCGAGATGTGGAAGAGCACATTCAACATCAACAAGCGGTTTTGGCTAGTTTGAGAGAGAATTTGGCCTTGGCACAAAATAGGATGAAGCAACAAGTAGATCAACACCAGAATGAGCAAAAATTTGAGATGGGTGACTGGGTATTTGTTCATTTACAGCCTTACAAGCAGATGTCCTTGAAGCTATAGAAAAAGGACAACAAACTTGCTCCTAAGTATTATGGCCTTTATCAGGTTCTACAAAAAATTGGAAGTGTGGCTTACAAGCTTGAGTTACCTCATTCATCTCACATACACCTAGTATTTCATGTTTCTTGTTTGAATAAGGTCATTGGACAAAAAGTTTCTGCCCAGACAAAGCTCCCAGAACTAGATGAAGAAGGATGAGTCATTTTGGAACCAGAGAAGATCCTCTAAACACATACTAAGAGGTTGAGAACCAGAGAGATTAGGGAATATTTGATCAAGTGGAAAAACCAAAGTAGTGAAGATGTAACTTGGGAAGGTGAAGATTTTATGCAACAACATCCAGAGTTATTCAACGTTGAGGACAACATTGGTTTGAAGGAGAAGGGCATGCTACGCCCCTAGCCTATCACATGTATGAGGATAGTATTAGTCAACTTGTGGCTTACTTATCCCTCTTTAACATTATATTACATTTATCTATGCTTTCTTTTGATTAGTAGGTTGGCCTATGGAGTAACCATGGCCTAGATAGACTATATATAGGAGGTAGTGGGTAATCATTTAGCATCATATTGTGAATTCTGCTCTTATTGAAGCTTGTGGAGGTTGCCCCCTCAAAGTGGCTTATCTATTATCATATATTTGGATATATTTTAGTCATATTTGGATATAATTCTACTATTATACTTAATTCTTGAAGTAATTTCATTACATGCCAACTCTGCATCATACTAGTAGGTGCATAGAGTAACTATCTTTACCTCCCCTTTTACACTAATATCCACTTTGATGGTCTTAAGTGGGATATAGTATGACTCATTATTCTCTTGGTGAGAATATTTGACCTGTCAGGTTCCTTTTGTTGTCTCAACATGAAGATGAGTGGGGTCTTCTTCACTGGGGGCACTATCATCTACTTGGTGCATGAGATTTCTTCTGGTAGTCAGCATTTTTCAGTAATGCTCCTTCCAAGTTTCATTGTCTTCCTTGATAAATTCAATATTGAGCATTTATTCCTCAAATAAAGTTAGGAGTGCCAACTCCTTTTCTTCAAACATGTCTTTTAATCACTCCTCAAGGATGGTGGTGTCTTCAAACACTGCCCTTCAAATTACTTGCAATAGCTTGACTAGTTCTAAATTCTATAAGGAAAAGGAGTAGGTATGCACAAAATTCTCCTTAAGGGTCTCCTAATTGGTTATCTTGTCAGGAACATGTGAAACACTGGAAGCACACAGTTGATTACCAAACCAAGCAACTTAATATGCGGAAATTAACCAAAATCACAAGTAACTAGAATTCAAAATAATACAGAATATGAGAGATAATACACAACTTGTATTAATACTCATGAAGAAAAGAATACAATAAAGAAGATGCCACTTATTCTCCACCACCTCTTCAAAGGTTTCCCACACCTCAAGTGAACAGTAATTCTCTCCTCAAAGCTCTCTCTCTCAGGTCCCAACACACAACTCAAACACAGAGTTGGTGTTCACCTCCAGTGCTCCACACACACCACAAGTGCTCCACGCACTCCACAAGTACTCAACGTACTTCAAGTAGATCTCCCATGAACTTGCAATAGCCTGCACCTCAACAGACCATACTTATGGAACTCCCTTGCCTTCCTCTTTTGCTCTATCTGAGTACACACCTATACTCCAAGTAGATCCTGCCTGATTCTGCTCCCTGTTGTGTTGTTGTCCTATCTGATCTTGCACACTTGCAAATCAACCTGGTTCTGCACACCTGTGAACCTTGACCTTGCACACACATACACATGTAGATCAACGATCTTACTTACCATGTAGATCTCCTATAAAAGGCCATGCTCACCTGATGACCAAGATCATACATACATGAAGAACCCTACTGATTCTCCAATCCAGCACCCACACCTGGTACTGTGGCACTAGGAAGAACACACCATAGCTCACTCACACACAGAAGGAGCTTATAATATTGCTCTCTTACTCTCTAGCACAAATTTCCAATACAAACATGAGTCTATTATATAGATCTCATCCAAACAATAATTAGACATCTAATTACAATAATTATATCCGCAGCTCTCAGTCTAAAAATAGCTCTCATCATGCAAACACTTGGTTCGTTAGCTAACTTCCTGTAACATCCACAGTCCGAACCACACAGGCGACCGACGTCGGTCCCTGTCTGCCTAGAGGTGACCGACGTCGGCCGATCCCTGACCGACGTCAGTTGCTTATCTTCACTATGTTACCGACATCGGCTGATCAGACTGACGCCGATTGCTCTGACACTCAGCAACCTTTAGTAACCCCTTCAATGGCCTTCTCCATGTCTGCATCAGTGAAGCTTTTAGCTCCACAACCTAACAATCTCCCACTTGGAGATAAATAGCTGCACTATACATGTACCTGTACTCTATCTAATCTATTTCCTAGTTTGTATCCCTCTTCAAGATCAATCTTGAAGACAACCCACCACACATCCCATGGTGTACCTCCTTTCATCCGAGTACCCTGCCACATCCGAACCTACAAACCCATGTAGTGAAGTCCTGACCCTGCATAGCATGAATCCCTGCTGCTGGTCCCTCTCAAATACCTGAGAATCCACTTCCCCAAATCGGCTCCTAACTCTCTGATAGCTCCCACTGCATGGGAATACTCAGGTCTATACCAGACCTCATGTGATTTCGGACACTATACCTGTCCAGCCCTTAGTGTGCTCCGGCTCTGCATCCTGAACCTCACCAACACCTGATTCACATCAGCTCCCACTGGAGACAAAATCAACCTGTGATTTCCATGTCTCCCATGTCAAAGAATTTCACTGCTCCAAAACTCCTCATGACATGCCACTGAACTAACCTTACCCTTAGCTCAGCACAACCTTATATGTTTGAACCCGTACCAAGTTCATCCTCCACATATAGCAACAGGATAATGTTGCGACCATTATCCACCTGGTAAGACAAACACAATGGTTATACTGACATTGACTAAAGCCCTGCTTTGTCATCCACCTGGTACCACCTATCAGTCATGTCCCACTGTCCTGCAGCTCCCTCAAGACCATATGCCTGGTCTTCTGTCTCACGTGTCCATTCACTCTATTCTTCAACTAAGGAATCAATTCGTCTCTGTGCTTTCGCACCGGCTGGCAACCCTACCAAAACTCTCGTTTGGTTCTGCATCATATCCCTACCATGCTCCCACCTGTTTCTTGGATCCTTCCTGCTCTACAATCAGAGACAAGTATAAAGAAGAGGAACAACAAATTTGAGGTCCTACTTATGTCTTTAGTCCTTCGTATGGGTGTTTGAGACTCCTTAATAGCGTGCTGTCCACCCAAAATCTGTTACAGTGACCAACCTTGGTCACTCCACAGTCTGCATCCGACCGATGTCGGTTCACATGCGTCTGTCCCTGACTACCGACCCTACCGATGTCGATGTCCCTATTGCCGATGTCGGTCCTCCTGACTGACATCGGTCTTACCTACTGCCTAACATCACCGGCTTCGGTCTGCACATGACCGACATTGGCACCTGTCTGTTCGATGCCGGTTCCTCCTGACCGACGCTGGTACCTGTGTTCACCTGTGAGTGATGAATTTTTACCCATGAGCTCCTTTGAATCAATACCCATGTCCAAACTACCCTGCTCAGAAGTATCTAGCCCCATCCACTGGTTTCTATCTGCCATCTCCTCCATAAACACCAAGGCTTTCTAGTTCTTAATCCTATCAAATATATCTGTCTTCTGCTTAAGAACATGCATCTCCTTCCTGCTCATGTGACCAAGCCTACGAAGCCACGTCTCCGTAACAGAAAAAGAATCAGTAATATAAACAAGTAGATAAAGAGTACCTATTTTCTTACCACCAGCTAATTCAAGTGCATCCGCTGTGAGAGTTCTTGTGCATCTCTCATCACCCAATCTTTCTGAAGAAATTAGCCATATCTCCAAACCTGGGACCTGCATGACCTTCATCAACACCTGTGTGTTGGCCGCCTGCAATTTCAGCTTCACTTCCCCTTTGCCAATTCTTTGGCAAGGCTCACCAGCTCCTCTACCTGGGGCTACATGGAAAGAGGCAACCGAATCTTTTATCCAAGATTCAACTTTATCCAAGAAACCTCCCAGAGCATCCTGTGCAACAACACCTGCTACATCTACTTCTTCAGTTCCTTCATGCTGATCTGCTACCAACCAACAATAATCTTTTACCTGCTCTTTCTTTCCATGGGACCATAAGTGACCATCTGTGCTTTTGAACTCCTCCATTCTTAGCTTACTTTCATTTGCCATTGCTCTACTCCCACTCAATCAGAAACCCCTAAGAGTGACCTGTAACCAAACACAAAACTTGCTTCCTGCAACCTTGGCTCTGATACCACTTGTCAACATGTGAAACACCGGAAGCACACAATTGATTACCAAACCAAGCAACTTAATATGCAAAAATTAACTAGAATCACAAGTAACTAGAATTCAGAATAACACAGAATATGAGAGACAATACACAACTTGTATTAATACTCATGAAGAAAAGAATACAATAAAGAAGATGCCACTTCTTCTCCACCACCTCTTCAGAGGTTTCCCACACCTCAAGTGAACATTAATTCTCTCCTCAAAGCTCTCTCTCAGGTCCCAACACACAACTCAAACACAGAGTTGGTGTTCACCTCCAGTGCTCCACGCACACCACAAGTGCTCCACGCACTCCATAAGTACTCAACGTACTTCAAGTAGATCTCCCATGAACCTACAATAACCTGCACCTCAACAGACCATACTTATGGAAGGAACTCCCTTGCCTTCCTCTTTTTCTCTATCTGAGTACACACCTATACTCCAAGTAGATCCTACCTGATTCTGCTCCCTGTTGTGTTGTTGTCCTATCTAATCTTGCACACTTGCAAATCAACCTGGTTCTGCACACCTGTGAACCTTGACCTTGCACACATATACACCTACAGATCAACAATCTTACTTACCATGTAGATCTCCTATAAAAGGCCATGCTCACCTGATGACCAAGATCATACATGCATGAAGAACCCTGCTGATTCTCCAATCCAGCACCCACACCTGGTACTATGGCACTAGGAGGAACACACCATAGCTCACCTCACATAGAGAAGGAGCTTATAATATTGCTCTCTTACTCTCTAGCACAAAATTCCAATACAACCATGAGTCTATTATATAGATCTCATCCAAACAATAATTAGACATCTAATTACAATAATTAGATCCGCAGCTCTCAGTCTAAAAATAGCTCTCATCATGCAAACACTTGGTTCGTTAGCTAACTACCCATAACATCCACAGTCCGAACCACACAGGCGACCGACGTCGGTCCCTGTCTGCCTGGAGGTGACCGACATCGGTCGATCCCTGACCGATGTCGATTGCTTATCTTCACTATCCTACTGACGTCGGCTGATCAGACCGACGCTGATTGCTCTGACACTCAGCAACCTTCAGCAACCCCTCCAATGGCCTTCTCCATGTCTGCATCAGTGAAGCTTTTAGCTCCACAACCTAACATATCTCTCAGCACATCTCAATTACCATGTGCCATGCTCATACCCATGTCTTTATAATCCTACAAAAGGTATCCACCCATAAGTTCTTTGGGGTAGTCATGTTGTATTTAGTCCATGTCTCTTTACATAGACACACATGTGCCATGGGATCAGAGTCACCAAATTACACTAAGATATATAAGTTGTCATTACTCCTAAATATAGTTCACATGACCACCTTTATCTCTAGCCTAGTTGGTAAGTTAGACATTTACATTTCCCACCAGTGTGCAGTAGTGATCCTCATGGTGCACACAAGTGTGCCCATTATATCTATCTCTTTGGGGATGTATGATTTGAGTTCATGAACACACACCTTTCCACTAGGTTTTTCCCTTAAAATTTTGGGAGCACTACAAGATTGCCTTTGCTTAAGCAGAGTACCCTCTTTTCCTTATCTTGGCAAAGGATCCATCATTTTAGATCACAATCAATCTGAACCCAACTAGTATTCACAAGCTTTAGTGTCTTTTCACACACCAAGCAACATCTATGGCCAATGGTCTCATACACCTCTTCAACCCATTAGTGGCAAGA
Source organism: Torreya grandis (assembly GCA_037957365.1). NCBI lineage: Eukaryota > Viridiplantae > Streptophyta > Pinopsida > Cupressales > Taxaceae > Torreya > Torreya grandis. The sequence goes on from JARHVA010004440.1 coordinate 1,025,052, forward strand.
AACATCAGTGATGTCTAAGGTTGAATACCCATGCTCCCAAGAAATCACCCCTTGATTAGAAGGGTGGAGATTATTGATGCCTTGCACCATGATGTTATAAATATGGTTGATATCATCCTCAAGATCAACTCTCTCCACATAAGGGAGTGTCCTTGGTCACTTAAAATGGGTATTAATACCCTTTCCTTATCTTACTCAAAAGTCATGTATCACTTCTTAAAGCGCATATCTACATTATTGGCATAGCACCAAGGCCTTCTTAGAAGCATTGGGTAGTTATCCTATTCTACTAACTCAATAACCTCAAATTCAGCATGGAATTCGGTGCCCATAATATCTACAATGGTGCCCTCAAAAATTTTTGATCAAATGCACTCAAGTCTTGGGGATATGAAAAGTACATGAGGAGAGGTCTCAAGTCTAGCCTACCCATCTTCTCCCAAGTGTTCTTGGTCAAGATATCGACCTCTACACTGGTGTCAATTTGCACCTCATAGATAGACCATCCATTGATAGTGGCATTTACTAGCAGCTCTTAGTCATACTCTGGGTTTTGAATATGCCTTACTTCATGCATGTTTCAATTAATTTATTGCTTATTATTAGAAAAGGGAAAATAAGAAACTACGTATGGGTATGGTCGAAAAACCTATTTGATTGTGCATACATGGATTAAAAATATTATGATCTCCTCTTTAGCTTGGGAGGATGACCTACAAATAAGAAATCACTAAATCAAACTTGTTTATTAGATAGATAGTTGGGTGGATTGCCTAGTGATATCTAGATCTTGGAAGTGAAAGCTTCTTTAGGGGTTTTCAATCCACACATTTTAAACAATCAAGTTTATAAAATAGAAAGGAAAGTACTTACATCAATAAATCAAAGGTACTAAAATTGAATACAATAATGCTTGCTCAAGAAATAGACTAGAAATGATTAGATTAGTGATAAAATAATTAATACTAGTGCTATAGGGTTAGGGTCTACTTCAAAAAATTAGATAGGGGTCTATGAATAGGTGGGAACACAAAACATTAGGTTTGATTGGGTGTAGGTAGGTAAAATTATCTTGTTGGTTTTTACTATCACAATGACCGTTGGTGGTTGGGCTGACCATCAGTGGCTAAGGTGACCAGTGGTGGTTAAGCTGACCATCACTGGTCAAGTAGACCATTGGCGGTTGAGATAAATATCGATGGTTACTATGTATGGATCTAGGTTGATAAAAAGGTTGATTGATTAGATCCAAAATATGGATTTTGAGAGAGGGGTAAGACCTGGGTTGATTGCAAAAAGCAAATAAAGTAAACAAGTATTGAGAAATAAGTACTTATCTTACCAAAAGACAATTGGATGGATGGTTGAGGTAGTTGACCTTTTGGTGGAATCTAGCTTAATTTCGATAGAGTAGCATTACCTAAGAGCTTGGTAGAGAGGTGGTGACAAATTGACTCTCTGACATGGTACTTAGTTCACTAGATTATTGATAATGATTCACTTGTAAAAAAAAATCTTGGATGCACAAGCTTTTGATAATCATTATAGGTCCCTTTTACCTCTTTACTCCTTTATTTTTATAGGCAAGGTAAGAGAGTTGCAACATCATGTGAACTGGGCCTTCTAATTATAACTCACACATGTAATTGCTCACAATAGGATTTAGATAAGTTATTTTTAGAAAAGCAAAGTAGGTAACCTGCATATTAGTTGTTAAGGAGGTGGACCCTAACTATTGATGGTTAAGGTGACCATTGGTGGTCAACCTAACCATCGACAATTAAGAGTGAAGGTTAAAATAGGTAAAAGCTAGGGTAAAGGCTAGTTTAAGCTAGTTTAGTTAAATTGACTATGGATTAGGTTTGATTAGGAGTTAGAGGGTTAAATGGTCCCAAGGGGGTCCTAAGGTAGTCTAGGGGTGTTATGATATTCAAAATTGTGATGTGCATATTTATAGTGTCTATATTTTCCCCTTATTATTATGCGGCTTGGAATAAACTGGTTGTAAAACAAAAATAGATGTTGGTCAAAGATCTGGTGATTACCCCAAGTATGGGAGGAGGTATTTACCCTCAAACCAAGAGGCAATAAGGTAAATAAAAATTGAGTGTGGGTTTGATAAAGTGGGTGAAGGTGATGATGAAGGTGAACATTATGAATGTGTTTGAGAGGTTAGGCACTAAAGCACAAACAAGAACATTAAGTGTGATAAAAGGTATGATAGTCAGGATCATGTAAAGATGAGGTTGTCATAGTTAAAAATAATAAAATTTGGTGATAGAAAGATAAGTGACTAGTGTACCACATGACCATAATTATGCATGGTGGTTGGGTACACATGTTAGTCTCCTTGACAAAGTTGGTGTGTCCATGGGTATCTAAGGTAGGAAGTGCTCTTGTGGAAAACACAAATAGATTAATTATCATAGGTATCCAAGGTAGGAAATACTCTTACAAAGACACAAGCAAGTTAGATAAGTACAAGGTGGTGTAAGTTCAAAAATAGTCAACATGGTAATGTTGTTGTTGTGATCAAAGGACCAAGAAAAAAGTGTCACAAAATACATGTTAGTTGGGCTAAAATTGACTAACGGTGAGGTGATGAGGTGGTCGAGTTAAAAATGGCCAATGTCAAGGTAGATGTGGTCTAGTTGTTGGTCAGAGAAGGGTAATCACCTATAGGTTGGTTTTGCTATACTAGAGAAGGTAAACTCCAAAAATATAGCACCTAGGTGGAGGTGCCTATAAAAAAATTAACATGAGGTCCTCCTACATGTTGACAGTTAGGGGTCCCAAGATCGATCGTTGATGGTCACCTTGACTATCTACGATCAAGGGGAAACCCTAAAAGGCTAAAACATAAAAATTGATAATGAAAATTCATTTTTAATTTTGAAAATTGACCTCTATGATTTATGTGCTCTAGGTGAATAGGCATTTTAGTGTTTTGTAATGAGAGGGTTGACTGAGCATTTGCTAACTTAGCGGTTATTGATTGGTTGCAGGCACATGTTGAGGTGATCTCCTAGGATTGAGATGTAGGGAAAATAAGGATGTGGTTGAGCAGTGGGATGCAAGCTCTATCCATGATAGAGGTTGATAAATGAGGTAGGTAGTGTTTTAAATTGGTATATTTAGTTGATTTGTTCACTTGTTTATTGAATTTGTGTAGCTTACAGTTATGCTTTTGGGGGTTTTGACCTAGATTTAGGTTTTTCTTGTGATTTTAAGAATTTAGCCAAGGAAATTTAAAATGGAAAGGGTATATTAGTTGGGGCTAGTATATAGGATAGGCCAGGTAGCCTAGTGGTTAAATTTTACTTGTTCTAGTATTTTTGAGGTAGGTAGGGTTAGGTTTCTTGCCACTGATGATCACACACAGTGACCATCATTAGTTTAGCTTGAATGTCAATAGTCAAACTTAACCATCAGTGATTGACTACCAAAGCCAAATGGCCATTTAGCCATTGATAATCATATCAAACATCAATATTCTAGGGGTTTGGGGAATATATGGCAAGTGTTTGTTAAGGGTTAGAGTGGCAAATGTATGCTAGGATAGGTTGATTGAAAATGTTGTGGGTTGGGGTAGGTGTTTATTGGAAAATGAGTTAGGTGTTTGTTTGATAAGTTAGGGTCTGTGTTAAAAAGTTTGGTAGGTGAGGGTCATGAGAGATAAGGCTATATAGGTAATGGTTGTGGGTTAGTACTAGAATAGGTTGATTTAGGTGGGTTTAGGTGGATAGAGAGGTTGATTTGGGAATGAGCAATGGAAATGGAAAAATAAGTGTGCATGCTAACTTTAATTTTTGTAGGCATGAGATCAAATCTAAATGAGGGACCAGGTTCTTAAGACCTTTGTAGAGATACATGGAGGGATGAATGAGGATGATTGGACACACATGGGCAAGGTTGGCCTTAGAACCATGAGACACTACCAATGCTTGTTGTGAGATGCAGTGATGATCTTGGCCCTCATTGAGAGATGGGATCCAACCATGAACACCTTCCTCCTAATCATAGGAGAGATGACCATCCTACTAGAGGATGTGCTTAGTATTAAATGGTTTCCCATTTAGGGAGAGTTGATATATCACATAGAGAGTGAGGAGAGGGGTGAGAAGATGAAGCTTTTGTATATTGAGGATCATGCCCATGCTAGGTGGCATTCTGATGGTTTTGGGTATGGGCCATTATACTAGAGGGATCCATATGAGAGACATTTGATGGCCATGATGATGATAATGATAGTTTCTTTTTTTACATAGCCAAATTTGAGTAATGGCTAGTTTTGTTATCTACTACTAGGTGTGCTGGTGGAGATGTTGCTTGGTAGAATAGTGTTAGGGTGGGCACCAATTTTACTAGTTTAGATATACAAGGAGCTCTAAGCATTTTGAGCTCATAGGAGGTATGAGATTAGCATGGATTTTATCCTCCACTATTGGGAATATGAGTACATCAATCTTTTGAGACCATTGGGGCTACCAAGGAAGGGCTATGTGTAGATGGATTTTAGAGTGGGTTTCATGCAGTGGAGGGGAGATTATGCCCTCATAAGATCTAGAGGAGGTGTGAGAGATATTGACTAGTTTAGGGATGTGTTTGAGTGCTTGGTTGTGGGGGATGTGGTATGGAGGCCATATGTTGGTTTTCCTAGGTGGGCCCTCTATAGCCATCATTCATTATCATTGCAAAGCTAGAGATGGATCTATGAGAGGAGAGAGGGTGTGATTGAGCTCATCCCATTTGATAGAGTTTAGAGGTAGTTTGGCCTAGTGCATGGGATCCCAAGTCCATTCCTAAGATATAGGAGGGAAGATGCTAAGTTTTTATTACATGAGCCATAGCAAGGGAAGGTGGTCTTCAATCATGAGGAGATACCTACTAGAGTAGGGTTTGATGATGGTGGTTTTATTCAAGGCTATGTAGCTTGGTACCAGGCACTATATGCAATGGTTGATTTTGGGTGGGATGATGGTGGTTGATAGGCTATGGATGTGGATCCAACTGGTGTACAGGTATAGGGAGGTGGCCTTGATTAGTAGGTAGGGTTAGAACTAGCTACTACATAGGCATAGATTATAGGATTACAGAGGTAGGTGACCACATAATAGGGCTAGATCATGACATTATAGGGTCAGATTGCCACCATGATAGGTGAGAGAGATTAGGCTAGGACCTCTCTAGGTTTGGTGACTTAGGAGAAGGATACATTGAGATAGAGGGTAGGAGTTGTGGTAACACCAATGAAAGGGCCACTAAGTATTATACCTATGGCACAATATTTGGCCATAGTAGAGGAGCTGAGGTACTACAAGGCTATAGTCTTGACATTGTGTCCATAGGAGCCCTGATGGGGTGAGTACAGGGCTAACTTAGTAGGTTGGGAAGTGTTGGTTACCCTAAGTCAGTGGGCCACTTTTGTAGGGGGACAAGTAGGCATTCTAGGAAGACTAGTACCAAACAATAATGGTAGTGCAGGTGCAACGAGTGGTAGTGGTGTGTTGGGGGCATGACATAGCAATGTAACAAGATGTACATGCATTAAGAGAGAGGTTATAAATTACTTACCAATATAACAAGATGTACATGCATTGAGAGAGATGATATAAATTAGCACATGTATTATTTATTTTGATGACATGATATATATTTGACTTATGATCTATATGTGTGATCTTTTCTTATGCTCTTGTTCATGGTTTGACTTGTATTTGTTGTTTATTACTTATTATGTGATGTTTACATTACTTATGGATTATTCTTATGTTATGGTTGTGTAGATACTGATATATGCTTAGCTAGGCATGAGATGTTTTTGGTTTATGGTTATGCTACCTAATTACTTATGACATGCTAATTTTAAATGATTATTTGGATTTTATTATAGTTATACATGTGGTGGAAAATTATTGATCATTTTAATTTCTTATGGATGTGATTTTCATGTTTAGTGTAGTTATGTGTATGATTAATGTTTATGCTTAGGGTTAATGTTTATGAGAAAACGCATGAAGTGGTTTAATTAACAACACTGGATATAAGAATAAAAAATATAACCAAGAGACCAATTCCATAATGGAAATATCAACTACTCATGATAGGAGAAGAAGAGGGCACGATGCTTCTTCTTTGACAAGGACTAGAACAAAATTGAAGTTGGATAGGCTTAATGAACATAAGCCCTTTGAATGATTTGCATTAGCATTCGTTAGTTGGTTAAAAGGTGTATTGACCAGATAATATCAAGTAAGCTCAAGAATCCTATGCATATAGTGTAAAGGGGAGATGGGTGAAAATGGACCCTTGTTGTGAGACTAACATGCCTCTTGTATAGGTGTCCCAAGAACCAGGGTAAACAAGCCCATGTCAAAACTATGTAGACTGATCGATGTGGGAGGTATACTTACGAAATTCAATTTTATCTTCCACCTTATTTTTTTTTTGAGATCCAATTATGGCTTTCAAGATTAGTTTGTTTTTGCTATGATTTGGATGATTGTTCCTTTGTTGATTATTGTAATGGGAAGTTGATCGATGCGAGAAGCTTCCAAGAAATTACTATGCTTTTGACAAATGCTTTACTCAACCATCCTTCAAGGGAGTGGTTTAAGTTTATTTTATTTGTTTAATAATTTTTATAGCTATCATTCAAGGGAGTAGTCTACCTTATGTTTGGTAGTTTCAAATAATTTTTCAATAGTTGTCTTGTGAGGAAGCAGTTTGTAAATGCTAATAATGACCCATGATTTCTAGTGATATGGAAATTTTTACTTTAGTTACTTTGATTTTATTTGACATAGAGCTTCTTAGGTTGGATTAGTTGTTCATCTTTATGAAGGAAAAAACTAAGGGTACAAGAAGGTTGATTAGGTGTAAGGAGGTTTAGTTGACAATGATCATGGGAATCCATTAAGTGAAGGTGTGGAAAGTACCATGAGAACCATACCATGGGTAGAGCCATGATTCCCATTATTTAAGATAAGGCTATGCCAGTGATAGATAATCACATGATTCAATTTTAATCAGTTGTCCCTAAACTAGGGAGATGGAATGTAGGTAGATAGCAAGGAATGAGCTTAAGTTAGACAAAAGGTGAACTTAATATTTCCTAACAAAAGAATAGATGTAGATACAAAGACTTAAGGGGCTTAGGTTCAAGGTGGCCTTTGAGAGAAGACAACTGGTAAGATCATAATCCATACTTATGGGTAATGATATAAAGTCCAATCCAATTGAAAACAAATTTGACTCACTTGCTTTTCTCCATATTAGTGACATGTTGATTTTCCTTTAGGACGAGGTCTCCAATATTGAATTCTTTCACTTTAAGGTGTTTTTTATAGGCATGTTTAATATGATATTTATAGACATGGATATGAGTAAGGGTTGTTAAATGATGTACATTAAGTAGATCAAGCTGAGCTAAATAGTGATGATGATAATCGTCTTCAAAAATGAGTTCTTTCAAAGATATGCAAAGAGAGGGGTTTTAGACTTTGAAAGACAAGACAACCTCTACTCTGAACACAAGAGAAAATGGGGTAGAATGCATAGGGATTAAAATGCTAGTATGATATACCCATAAGGTGAAGAGGATGTGTAAATGTCAATCCTGACCATATGCATTGACCATTTTAGTTAGCATGTTATTAAAAGTTTTGTTAGAGGCTTCTTCATGTCTATTTTCTTGAGGGAAATAGGGCAAGGAAAATCCTAAATTAATGTCTAATTCATCACATAGAATTTGGATTTGATTGTTATTAAAGGATCTACCATTGTGGGTGATAATCTTATGAGGAACACTAAAGTGGTAGATGATATGATGGTTGATAAAGTCAACAATCTTCTCCACTTTGGTTGATACTATAGGAATAACCTCTACCCACTTGGTAAAATACTCAACCATAGTGATGATATAATAGTGTCACTGTGAGGAATGGGGATTAATTTCCCCAATGAGATCTAGACCCCATTGTGAAAAGGGCCAAAAATCGGTAGAAATGCAAAGACTGTGGTTGGGTACATGATACAAATAAGTGTGATGTTGACATTTGACATTTTTTCACATAATCTTATAAATATTGGTTAATGGTAGGCCATTAATATCAGAGATGAAATATTTTCTTAGCTATAACGAGGCCACTAAAGTGTCCCCCACATATGCCATCATGCATTTCCTTGATAGCATGAGAGGCTTCGTGACTATGCAGGCAATGGAAGAGGAGGCCATCAAAGACACACTTATATATAATTCCTCCCATAATGGTATAGTGTAAGGTAATATAAATATATTATCTCTAATCATTCCAAGAGAGGCCAATAGGAACTATGCCAAGGTTAAGATAGTTGAAGGTTTATCAATACCAAAGGTTGGTTTGGGTAGATTACACATTGAAAATGGTAGGAGGATCTAGTTTGACATAAGAAGTTTGGGTTAGCCTATGGATAATGATAGATAGCTTATAATTTAAGAGTGAATATGATATCTAAGAGGAAAAATAAGCCATGGTGTTGACAAACTTATTAGTAAATAACAAGGTTGGCTAGATGCAATAGTATTTGAATGATGCTAAGAGTTCATCAACTAGTTACTTATACTATTGTAGAACATCATTATTACACTAGTAAGAGTCATTTATTTTATTGACCACAATTTGGGAGGCATCAAATATATTGATCATTTTGACTCCTAGGGTTAACGCAGTTTGAAGGCTTATCACTAGAGATTCATACTTAGCCATGTTGTTGGTACATTCAAAATCAAGTTTGAAGGACAAAGGTATAAGTTCATCATCAAAGGGGATAAGGATAATACTTACTCCCCCAATACATTGTCACTTTGATCCATCAAATAACATGGTGACTTGATAGGTGAAATCTATTTGAGAGAGGGTCACGATGGACTCAATGAGAAACTCAAGAGGAGGAGGTTGGTTATCTGATAAAGGTACCTCAACCAATTAGTTGATAATGACTTTCCCCTTAATTAACTTTTTCTAAAGGAACTCAAGATCAAAATCTACTAAGAACATGAGCCACTTGGCCATACGCTTGTTTTGGTATAGCTTGGACTACATGTACTTGAGTGGGTCAGTGTTGGTTATGATGTAGGTTTTGTGGTTAAGAAAGTAGTGACAGAGTTTGGTGGCCACAAATACTAAGGCTAAGAAAAGATTCTTGGTATATGCGTATTGAGTCTCATAATATACCAATGTGTGTCTAATGTAATATACATATTTTTCTCTGTGTTTCTCATTTTGATGACCCAATATTTCCCCTAAGGAATGGTCAGTGACAGAGATATAAAGGTAAAAGGGTTGGTCATCCTTGGGAGTGGTAAGGATAGGTGGAGATAAAATTTACTCTTTGAGTGAATCAAAGGCCTTTTGACAATCACTATTCCACTTGAAATAGACATCCTTCTTCAAAAGGTAGTGGAAAGATTAACACCAATTTGAAAGCTGGGAGATAAAATGATGAATGGATTGAAGTTTCCCTTGCAAGCTATGGAGTTGCTTAAGGTTGGTTGGATGAATCATGTCTAGGATTGCCTTGATTTTGGAGGGGTTGACTTTTATTCTACAAAGGAAGATAATAAAACTGAGAAGCTTTCCCAAAAAGACCTCAAAATGCATTTCTTGGGATTTAAGTGGATATGGTAATGGATAAGGAATTCAAAGATGATCTTAAGAATGACCAAGTGATCCTTTCAAAGTTTATATTTTCTAAGAAGGTCATCCACATAGTCCTTGATAATCTTATGGACAAGGTCATGGCATGTTGGTAGGTTGCACTAGAATTTTTTAGTCTAAAAGGCATGACTATATAGAAAAAGGTTCCCCAAGGGGTGGTAAAGGTAGTTTTATGTTGATCTATGGGAGAAATCAAGATATGATTATAACCCAAGAACATGTCCATAAAATATAACATCTCATGGTCAGCTATAAAATCAATAAACTGGTCAATGCTCGATAGAGGAAAGTCATCCTTAGAGTAGGCAAGGTTGAGGTCATGAAATTTTACACAACTTCATAGTCTCCCTGTGTCTTTGGTGATAAGTACAACATGTGAGACCCATTAGGGGTAGTTAATGGGTTAAATAAATTTGATAGAGATAAGATGTTGAATCTCTTCTTTGACGAGAAGGGCTATGTGGGGATACATGGATCAGAGCTTTTTCTTGATAGGTTTGGCATCACAGTGAGTGACTATGTTATGGGTAGTAATGGTGGGGTCAATTCTAGGCATATCATTGTAATACCAAGTGAAGGCTATGCTACTATCTTAGAGGAAAGAGGGGAAGTCCTAAATTTTCTTGGCATTTAGTGATTGGCCAATTTTGACAATGTGAGGGTTATCTTGAGTACCCAAGTTGATATCTATGGTGGATTCATTCAACATGGTCAAAGTCTCAAGAGGAAGGGATTTATGGATGGAGGAGTCTAGGGCACCAAGATAGGTTAGAATAGAATTATTATCCTAGTGTTTAATGGTGTTAATGGTAGGAGAGTCTTCTCTTATCATCTCAGGATGGGTCAAAGGGATGGTTATGATTGCCCCCTCCTTTTGATAAGTTAGGGGTCTAAGTCTAATCTTGTTAAAGAAAAAAACATTAGGTGGGATGATTTCATCATCCTCACATGCAAGTGGAGGTGAGGTTGATGAGGAAGGGTCATCTTCTTTAACAATGGTATTGATGGGTTGTTTGGCTTTCTTCTTATTAGGTAAGATGAAACCCAGTCCATACTTCTCGTGTGGCTTCTTGGTTTTGATGGTGACCAATTCATGTGGGTCATGCTCATATCATCCAAGACTAAATCCTTTCCAAGCACACTGATGGAGGTATGTCTTAGAAAAACTTGGTTTATCTAGGTAATAGAAACTGGTGATGAATGGTAGAGGTGGAAGAGAGGTGGTAGAAGCACCAAAGGATTTATCGAATCCCACATAAAAAAAATACATCTAATAGTGGGGAGGTCTAAAGGGAATGATATTTCTAATATTGGGGTCATATCTCATATGGTTAGTAAGTTGCACATTAATGTGAGGAGTAGGGAAATAGTCAAGGGATAAAAGACAATATTATCCCAGTGAAAGGAAATAGAATGTTGATTCTAAAGGTTCCATAGTAGGGATTTATTTTGAAGGGATAGAGGAACTAATCGATGCTTCATTGGTAGAAGGGGATATGATATCCACTTTGGTGGTTAAAGGTTGGGTTTTAGCTATTGAGGGTGTGTTGGATGGGGGTAAGAGGACATCATTGGGGTGATAGGTCATGTTTCATTTTAATAAGGGACTTGGGTTAGCTTGGATGGTGATGACCTATCCTTCATGATCAAACTTAATGCAATGGTGGAGGATAGAGGGAATACAACTTATGGAACGAATCCATGATCATCCCAACAAGATGTATTATAATTAAACCTATACAAAATAGAAAATTTTAGGGAGTGTGTGAGGTCCTAAATAGATATGAAGGATGACATTTCTCAAAGTAGTGGTCATGGTGTCATTAAAGGAATAAAGGACAATCAAAGATTCAGACATGACATTGTCTAGCAAATTGAGTTGGTTGTAGGCATGAGATGAGATGATGTTAATGTTATCTCTCCCTTTAATCATGACCCATTTGGTGTGGGTTTGATTAATATAAGCAATAATAAAGAGAGGGGATCTTGTTCCTCGAGGTGGATGGAAGGTATTTCTAAATCCTTGAGCATAACAAGGTTGGAAATTTGAAGGGCACCAATAAATGTTGCTAGAGTTTGGGGGTCATTAGGTTAGACCTCAATGGATTTCAAAGCCTCTATTATTGTTTTGTGGTGATGGGGAGAGGTAGAGATCAACTCATACAAGCTCATCTTCATCAAGGTCTAGTAAAGTTACTTGAGGATAACTCTTCTCATAAATTCTGAGGGATTAGATTGAGAGACACCTAAAATAGACACCTTGGGTTTAGTTAGGGATGAAGATGGTTGGGAATTTGAAGGGGGTTAAATCTAAGGAATTGACACCTTAGCCTTCCCCTTATCCTTTTATTATGATCTTGTGACCACATTGATAGTATAGATAGAAGGAGAAGTTGGGGTAGTGGACTGGTCAACCTTGTCTACACTCTTAGGTGAGAGTGAAGGAGTAGGAAAGTGTTGGATAAGTATGGTTTTTAGTTGGATTAGTATGGGGTCCATAGGAGGTTCATCTAGTAATAGATCATCCTCATCATAAAGTTGGTGGAGAATGGTTTGGAGAGCCTTGTAGTTCTCTATGTCATGGCTGGGTGTCTTATGATAAGAAAACATGTAGTGGTCATTATACCAGATGGGTCTAGAAGCAAGAGGGTCAAAGGGTCTGATGGGAAGTAAGGATAAATAAGAAATATATAATAACCAATGGATAATATTTGAGTAAGACTCAGCTAAAGGGGATAGGGGTATGGTGGTATTTGCTTTAATGGTTGAAGTAGGAGGTTATTTAGAGATAGGTTTGGTGGTAGGTGTTTTGGGTAGGGTGGTGTGCTTGTTTGATGAACTTGGTTTAGGTGACAAGTTTGATGAGATAGAGGTGAAATATCACAAGGTAGGTAGCTTACGTATTGTTGGCAAAGTGAAAGGAGGTACATTAGAGAGTAATTGTGAAGGTGTACCTAAAAGAGGTGGTGGGGTTTTGGTAGAGGTAATTGGACTCCTACTCAAGGTAGAAGGATGAGACCCCAAAATGGAGGGCAAGGTTGAGGGAGGTAAAATTTAGGCCTTCCAAACTTTGTGTGGTTATTCATCTTTTATTGTTTTGATTTAGCATTTGGTTATTGGTTCTAGTGAGGTGAAATCCACCTTCACCAAGGGGTAACTAAGGATTGGTGATGAGAAGGTTCCAAGGTTCCTGATTGGTTTGGTTTGTTTTGTTTGAGAAGGTGACATGGTCATTTTGAGTTTAGGTGCCTCTAATGGTTGAGGGATTATTGGATTGGTAAAAGTTGTTATTGCTTTTGTTGATAGGGTAGGAGTTCAAATAAAAGAAGTGGTGGGTTAGTCTGTTAAAGGTATGGTTGGAGGCTCTTGTTTTGTGATATAAGGTAGGATTAATTGCTACCAGAAAGTGGATCTATCCATGTTAGGTTTAGAGATAAACTCTAATTTTTACACTAACCCAGATAATTGTTTGTAGGTTGGTTTAATTCCTTGAATGGTTAACTTAAAATATAAACCCTTAGGTGGAGATATAGGGATGGTAACCTCATTATATTCCTCAATCAAAGGATGTGAGGCTTGAATAGTTGACTCCTCTAACAAAGGATCATATATAGGGATTTCCTCTTCGAGGATGATTTCTAAAGGGGGAGTGGTTTATTCAATAGTTAAATGTGAAGGTGAGGTGTCTATTTTTGGTTATCCTAATATATCAGCTAAAAGAGTGGTTAAGGACCCCACTTCCTCAAAAGGTGGAGGGGATAATATGTTAGTTCCTTGGTTTGAGTGTCTAAAATAAGGGAAAGTAAGTCCACTATATTAATAGATGACGGAGGTGGAGGACCAAGAGATTGGGTACTAGGTGGTTCAGTAATAAGCGCATCAAGGACCATGTTAACTGTATGGGTATCTTGAGAATACTTGATGTTTTTATTCTCATTCTTGGTAGAAGCATGGTTCAAGAAAGGTTACCTAAATATATCAAGGTCTTGGTTTTGTGGTGCATTAGGGTTATCCAATGTAAGCTCCCCCTTTTTAATGAGGGATTGGACAAGGCTATTGAAGGTGTTGCACCTACTGACATCATGTCTTATCACTTGGTGAAAGGCACCTAAATAATTCATATTGAACCAACTAGGTGCAGGATGAGAAGAGTTATACTACTAAGGAGGTTTGATAGGATGGATTTGAATGATGTTTGATTTCAATAACTCATCCAAGATAGAAGCATAGGATTCTCTAAGTGGAGTGAATTACTTTTGGTTATTCTAGGTTTGGCTCCTCATGTTTTGATTTAAGAAACTAGAGGAATTAGATTGGCTAATGTAAGGTGGAGGAGTGGTATTTAGTACAACTAAATTTGTGGTTATTTTTCTCTTGGTTTTGGTATTGGACTAGTTGCTTGACTTTAAGGAAGAGGTCTCATTGGTTTTGTAGGTTGAATTCTTATTTTTGAGATTTAACTTATCCTCATAAATGGCTTGATTCTATAACTTATGTGCCATGGTAAAGGCTTCATCAAAGGTTTAAAATCTTTGGACATGCAGTGTAGAGGATATATGATTGGAACATGCCTGAGTAAAGAGATCTATGAGTTCAGGTTGAGGCAAGTAAAAGGAAAGTTGGTTAATTAGGATCTTCTAATGAGCTACAAAATCAGAAATGGATTCATCCTTAACTACCAGATAGAGTAGAGGTTGGTGATAGAAACTTTCTTGGAGATATTGATTGAAAAGTGGTCCAACAAGGTTTGAGTCAGTTGGGTGAAGGAAAAGAGAGAGTGCTTGGGTATAGCACTATACCAATCCAATTCCAAACTAGATAGAGACATGGGGAAGGTGCAAAAAAGAAGGGCATCACATAGGTGATGAGATAACATCCATGCCTAAATTCCCTAAGGTTTTTTTGGGGATCCTCCTCACTTTGAAACTTAGAAAACTTGGGAAGTTCCCATTAGGGAGGATATGGCCTGATAGGTATGGATAGATAGGCTCATTACATATTTGATCATATGACAAGATGTTATGAGCACCCAAAATGGATGACTCTAAATTGGTCATCTTATCCATAAGCATATTCATTAAGTGCACTTGGGGTTTTGCACCTAAAAGGTTGTAAGATACATGATATTGCAGTGGTTGAGAGACATACTGATAGTGGGTATAAGGTTGGGAGGTTGCCACATATTGGTAAGTGGATGCCATTAGTTGGGTGGATAATACATAAGGATAGGTAGATGTGGGTGGTTAGGTAGTCGGTATATGCCCTTGTAGATTAGGAATGTAGCCAAAGATTGGTCTAAGTGGTGCTTGTTGGATAGGAATGGTAGTTGGTTTGGTGACCTATGGAAGGGTGGTGACCCTTGTACTAATCAGTGGAAAAGTAGAGGGTATGGACACTAGTAGGATTTGAAGTGGAGTAGTGGTTGATGGGTTAGAGGTAGCTGAAGGAAGGTTGGTAGCACTAGAAGTAGACACTCATATAATGGAAGAGTGGTTATTAGGAGTAAAAGGTATATGGGAAATGGTAGTTTTGGTTGGTTGGTTTTTTGTGGTAGTCTCAAAGGGGTTATTGGTTGATGAGGAGACTTGGGTAGTTAACGATTGAGTCATGACCATGGCAATAGAGGTACTCCACATGAGGTGGAGATGAATGCCATAAGGAGGATATATGTGTGGGGTTGAATCTGGGATATGGTAAGACATGGTTGTAATATAATATAACAAGGCTACAGGATTATTATATAATAAAGCAGTAAAATCCTCATCTCCTTGAAGAACCTCCTAAGAGAAGGTAGGAATTCCTAAGGGATGAGGGGAATATGCTAGTTCTTAAACATAGTCCATGGATGAAGAGGTAGAAAAGGTAGGTTGGCTTGGTGATAGGTTTTGCTCTATAAGGTCTCTGCATTGTTGACAAGTGAGAACCATATGTTTTACTAAATTTTGGAAACTATAGGTTTAATTTCCTAAATAAAAAAGGGGTCTTGATTAAGGGTAAAATAAATAAATAAAATGTGCCTTAATTGACCTATAATTTATTGAATATGGAAGTGCTTAATTGATTTCTAAAAATATGAAACAAGGGAATAAAGAGTAAAACTTAGCTGAAGTTGGGCTGAGACGAAGGAGATAGTGGTTACAAATTAATGATCTAGCTAGGCAGACTATCAAAAATAGGACCCAAAAGTCTATTTTCTACCTAGATATGAACATTAAAAATGAGACACCTAGAGGTCCAACATTGTAGTCTAAGTTTTGGAACTATAGTCCTTTGTGTCTGATTTTTCTAAGATTTTTAGGTTTTATTTGTCTGCTCTAAGAGACCCTGTGCCTAAAATATCGAGTCTTGGTGTTTAATTGATTTTGTCTTCAAGGATCTTAGTTCCTCTTCATATTTGATAGGTGATCTCCAATCTAACTAAAAAAATGTGTTAGTGTGTAATATGCACTGAACATGTGATCACACCCTGTGTGTGGGCATGTTGTCGACATACCAATACTCCGAAGAGGGATCAAGGATAATGTAGTTCTCCTAATTTGAATGTGTATTATGTAATCTTGTTTATTCAATGTAAGTTTATATGAATTTGGGAAATCTTGAGATGACTCGTGACTAGTGTGAGAGCTTGGATAGGTTGGAAATAATAGTGGTTGGTTGTATGCAAAGAATAAGAAGATTTGTTTGAGTGTGCTTTAGTGTATTTATAGCTTGTGCCTTTTTAATGATTACCAACCCTTCTAAATGACCTTTGAATGGGATTTTATATGGAAACTAGTGATCATGGGTTAGATGAACTCTCATTAGGATGACAAGGGAAAAGATAAGGTTTCAAGAAAATTTGACCATTTGAGGCTATTATGGACTTAGACAAAAATCTTGGAAAATAGACAGCCTAGGGCCCATCACTATCATCCAAATTATGGCACTATTGTCTAGGGGAAAGGTACCCTAGTATATATATCTATGCCTAGGAGAGGAGTTTCAAATAACATGGGCTAAATCTAGAAGGCTTTAGATGATTGGGAAATAGTGAAAACATGCCTAAGTGCATTGTGTAAATGAGTAAGAGAGACCTATGGTTTAGGTGTCTCAAGCTATGCTCAAGTTTTATAACTTGCATTTTAGTATGACTATATTTCCCCTCCATTTATTATAAGTATTTAGCAAAGTGAAATACTAAGATACATGAAAAAAATAGAAGCATACCTGAACTTACCTATGAGGCTAAGCCCATGAAGCTATGTGATGTTGGGTTGTGTGTAGTGAGAGCACATTGTGTTGTGTAAGTTTACAAAAAGGAAAGAAAAAGTAGATCAATTCTTACTAGATACATTATATATAAAATAAGAATGTATAAAGCTGGGTAAAGAGAGAGAAAGGAAGAGAAAGGAATGAATACAACTCACTAGGTACACGAACTAATACAAAACATATTATGCTACTAGGTTGTGCTGAGTGATGTTGGAATTATGTTGAATAAGGAGTTATATTGATGAATGAGATGAGTATTCAATCCCCTAGAATTTGGCTCAAGAATGCAAAAGTAGTCCCTTTGGCTTCATCTTCACCAACTATGTGAAGTTAACGAATCATGCATGTCCTAATTGATGTTTGGATCGTATGTCCAATCCCTCTGAATATGTGGCTAAAGAATACAAAGGATAGCTAGTCCTTTAGCTCCATCATTACCACGTGATGTGAAGTTGAATGAGAAAATATCGGTATAGATGAATGTCGTATGAGATGGCTCATGGAGCCCCTAAATGTGCTAAGATCTAACAATGTTGGCATGGATAGCTAAATGTAAACTAGAAACTAGGCCACTATTGGCCACTTTGAAAGATGGAGATTGGACTTGTATAGAATCCCCTCCTAAAATTGGAATCAAGGCCTAGGAAGCCACTCAAGAACTTAGGTATGCAAGAATCAAAATTGTATTAAAGTTTATTTGAATGTGATGCCAACCACCTATAGATGGAGTAAGGCATGCAACTATTAGGATTGTGTAAGAAAATGCAATAAACTCAAAAATAGAGAAGGCCTATGTGTTGTGCATATTGCCCCTAATAACTGGTGTTTAGAACATAGATTCTAAACTAAAATTTTTATCAACTACCATGTCTAAACTAAAAATGGAAACCCTTATGCCATGCATGATTCCCCTTGTATCTGGATTATTTGAGCAAAATAAGTGTTGAAAACTATTGCTTTCTAGACTGAACTATACTGTTAAAACTATGACTAAACTTAGCTCTTTACTTTATTCTAGAAAAACTAAATATTCTTCTATTTGGACAACATCACCATAAATTAGACACTTTGGTCTCCAGTACTGTAGTCCCATTTTTGGCATTATTGTCTAGATCTAAAATTGATGACTAATCTAGATTCTCTATTGTTTGCCTGGTCTGGTTTACCTGTGCTGAGTTCTAGATTCTAGACTATATTATTCTAAAACTACTTTTTCAACTATTAGGACCTCTGATCTTTGTGACAAAAACCCCTATTTGTTTTCCCCTCTTTTGAGGGTAGGAATGAATACCCTACAATGGCTTCCTTCAGAAGAAGAATCCCTACAAGTGTGTTAAGTTGTGAAAACATTTGATATATCATTGATATACATTATCTCAAGATATAGCAAAAGTTGTAGAGAGATATTGTAATATCCACAAGGGTATGCTTAGATAGATACAACAATGTAATAGTATGTGAATAAGAGTAAACTATAATTCAAAATGTTAGTTTTTAGTTGTTAGTGGCATGGAGGGATGGATCATGATGTCCATCATGGCATCCAAAAAACAAAGTAAATTCATGATTAGAATCATGGCATTGTACACAAAGATCAACAATCAAGCAAGAAGCAAGAAATATGCAAGGGTGGTCAAGGGGCCAAATAAGCACACAAAGCATACAAGGCATGTTCAAATGCCACATACACACACAATGAGAACAAGCAAATATTGGCACAAGGGTCACAAGCACATGAAAGGCACACATAAAGGACATTGGCAAGTGTCCAAAGACACACACATATAGATAGGAATAAAGGACATTGGAAAATGTCCTAAAATACAAGTAGGAAGCAAATAGGAACTAGAGATAATCTAAGCAAAGAGTGGAAGCATGCAATGCAAAGTACTAGAAATATAAGCATGCATCTAACTATGGAAATCAAGAATCAAGAGTATACAAGATATGTAATACAAGATTAATGTATATACTATGAAATATAAAAGTGTGATATATGCTAATGGATGTCAATGTGATATCTGTGTAAGCAAGTAAGGAACGTGCTACAATAAGATGTCTAGAGTGTATAGTGTAAGAATGACATAACTTGGATGGTGTATTCATGTATGGTATGCCCCCAATGGGTAGATGTATCGATATGTAGCTAGAATGTAGAAGTAAGATGCCCCCTTGATGGGTGGAGTGAAGCAATCAAGGATCTGGATGCACTGCACACACTTTTAGAAGATCAAGTGAAGCCTAGTAATATAGATAAATAGACAAACTATAGTATAGAACAACATAATGTAAGTCTATCATAATGGTTAGTAATGTAAAACATAGATGATGCATACAATTGACATATTTTTTGTATTTTTGAAATATTATATTGTTTTTTTTATTTTGAAATACTTGAGCTATGTACAATCAATCAGAGGAAATTATGTATAATCAAAGTAAAAAGGAGTTTATTTAAATATGAAATCTATGCAAGTGCATGATATTCATTGGGTTTTTGAGTTTCTTTCCTTCTAGTGAAGCTAGATGATACACTTTTGGACTAAGCTTTTCAGTAATGATGTATTACAAGAGCCAATTAGGTTTGAATTTGCCTTTTTTTCTTCTTTAACATTAATATTATGTAGTTTTTATTTTAATACAAGATCATTAACATCAAATTCTCTGGTATGGACTCATTTATTATAAGAACATTATATACGTTGTTGGTAGACTTTGAGATGTTCTGCTGCTTGAATATGTTTATGATCCAGTTGTTCTAGTTGATGTAAGCATTTTTTATGATATTGATCATCAGTGATAATACCCCTAAGAGAGATACAAAGGGATGGGATTTCTAATTCCAATGGTATAACTACTTCGGTGCCATAGATGAGTGAAAAATGAGTGGCTCTTGAGGGTGTGTGAATGCTTATGTGATAAGCCCACAGTGCAAAGACAAGTTGGTTGTGCCAATCATCACCAAATTTTGTCATAGTTTTGCTTAGAATGTTATTGATGGTTTTGTTAGTAGCTTTTTCTTTACCATTGCCTTGTAGATAGTAGGGGGAGGAAAATGTGAGTTCAATTTTATATTTTAGGTAGAATTTCTTGATAGTTTTATTTTTAAAAGATGTTCCATTATCAGAAATGATTGTTGTAGGTAATCCAAAGCATGAAATAATATGCATCATGAGAAAACTACAAATGTCTTCACCTGTGGTGGTTTGGAGTGGAATAGCTTCTACCCATTTGGTGAAATATTTTATGGCTATGATAATGAATTTATGCCCATCGACTGATTATAGATTTATTTTACCAATAAGATCAAATCCCCATAACATAAATGGCCAAGAAGAAGCAATTGGTTGTAGTTGTTATGATGGTGCATGTTGTAGGTTACTATGCCATTGACATTTTTCACATGGTTTTGCATATTGTGAACATTCTTCTTCCATAGTAGGCCAATATTATCCTTGTCGAAGTAATTTGTGTGACATGGATTTTTTACTAAAATGACCACCACATTCACTATCATATATTTGTGCAAGAGAAACTTTAATTTCTTTTATATTTAAGCATCAGAGTAAATGTCCATCAAAAGATCATTTAAATAGATCACTTCCAAAGATTACATATCAAGGTGATTTTTTTTGTAATTTACATTTTTCAGTTCAAGAGAAAGCTTCTGGTGTAATAGATTTGTTTAAGTAGTTATAAATGTTGGAGAACCATTTCGGAGGTGCATAACTACACATAGTGGCTAAAATAGAGAGTACTAATAAATCAGCATTTGATATAGATGGTGACTATAATCTTTTAACTATGAAGATTACCTAATAATCATTAATGTCAATAGGGATCAAGGATGCAACACTTACCATGGCTTGGGTGTGTTGGTTGTCTTTTCTTGGTATGCTACCAATGGAGAAGTAATCAAATTATGTCGATAAGCATTGTACCATATTTTTATATGGGATGAGATGTTCTTCTTTTGTTTGGTATACATTGTTGACTTGGTTGATGACTAGTTGGGACTCACCAAAGACTTGAATAGATTTGATTTGGAGTGACTAGGTAGTGAAAATACCTAATATAAGTGTTTCATACTCTGTTATATTATTTGTACAAGAAAAACTTAAGCGACATGCGATAGGTACTGTGTGACAAAAAGGGTCGATAAAAATGATGCTTTCTCCTGCACCTGATGCACATCGAGAGCCATCAAAGAACATGGTCCAAGTGTCTGAAAAAGTAGAATAGGTGGTAAAATCATCTTCAAATGTGTCATTGATTGGAGTTGTATCTGGGAGAGGTGTTGCTGCCAAGTGATCTACAATGATTTAGCCTTTGGTTAATTTCTAGAGGACTATCTTTAAGTTAAATTTAGTTAATAACATGGCCCATTTTGTTATTCTACTAGAGAGGTGTGGTTTTTCCATTAGAAATTTTAAAGGGTCTACTTTAGTGATAACTTGATTTTCATTATGGACCATGTAGTGCCTGATCTTTTATGTAGTGAAGACTAATGCTAGGCATAATTTTTCTATTGTAGAATAGTTTTTCTTATAATCAACCAATGCAGGATTGATGTAGTACACTACTCATTCAACATGATGATCTTTTTTTGTGCTAATAATGATCCTAAGGCATGATCTATCGTAGAGATGTATAGTAATAAAGGCCTATCTAGAGAAGGTGGGACTAAAACAGGTGGATTAAGGAGATATTTATTGATTGCATTGAAGTTATCTTGGCAAGTTTGGTTCTAGACAAATTTTATATCTTTCTTTAATAATTGAGTGAATGATTAGGTTGTATCCATGAGTTGGGCTAAAAAATGATGAATGTCTTGAATTTTGCCTTGAAAATATCTTAGTTGGTTGAGGTTTATGGGGGGCATGTCAATAATTACTTTGACTATTTTAGGATCCACTTCGATGCCCTGTTGTGAAATAAGAAATCCCATTAGTTTTCCTGATGGGAAACCAAAAACATATTTCTTGGGGTTGAGATGGACATTATCTTATTGTAATATTTGAAAAAAAATCATAAATCAAGAGCGTGATGCTGTCATTGTTTAGATTTTGCTAATATATCATCGACGTAATCTTCGATAGTATGGTGAAGTAAGACATGAAAGATATGTGTCATGGCATGTTCATACGTAGCTCCATCATTTTTTAATCCAAAGGGCATAATAATATAGTAAAATTTTCCCCAAGGGGTGGTGAAGGATGTTTTTTCTTGATTTTCTTCAGTGATTTTGATTTGATTATATCTAGCAAAGCCATCCATGAATGATAACATTTCATAACCGACTGTGGAATCTATGATCATGTCTATATTAGGTAAAGGGAAATCATCTTTATGACATGCTTTATTTAGATCATGTGAATCATAACAGCATCAAATTTGGCCATTAGGTTTGAGGACAGGGACAATATTAGAAACCCACTTGGGGTATGTTACTGGTCGAATGAAACTAGCATCTAAGTGGCATTGAATTTCATATTTTACTAAGATAGCTACTTTACGATGCATTTTATGGATCATTTGTTTTATAGGTTTTGCATCAAAGTACAAGTTAATTCGATGAACTACAATATATGTGTTGATTCTTGGCATGCTAGAGTAAGACCAAGAAAATAGTTTAGGAAAGTCTATTAAATTTTGTTGAATGTTTGTGTCTTCTTCTTTTTGTAAATTAATGACTAATAGGACAATGCAAGGATCTCGATCAGTTCCAAAGACAAAAATTTATTATTTCCTCATTAAGTAATGTGGATTGATTAAGTATATATGGGACTGTGGGGATGGTGTCACTTGAGTCCTTTGGTATGTCTTGAGAGGATTCTAAATTTTCTCTAAAATATGCATGCGTGAGTGTGTGATATGCGAATCTATTTTTATGGTAACAAGTTGGGAGATCAACGTAAGCTACTAGAAATTGTAAAATGGATTCATCATTAGAAAACTCATTGAATACTAGTATATATGGGGAAATAGTATCGTTAATTAGGTCAGGGTGAACCAAGGAAAGTATGGAGACATGATTGATATTATGGACTATCGATGTATTAGATGGGAAAAATTTGATATCCCAATCCTTGGTTCCCATGTTTTGAGGATGTCATAATTGGATCAATAATTCCTTGCTCATGTTTTCCAAGACATTTGCCTTAATATCCCATCTTATTAAGATATTTGATTTCAAAAGGTGATGTGAACTAGTGGGTTGAGGTGGGGGTTATGCTAGGACCTGTAGTGGACTGATGGGATGCCATGTTTGAGGGTAGACTATGTGTAACAGGCTGTGTGGATATAGTACCAGGGTTGAAGTGTGGAATGTAATGTTGTTGTGGTTCATTAGCTTGGCAATATTTGAAAGGTTCATTGTCTATGGGACATGTGTATATATATCCCTTGTGACTAAATTTTAGGCAAGCATGGAGTGTAGAAGGGACTGCGTGCATGTTGTGAATCCATGGTCAACCAAGTAGTAGATTATAGTTAAGGTTATTTGGCATTACTTGGCAGGTAGTTGGGAGTGTTTTAGGCCCCAAAGATATGTTGAGCATGATTTGACCCAAAACTTTTCTTGGTGTGTTATCAAAACCTTGAATATGCATGTTACAGTGGTCTAAATATTATGGTTGTATGTTAAGACATTTTAGAAATGAAATGTTATAGATATTTAGACCAGATCCATTATCAACTAATACTCTTTTTACTCCTACATCATTGATTCTTAGTTGAATAAATAAAGGTAAACATTGTTCTATGATGTGTCATGGAATAAAAGCATCTTTCTCAAAGGAGAAATGTTCTTCTATCCATTACATTTTATTGAGGATGGATGCAACATAAGTTGGTTCTATAAAAGCAAGAGTTATAGTGTTATGAAGGGCTGCATACAGTACATCTTTGTAGACATCTGAACATTGGAGGAGCTCAAGAACTAAGACTATATTTGGGAAGGCACCATTTTGAGTAACAAAGCTATGGCCATGGGTGTAACCAATTTGCCTATCCTCATAAGCTTGGGTGATAGCATCGACTGTATGATATAATATAGGAATAGAGATGGTAGTAGGTTTGGGATGTGTGTTAGATATACCAAGTGTGGAGGAAGGAAGGAGGGATGTACACCCTAGTGTTTGCTTATGTCTAATGGCTGGAGGAAAGGACTCAAGAGTGACCAATGAATTGCATGTTGCTATGTAGAGATCATAAAGATGAAATGGTATGCATGAGATCATATATATGAATGGTATACCAATATATGTAAAAATGTTCTTTCCATATGACAGAGATAAAGCAACATATAAAAAATATAGATTGATATGAAAAAGTAGAAAAGAGTGTGACATGTGTTATGATATCTCTAATGTAATGAGCATAATAAATGTGACATTTAGAAAATAGATAGTTAGAGAAAGCAAGTGTGCATTAATGCAAGAGTGCATAAAGAACTTTGGCATTTATTAGAATATTTCGAATGAGCTTAGTATGATAAACTTGTAAAAATTTCCATGTGAGAAACAAAGAACAAAGGATATAAAACATGAATTTTTGTATAAAGTCATATAATTTTTTGATGCAATATGACATTTCGAATGCATTTAGAAAAATAAGTTTGAACAATTTTCCATATGAGTGAAAGAGAATACATATAAAAAAATTGGAATCTTGTGCATGTTTAGCAGTGAATTTTATAATATCATCTCTTATTATGAAAATTAAGCATGAAATGCAAAGAATGAAACTTTGTACTAACATATGATAGACTTCATCATTCATGTACATGATAGGACCAATAATGGCCTCTTTAATATTTGCCAAAAATGTAAAAAACATGTGTAAATAAGTGAAATCCATTATTATTTTATGCAAGTTTGAAGCTTATATGTAAGGTGATACCTCAAGAAGCAATGGGACCTAGTGTATGCAACTACGGTTTTGAGACAATTTTTTGGGAATTTACTATGAATTTTTGAAATTTGAAGTGATTTTTTGATTTTAATATTCAGTCAAAATTTGCAAAAAATAAGTGGAATATTACTTGAAAATTACTAAGATTTAGTTGATGCAACTAGGGATTTGAAATGATTTTTTTCAAAATTAATGTAATAATTTTAAAAATTTGCTATAAATTTGTAGAAATGAGCTTGAAAAATTTAGGAAAAATAAGAAAATATTTCTAAAATTAGCAATATATTTTTCCTATTGGTTTGAAAGTGTTTGTATGCAAATAGGACTTAGTATGTGCAAACTAGGGTTTAAGTGAATTTTGAAAATATTTCAATTAATTTTTAGTTTTATGATTTTTAAATTTAGGAAAAATCAAGAAAATATTGCAAAAAATTAGAAATAATTATCCCTAGGGTTTCTAGGTTTTTTGTGTGAAAATTCAAAGTAAGTCGGGTTCACCAAATGTTTTACTAAATTTGGAAAACTATAGGTTTAATTTCCTAAATAGTAAAGGGGTATAGATTAAGGGGCAAATCAGTAAATAAAATGTGCCTTAATTAACCTACTGATTTATTGAATATAGAAGTGCTTAATTGATTTCTAAAAATAGCAAACAAGGGGATAGAGAGTAAAAATTAGTTGATTCTGGGCTGAGATGGAGGAGATAGAGGCTACAAATTGATGATCTAGTTGGGAAAACTATCAAAAAAAAGACCCAAAAGTCTATTTTTTGCCTAGAAAGGAGCACTAAAACTGGGACACCTGGAGGTCTAGCACTGTAGTCCAAGTTTTGGTGTTGTAGTCCTTAGTGTTTGAGCTTTTTAAGGTTTTTGGGTTTTGTTTGTCTGCTTTAGGAGACCATGTGCCTGAAATATTGAATCTTAGTTGTTCACGAAGCTCCTTGTGTAATTGATGTTATCTTCAAGGATCTTAGTTCCTCTTCATGCTTTATAGGTGATCTCCAATCCAACTGAAAAAGGGGTTAGTGTGTAATATGCATTGAACGTGTAATCACACCTCATGTGTGGGCACGTAGCCTACATACCAATACTTTGAAGAGAGATCAAGGCCAATGTAGATCTCCCAATTTGAATGTGTATTGTGAAATCCTATGTATGCAATTTAAGTGTATACAAATTTGGGAAAGCTTGAGATGACTCATGACTGGTGTGAGAGCTTGGATAGGTTAGAAATAATAGTGGTTAGCTATAGGCAAATAATAGGAAGATTTTCTTGAGTGTGCTTAGTGTATTTCTATCTTGTGCCTTTTGAATGATTGTCAACCCTTCTAAATGACATTTGAATGGGATTTGATATATAAATTAGTGATCTTAGGTTAGATGAACTCACATTAGGTTGAGAAGGGAAAAGATAAAGATTCAGGAAAATCTGACCATTTGAGGCTATTATGGACTTGGATAACAACGTTGGAAAGTGGACACCCTGAATCCCAGCACTGTAGTCTAACTTATGGCACTGTTGTCTAGGGGGAAAGGGAACCTGGGAGAGGAGTTTGAGATAGCAGGGGTTGAATCTAGAAGGCTTCGAATGTATGGTAAATAGTGAAAATATGCCTAAGTGGGTTGTGTAAGTGAGTAGGAAAGACCTATGGTTTGGGTGTCATAAGTCATGCTCAAGTTGTAAAAATTTCATTTTAGTATGACTACACCATATGAGATAGGGGAGATAGAAAGAAAAAATAGACTCACTACTCAAACAAAGAGAAGGAAAAAAAATATCAAAGAAATCAAATCACACTCTAAAAGATACGTTAAGCCTTAAAGTTTTAATTAATCTTAATTTTGGCTTATTCTTTAAGAAGATGTGTAACTAAAATTTGTTTGTAAAATGGGTACTAGAGAGGAAGTCTAAGGTTAGTTTCAGGTTGTGTTTAGGTGCTAAAAAAGAATCTGTATTGGAATCAATATGTGGCTTGGTATTGGGGCCTACCCCCTCACTTCACACACCACATTGATAAGGGTGTCAGGTGCTTAGCCAATATATATTGATGTCTAGAGATTATACTCAACCAGAGAGTTGAGTTAGTTCTCCCCTTAGTAATGACCTCCAAGTAGGATCATCAGGAAAGGGTAAGGTTATTTCTAGGTGATGAAATCCTAGTTAGGCCTTGTCTCAAGTTTGTTTGATGCTTAATTAGTGAAATTGGTTCAATTAAGTGTTTACAATAAAGAGTGAAGCTAAAATAGATTACTTTACTTTTAAGTTAAGTTATGTGAACTAGAATTTCAAGTGGTTGATGTATGCACTTGATTTTAAGCCCAAAATAAACTTTTGATTTTGTTAATGAGCATAGAATAGAGAGAGAATGCAAGCAAACAAGAACCCAAGTAAAGACACAAGCGTCCCATCGGGTGTGCTAGAATGTTTCAATGAATTTATTGCTTATTATTGGAAAAGATTAAAGAAGAAACTAAGTATGGGTATGGTTGAAAAACTTATTTTATTATACATGTATGGAATTACAAGATTGTGAAGAGCTCCTCTTTGGCTTGGGAGGATGACCTGTAGATAAGAAAGCACTAAAACAAACTTGTTTGTTAGATAAATAGTTGGGTGAATTGCCTAGTGATAGCTAGATCCCAAAAGCGAGAGCTTCTTTAGGGGATGTCAATCCACATGTTTTAAATAATAAAGTTTATAAAATATAAAGGAAAATACTTGCATCAATAAATTAAAGGCACTAAAATTGAATACAAGAATGCTTACTCAAAAAATAGATTAGAAATGATTAGATTAGTGATAAACTATTAATACTAGTGCTAAGGGTCTACTTTAGAAAATCAGATAGGAGTCTATGAACAAGCAAGAACACCAAAAACTAGGTTTGATTGGGTGTAGGTAGGTGAAATTAACTTGCTTGTTTTTACTACCACAATGATCATTGGCAGTTGGGCTAACCATCGATAGCTAAGGTGACCATCAGTGGTTGAGACAACCATCGATAGTTACTATATATGGATCTGGGTTGATAAAAAGGTTGATTGATGAGATCTAAAAGATGGATTCTGAGAGATGGGTAAGACCTAGGTTAATTGTGAAAAGCAAATAAACTAAATGAATACTAAAAAACAATTACCTGTCTTACCAAAAGTTGATTGGGTGGATGGTTGAGGTAGTTGCCCTGTTGGTAGAATCTAGATTGATTCTGACAGAGTATTAGTAACTCAGAAATTCGTAGAGAGGCAATGACAAATTGACTCTTTGATGTGGTAGCTAGTTTGTTGGACTGTTGATAGTGATTGAATTGTAAAAATAAACTCTTGGATGCACAAGCTCTTGATAATGATTGCATATCCCTTTCACCTCTTTGCTCCTCTCTTCTTATAGGCAAGGAAAGAGAGTTGCAACAACATGTGAACTGAGCCTCTTAATTATAATTCACATATGCAATGGCTCACAACAAGATTTAGATAAGTTATTTTTAGAAAAATAAGGTAGATAACCTACATGTTAGTTATTAAGGAGGTGGACCCTAACCATTGATAGTCAGGGTGATCATCGGTGGTCAACCTGATCATCAATGATCAAGGGTGAAGGGTAAAATAGGTAAAAGCTAGGGTAAAGGCTAGGTTAAGCCAATATAGTTAAACTAACTATGAACTAGGCTCAGTTATGGGTTAGAGTGTTGAATGGTCCCAAGGGGATCCTAAGGCGGTTCAAGGGTGTTACGACATTCCAAATCATAGTGTGCATATTTTCATGTCTACAATGTGCCCACTCCATATGTGGTGCAACAACTTCAATTACGTGGGGCTCAACAACTTCATTTGACTTCTTCCCTTCATGCTCTAAGAGAATATTTTTTAATAGGGGAAATATCCCATCTATTTACAAGAGGCACAAGATCTTTGTCAGCTCCTGTATTTCAGCCTCTTGGTTATCTTGATTTCTGCATGAGGTGGTAGTCTGCACTTCTAGATCTCTATCCAGCTAGAGCTCTCCCTGCAAATTTATATTACACTCATGGCTTGTTGCAAGATGTCCGTTTGACATGTTGGGCTAGGGTAGGGCATATATTTTAGCTCAAGCTACTCAATGTTCTTAGTGTGGCTTAGTTTTCCATATTCTAGGTGCAACTCTTATGTTGGTGTAGTTGGCAGTTGAGTGGTAAACCCACTCCATGTGGTTGCCTATACCTTGATCAACTCTATACATACTAGTTGCACCTTTGGATCCCAATTTATATCTTTAAGCTCTCACCTTATCATCCCTGTACCCCTGTCGACACCCATTTTGCCTTGGATTAGCTTTTTATACAAGTTGGGGCACTCTTTGACTATATGCGGTCTTTGATAATAACCACACATTAAATGTGTCAAGAAGTCACACTGATAGAGTTCGGTTGACTCACACTTGTAACATAATCATGATGGGAATCTTCCTCCACCACATCCTCCACCTCGCCCTCTAACACCTCTTTGGTTCTAATATCCATCATTTTGTTGGCTGTAACCCTCATTTCCCTAGTTTTCCTGCCCTTCAACTATTGTAATGGCCTATCATGCACCTCTCTCCATGTTTTGGTGCATTTTATCAATGCCTCAACATTCAAATATGTTGTGAGTGTAGGCATCACACAACTTGTAGTAGATGGTTATGATAACCCAACTAGTACATTGTAATAAGGGATAGTTATAAACATCATGTGCTTCATGATAAAATTCATAGCTGAGAAGCAGTTTGTGCATGTTCCTCTGAGGGTATTTATTTATATTAGACCCCTCCATCTCACACTTAGTACACCAAAATATACTTTGAACATCTTGAGACAAACTAATGGTTAGATTCTGTAGTTGGGAGGCCAAAGACACAATTTGCACCTCTATGAATGGGCTAATGCCTCTATCGACACTCCCAACCACCTCGATTTTGAACATGGCTTCAAGCACTTCTTGAAGGTGTATGTATGTTTTCATGGATAGAGCCCTTCTGAAAGGCACTAGCAGTCCTCCAATGAACCATTATGCATGTTGGGAGGAGTAAATATCATAAGGGAGATTGGAGAGGAGGGTTTTGAATATTGCATCATATAAGTGCATGTTTTTTGACAATCCCTAGTTGATCTCTTTGAGTACGATGATGCTCTATAACTCAAAATCAAGTATATCAAACTCCTATAGAAAAACCCCTTTCAAGGTGTCATAATCAACCATAGCCTAGTTAGGATCAAACTTCCTATACCAAGTATGGGCACAATCAATCAAGGTTGTCACAAACTAAGTTTACATATGATTGAATTGAGTTATTCCCCAAGCATGCCATTGTAAGTCACACTTGAGCACATGATCTATGGCATTTTCCATACCTCAGTACTCTGGTAGGTGCATGGTCATCTCATAATAGATTTGGGGCTAGGGAGAAGCCAATTCCTGAGGTGCTTGTCCTCTTGGTGCTTGTCTTGGCATTGGTCCTCTAAGGCCTCCAACTATTATGCCAGGCATTGGTCTGATGGTTACTATTGGCACCATAGAAGATGACAGAACTATATTACAGACTAGTGGTGCAAGGCCACTTCCTATGGGTTATTGCCTAAGCTGTGTAACTGACATTGTATGAACTGGGGTAGTTGTGCTCACATTTTGTCTAGTTGGGATAGCACCTCAAAGTCTATAGGTATCTTCCCTTACCTCCTTGTATGGGATAACTTATTCAATCACAAAGTTCTGGTCTAAATTTAGAAAATGATCAAAGCATATGTCAACAACAAGGTCAGTTATTTAATCTTCTATTTTCGGGGAATCAGATGCATGAGCTCGTACCATAGGTTCAAAGGTGGTAGGTGCATCTGGGACATCTTCAATGGTCAGTTTCTAAAGGGACCCCAAGCATTCACTCATCAAATATGGAGCTTGTTCCAAGGCTTCAAGGGCTCCTTCCTCTAGGCATGACTACCATTCAAGAGATCCTTTCCCATGCCCTTCCTTCTTGATATGGGTCCTCTCAACACTTCTAGGTTCCAGATCTTCTATTAATCCATGCCTCTTCTTATTATAAGCCTGTCTCCTGAGCTCTCAGTTGTTAATCTACTCATCTCTTTCCATTTTGCCTCACCTACACGTCCCCTTCTTTTCTATTGTGCTACTCATATGCAAGAAGGCTTTAGCCCTCCATCCTCATTTTTTTTGAAATCATAATCTACCATCAACTTCTTGAGTTCGGTGCTGAGATTTTTCATAAATGTGCCTCTGGGTTCATGTAGGAACTGGTATTCTACTTTCTTAGGGTAGGATTACGTCGATACTGTGAACTCAAGCATGTAGCTATTTAGTGCCCCTTTCCACCATTTTTATGTGGCTCTAGTCCAAGTGGCATCTAAGTTCTCCAACCTCTCTAGGCATTCTTTCATCTACTTAAGGTGTTGTCCATAACTTTGGTTTATATGGGTTACATAAGTAGCCAACCAGTGGTACACTTGCTCGGTAGTTCACAAAAGAAAACCTCATACAGGGCATCATACAAGTGGTTTTGGACCCACTTCCTTGGGTTCTACCCTCTACAAGTCAGATGCCTTAGTGCAAAGCTATCTTCCACTCATTCTAGCCAGTGCTCAATGTTCTCGAGGGAGAGTTGGAGCATTGTCCTGGTGCACCATTGCAAAAACAAAATTCAATAGTCTTGAAAATGGAACCAAAATATTGTATAAAAGTAGGCTTTCTGGTCATGGCCTAGTCACGTGTCTACCTAGCTCTCCAGGTCAGATTTAAGCTTATTCTAGGGGGCACAAGCCATAATGATTCCTATGACACTCAACATTTAGCACTCGACTGTGCTAGCATCAATCTACATAAGGCACAAGCTTTATCTTCTCACTTGAAGTGTAGCAGAGAAGGGACCAGGGTCTGTGTTGGACTAGTTATGTCATGGCATAACACTGTTCTTTAGAGGCTTGGTTTAGTGCAATGATGGTTGTGAATTCATAGGTGTAAGCCTTGAGTTTCATGGGTTCAATGGCATTCATGGGCTTAAGGGCCAACTGGGTGTCAGCTCAAAGGACTTAACCATGGTCTTACACTTAGGCATGGGTTTCATTTGGGGCACAGGGTCTTAACCATACTTAATGCATTTCATATCACGAGTGTAAGGTTCATTTTCAGTTGTAGGTCTGCCATGAGCGAGTCAAGTTATAAACCTAC
Organism: Torreya grandis; assembly: GCA_037957365.1. Classification (NCBI taxonomy): domain Eukaryota; kingdom Viridiplantae; phylum Streptophyta; class Pinopsida; order Cupressales; family Taxaceae; genus Torreya; species Torreya grandis. The sequence continues at coordinate 1,057,108 of JARHVA010004440.1, forward strand.
AAGAACTTGTCCATACATTCAACAAGGTAAAGCTTGCAATCAATAAACATACTAAGACTTAACCATTTAGTTCATTAACCATTTGTGCAAAGCATTTTTCATTAATATGCTAAACAACAATACATGCATAGTCTGTATAAACTGAGCATAAGCTCGACTTAAGCTACTATTGATCCAGAGGCTCATAGGGGAGCTTTAGAAGCATCCTGACCTACTTCTATCTTCTAATGGTAGCTATCCAACATCAATTTGCCAGAGCTTCGTTACTCCAGTTCGCCTCTCCCTTTTTAGCTAAACTCGACTTCCTTTTATAAGCTTTGAAGTGTCTTAGGTTCATGGGGAATGGAACACGTTGATCGCGAAGCTGGCACTGGAGGTATGCATCCCGTCACCTCCACTATGCTTTGTCTTTAATGTGTAGTCACTATTTCATGTGCCCACTTCCCAATGCTTCGTGATTCAAAAGGAGTCGTTTGTCTTTAATGGTCGATCATTGTCATATGCCCCTGCTTCCTAATGCTTATTAGAGTTGTTAGGTACCAGTTAGCTCGTGCCGCTAGAAGACAAAATAACAACCATTCACCACGATTACTTGTCGAGTTGATGCGGATCCACTAATTAGCATGAAATGAGGCCCGACAAAATTTATTAATTACATTTTCAATTTTTTTAAAAATATATATTTTTATTTTCAATTATGTAAAATAAGAAAAATAAATTATAAAATAACAAAAATGACATTGAAAAAATAGAAAAAAATAATAAATTATATTAAAATATATTAAATCTAATATTTTTAAGTTTTTAAAATATAAAACTTAAAAAAATAAAATAAAATATTATTTTAATATTAAATGACCTTTTAAAAAAAAATTGAAGTGATTTTATTAATATGAAGTTTATAAGGAACAATCTTAACATGCAACTTTTTACTCACATAAAAGTGATACATTAATATCACTAAATAGTTATAATTGTATGTAATTATGATCATAATTATACAAATTTTTGCTGTTACAAGATAGAAGCACAATCACCATTTATGATAGTAATCTTTACAATCAATTATATAATAAAATTAATATAAATTAATTTGAAAATAAATTTATATAAAAAAAAACAAAAAAACAAAACAAAAAAACCAACCCAAGTTCATATGTTGAATTAAATTCTAACCTTTTTATGATTTTAAATGTAAGGGTGGATGACCCTCAAGACATAAAAGTATTGGAAACAACAGATAATGCCAAGACTGAAGATGTTTAGGTAAATAGTCCAACTAAAACTTTTAGTTTTCTAGAAGTAACAAGTATATACGATTGAGATAATGAAAGCCATCTGTCTTTAGAAGCATGTTTGATAGTCTCCTTTTATTTTTTTTGTTTTGCTGGTTGGTTGATAATAAGCATGTTTAATTGAGATTTTTTTTTGGGTGCAGTATGTTTAGTTAATCTAAATTTTAGATCGTGAATATCAATTAATTTTTTTTATATATATTTTTAAAAAAAAAATTAATTTCAATTTTTAATAAATAATAAATATATTTTAATATTAAAAAATATTATATTTTTATGAACAATAATTTATTATTAAAATACTTCATAATATTATATTATATATAAATTTTTAAAAAAAAATTACATAACAAAATACTTCATAATTTTAAGTATTCATCTTTTTAAAAAATGTTTTCGTTACAATTCACAACCAAAATTACACGCTTCCAAAAGCTTCACTCACAAGTTATGTCAGTTTACACTATAAGCTGAACAATTTTTTTATGGATTATATACATAAATAAAAACATAAACTTATCTTTGAGTTGTGGACACCAGATTGATAAATAAAGAATGAGATTTTATTTTGATAAATCCAAAGGTTTGGATGGCCATTACAGTTGTGCAGGTTTTGACAGCGACCTCCGACAGTCTGAGGCGCCGTCCGTAACATGCCGCCCGATTTCTGCTGACAATCTGTGGCTTTGCGTTTTTGCTTGGGAATCGAATTTTAATGTCCATTCTAATGCATTTACTGTTGATGGAGATGGTTTTATCGTTTGTTTATCTACAATATGAAGAAACCTAAAAACAAACTGGATAGTTTAGGGGTCGTGATATAGTCAAACGCAAAAAACAAGTTTTTAAATTCTCTGTGGGGAATATTGTGTCTCCTTATAGTATTGCACATCTGATTTCAGGGAATGCCACAATGGCAGCCAGTTAGGGTTCAGTTTCAGGTTATTATTATTTGTCATTTGGGTTTCTCCTTCCAGAAACGATATTAATCAATAATGTATGAGCATATGATATTAATTAGGCACTGTTTCTGACACGACTTAAATATATAAAATCTTAATTCAATTTAGATATTCGGCGGTTGGAATTGAATACATAAAGGAAGTTTCAAAATATATATCCATAAAAATACAGAAAAAGGGAAGTGAGTCTTTAATTTTTTTTTTTGATATTTAATTTTGTATTTTTTTTTAAAAATAAATGAAGGTAAAATGAAGGTGTTGTTATGTTCAGGTGTTACTATTCTAACTCAAGCAAAGAAATTTTATAGTTTGTACTTTTTTTTAATTCATATTTGGATGGTTTTCTTTAAATTTTGTATTTTCAATAATTGAAAATGAAAAAAAAAAAAAAAAAAAAAGTTTAAATTGAATTGTAGATTATTGTTGTTTAATGGGTTAATTTTGTGAGATATGAATGTTAATTTATATTTTTGTTGTATGAATTATCGTTTGACCAACACAAATCCTTTTTAGAACAATTGGTAATAGGTGTGTGTGGGCAAGTGCACAAAGTTGGGGGAAAAAAAAGACTTATTTGTGGATATGTTTTCCATGAAAATTAAGAAATTTGAACTTATGTAGATAATTTGAGGTGGCTACACACAAAATTTGAGGATCATGTAAGCACATGAATTGTAGCATTTTGAGTCTAATTTCCAAAACATTATTTAAAAAAATATATGGTTGAGTATAACTAGGTCAAATATCTATTTTTTGAATAAAAACTCTTTTTTTTTAAGAAAAATAGAGTAGATAGTTCGTTGTGTGACTCATTTTTTTAGCATCATTTAATATTGTTTAAAACAATTTAGTGAAACTTTAGATAAGATCATTTAATTTGTAACCTATATATTTTTTAAGTTTTCAAAGATTTAAAAAAAAATTACAAGTAAATAGATTTTAAATAGTGACAAAAAAATGTATAGCCGATCGTGCAACCTCGTAACTACTTTAAAAAATAAAATTAGGTTTTTTAATGCTTGTAGAATTAGCCCTAATTTGTAACCATATAGTTAGAAATCGACATAGATTGAAACCTTAAAGTAGTTCAAAAATTATATATTTGGAAAGAGGAGAACATGCTCGTCGTCATGGTAATAATTTTATAAATTTTCTTCTTGAAATTTGTAGTGTATTCGGCGATAGAAGGTGAATTTTGTTGTTTTCTATCGAAACTCTCAAATTCAACTATGTGTTGAAAGGTCTAAGCCTTTGGCTCGGTCATCCAACTCATTTCTGAGCCAAAAAGCTTGGTTTTTGAATTCGAATTGAACATAATATGTACGCGTTATACTTCCATCGCATCAATAAAACAAATTTTGAACACCTTTATGCTTATCTATTTATTATGATATATATTTATTTATAGTTATTTAGTTCACATTTATATTTTTATGTTAAAGTGGAGTTTGTCATGATATACACTACCACAAAAAGGACATCATGGATAAAGTGATGCAATTTTGGTGAGTTTGCACCTGCATCATAATTTTGACTATATAGAACATGATTTAAGTCTCAAATAGAATTGGATTCGTTACAAAATGAATGAATGAGTCATTTATTTTAATGGTGGAGGAAATTATGATCAATTTTAACCTCTTGAACATAACTGCATGTATAGGATGTGCTTTAATGCTAAATTAGCTTAGATTGAGTGAATCGGTGCAATCAATGATATCATTTGAGCAAATTCAACCTCATAAACCTAATTTTGACTATAAAGAATTTAATTTGGGTATGTCGGCCCCAATGCCATAACTATATAAGTCAAATAGTCCACTTTTTGAATCTTAAGGCAATTAGAGTTAATTTGATCCCCTTCAACCTAAGTGCATGACTATAAATATGATTTGGGGCTTGATCAACTCTAATTTTATCAAATAATGAAGCAAAGAATCATTTAGTTCAATGACATATGTAAGTTTGACATGTATAGGATGTGGTTTTAGGCTCAATAAACTCAAATGTCATCATATAATGAATGAAATGGTTGATTGGTTTAATTGTGGAGCAAATTAGAGTGAATATGAGGCCCTTGAACCTAATTTAAACTATACAACATGATTTGAGGATAAATTGTCTTTGATTTCATCTTATATTGAGCCAACTGGTCAAATGGTGCGACTTGTTACACAATTTTTAAAAATTTGAGCCACAATAACTTATTTTCAATTGTATATGATGTGATTTAAGGAGTGAAATTGACCTTAATGTCATTGAACATAATGAATCAAATAGTTGATTGTTTCAATCAAAGAGGAATTTGAGGCCAATTTGAGCCTCTTCAACCAAACTACAAGAAAACTAAAGAATTTATTCTCCTTTTGGCATGTCAATTTCAAGGGATATTAGTCGATAAGGATAAAAAAATAAAAGAATTTAAAATGTGTATTTTTGTGTGATCAAATGTTGGACAACTACGAAATCATAGTATAAATATTTAAAGGAAAAAAAGGAGAAAGGATGATTCTTCATTCTTCATTTCATCAGATTTAATATTGCACAAAATTTGTCGGTAAGTTCATGTAAGTGCAGGGTATGTGCACAGATTTGGGGGACAATTCCATGGACATTTTAGGTAACACAATCATTTTATTAAATAACATGATCATATTATTTAATTAATATGATCACATTGTTATTTAATAATGTGATCATGTTATTTAATTAACGTGATCACATTATTAAATACCATGATCACATTATTAAATAACTTGATCATGTTATTTAATTAACATGATCATTTTATTTAAATTATGTCTCAATAATTATTGAACCATAACGTGATCACATTATTGAAAAAATAATAACATGTACGTGTTAGTGTAAATTCAAATAATGTGTACGTGTTGTATAACACATACACGTTATATAATGTATTATACATATAAGTTTACATTTATATTGTTATATTTATTTTATTATACTTTAAATTTATTTTAGTAAATATAAGAAATCAGGATCACTCAACATTTGATAAATTTTATCTCTCAATTACATGCCTTATGATGTGGAAAATAATTTTTCAAAATCCAATGAGGTCAGTACGTAGGCATTTTTAGGGTTTAAATATTAAACCTAAGGATTTTAAGACATAAATTTTATAATAAATATCCATTTTTGATAAATATAGTCATTTTAAAGGTTTTTGTGCCTTTAAAATTGATTCTTGGCATTTCTAAGAGTCATAGGTTTGTCAAAATTGAAATTTGCAAACCACTTACTTTGAAATTGATGCAAAATAGTGTGATTAGGGTAGCATATGTCACATTGATGACCTATACACATCAAACAACCACTTTGTGTTAATTTCACTTGTTCATCATTCCTCCCTCATCCTTGGTCACTTCCTACTCATGCCTTATCACCCCTAATCACTCTCTCATCATTATTCATTGTCCCTAGTCACTCCCTCATTGACCCTCACTATCCCTAGTCATCTCTAATCACTCCCTTATGATCCTTTATTACTCCCTCATTGACCCTCCCTATACCTCATCATCCCTAAATAACTCACTCCTCATAACTCCTCATCCCTCATCACTCCCTCATTGATCCTCACCATCCCTCATCATATTTAATCACTCTCTCATCATCCCTAATCACTCCCTCATTGTCTCTCTCCATCTCTCATCATCCTTGATCACTCCCTCATTAGCCTTTATCATCCCTAATCACTCCCTTAGAATCCCTCATCATCTCTAATCACTCCCTTATTGACCATCACCATTCCTCATCATTTATGATCACTCTCTCATTACCCCTCACCATCCCTCATGATGTAGAGCCCTATTGCATACTCTGCTTGTCCAAGTTCTCTACCAATATCCACCTAACTTTCACTTTATATTTTCTTTCTTGATCTCTATCTTTAGACCCTACATACATTTCAAATTCACATCTACATTTTATTCATTTCATTTATTCTCCACCATTCTTCAGATGGTCTCACTAAACTCTTCATTCTATTCTCCTTAATGCATTCAATCTCTCTTACTTTGAGACTATCCCCCTTACTAGTATTTATGATTTATAACAACTTGGATCAAATAATGTCTCTGGTTCCTTAGGCTTTAATAGGGATCTAATAAAATTACTTCCACTCCTTTGATTTCTCTCTAACTTCTTCTCAACCCTAATTAAATTCTCAACACAATCCTCATATCATACACTACCTCTTACTCTATCATAGACTCTTCTTGTATGGACTCAAATCATCAAATCAACCTCATTTATGGATACCTTGTAACTTATTCCATCTCTTCACAAATTTCTAGGATTTGGTTCAACTATTTGATAGCTTCCTTTGGCTCTTTCTACTCTTGGATTAGGTCTTTAGGTTTCCTTCTACACTGTCTACCACACATTCCTCCCCCATCTATACTTACCCATATTTACACAACTTAAAAACACTATATTATCTTTGTGCATGTTGAAATCAAAATTTTCACCAAATTTCATGAATTATTGATAGTTACAACTCCTAAAAAATCACTTTGGAAGTATAAACCCTAATACATGGTGTGGACTAGTTTTACAAACTTGAGAAGGGTCAAAATGAGATTTCAATCTTAAAAAAGCATTTCCAATGAATTTTATTGTTGGATTCGGTATGATTTTACCCTATGTACATTTTTCAAGTGTTATATTTCCATTTTTAAGATACAATAGATTGATTTAACCAAATTAGAATAGACTGTGTACCCAATCACAGGTCTATAATAATATGAGAATAGGTTATTTGTTCTAATTCATTATAAAAATGGTTATAAATAAACATTAAGGTTGAAACTCATTTGTAAACTATTTTTACACTTTAAAAAATAATTCCTTCCATCTATAACACTCAATTTGTCAATTTCCATGTGATACCACTTTGACTGTGTTCAGTTTCTTGATGACTGTAGGACTGTGTTAGTTTTATTTTTGCTCATCCAAATATATGAAATCTACTTGAAATACTATAAGACTTAATTATCATATCATAGTCAACTAAATAACATATACATTTAAATTTTCAATGTAATACATGCATATACCTTCTCACATAAATGTATACTCATAACTTTTACTCATAGTAGATAGGGTTATGTTGTTCAACACAAAATGTCCTTAGTAGAATAACAACATAAAATGTTTAAAGACTATTAAAGAATTGTTATTTCAAGTTAATAATTACTCATACATTCCAAAAACCCACCAAATATAATCTCCTCTTCCACAAGACTTTGACCTTCATTTAGATTTCAAGGCATAGTTTGTAAAATCATAGGGTATATAGTTTGTAATTTGAACATTCAAAAGACTTGGAACTAAAATAAAAAATGATATAATAACCATCAAATAAAATGTATTTTTAACTTACAACTCACACCAAGATCATAAATAACTTGTTACTAATCATTTTTCATGATCATGCACACTGTCAACTATCTTTGAACATATTTAAGAAGATGTAGGGTCTATTTGCTTTCTTGTTTGTAAATAATCAAAATTTGTCTTTATTCAATTATTTGGGGTTATTTACATTAATCCTTTCGAATCCTACCTCCTCCAAATCTCTTTAATCTAAATATAAATATAAAATAATACATGGACAAAAGTCTTATTACCAAATAGCCATCAACTGAATTCTAACTTCTTTTGTATGTTGAGAGTGTCCTCAACTAACTAAACTACTAACATATTTCTTAAATATGAGTTTAGGTATAAGTTTTTTAACATCCTAAAATCCTCACTAAAGTTTAACTATACCAAATTAAATGTTGGACTTCTTGAAATAAGATTGAAGTCTCTATGAAAGTTCAAAAAATCAAATGAAAGATTTGGCGAGAAAGTCCAATACAACTCTAATTCAAAATTGACATAAAACTAGAAACTTAGAAAGACTCCTATAGATTTATTATGACCTTTACCACCTTCTAAAGACTCAAAACATGTAAACCATATCACTATTTATATTTGGTAGTGATTCTCCTGCATCACCTCATCATCTCTAATCACTCATTCCTCATCCCTCATCTCCCCTAGTCACTCCCTCATTAATCCTCACCATCACTCATAATCCCTAATCACTCCTTCATCCTCTATAATCACTCCTTCATCCTCCATAATCACTCCTTCATTGAACCTCACCATCCCTCACCATCCCTATTGAATCCCTCATCATCTCTAATCAATTCCTCCTCATCCCTCCTCATCCTTAATCATTCCATCCAATACCTTGATGGTGGTATTTTGTTGGGGTTTAAAAATTTTAGGAGATACAAGTGGAGAGTTGAGTGCTAGCATAAAATATAATCTACATAGTGATCAAAATGATGTGGAGGCAAATTTGAAACATAATTATTTAACACCTATGAAAAATATGGGCCTATTAGAAATGATGTAATTCACAATTGAAAATCTACCAGAAAAAGAGAAGCAAGTAAAACCAACATAGCACCAAAAATGGGTAGTAAATACATGAGGATCACCAAGCTATGGGATTTCCTGAAACCAATCAATTACTTTCCATATGAGGACATTTAATGATCCAAATAATTACATTTAAGGCCTTTTATTTGTATGTCTATTGATTGAGTCATCATACTTGAGAGTGAAAAATATTTTTTAAATAATTATAATAAGTAGTCCAAGATTGGAAAGTGGTTCTTAATTTATAACTTCAATATTCAATCCAATGAAGAGTGTCACACTATGAGCTCTCTACTTGAACATCTCAAGAAGTGGGTACAAGTTATCTATCACTATAAAAAGTTAAGTAGATAATAGATTATGAACCCAATGATATGGTTGGTACTAAAAATATCTCTACTTCCCCAAAAAATAAATTATATGAATTAAAAATATTATTTCATTAACAAATGTAGATCAATGGTGAGACAATACACTTCATCATTTATAATGAAAGTTAGAAGAATTTAATTTCTCCTAATGCTAGTGTATGGTCTAGTGTAGGACTTGAGAAATGGATCACCTAGTAGTGTCACTCGGTGTACAAAATCAAACATTTTAAAGATGCAATCCTTTATGACATCTCACCATTATAGGCATGTGATGTTTTACATGTGGTCAACCATGTGTTTACCATTGACATGTAGTCTATAAAGTAAATCCTTGAAATGTTGTGATAGATTATCATGATCTGAAATACCATATATTATAGTTAGTTAATAAGCTTTCAATCATTAGTGTTAAGAAGTGTAAGAATGTTGTAAGTTCCAGTAAGAAGTATAATATTAATGGTAATAAGTAAATTTAATGACATCCTTATGTCACCATATCATAGTTTAGTTTATCCAATAATAATAAAGATAAAATAATTGAACCATAAACTACATGAATACAAGGATATCTTTCATTCACCTAAATAAGTTCCTACATACTATACACGAAACACTACTATTGATTTGATCCCTTAACTACCTTTACCTCAAACCTATTTATACAACATATCATTTCTAGAGAATTAATAGATCAAGTGGTAGATCCATGAAATCATGGATAATGGACACATTATGCCCAAATCATCACCTTGTAGAAGCCCAATTGTGTTTGTGCCAAAGTTGTGAATCAATTAAAAAGATATTAACAAGATTAAAGTGAAGAAATATTATCCTCATTTAAATATTAAGGCATTTTTATACCATATCCATGGTGTACAAGTCTTTTCAAAAATTGATATTAAGTTTGGGTATCATCATATTCATGTTAAACCTCTAGACTTTTGTAATATAATCTTAAAAACAAAGGAAGGATTGATTAATTAGTTGGTTATGCCTTTTACGTTAACTCATATAATAAATTCATTCATTTCAAGATGTTGAATGACATTACCTATGTCAATTTTTTAATCTACCTTGACAACATCTTAATATTTAGAAAACTTGGGAAGAACATCTACACCATGTTGAACTAGTGTTTCACATTTTATAGAAACGTATTTTTTGTGATAACATGAATAAATGTTTATTTTTCATGTAAGAGATAAAATATTTGGGACACATTACACACACAAGGAGTGCATGTGTGAACATAACCAAGATTCAAGTCATACAAAGATGGGAAACACTAAATAACTTTGCATCTTATTCAAATCTTCTCAGAATTCAAAAATTATAGAAGAGATTTGTGTTTAATTTTTATCTTTTGAATCAAACTACCAAAGGTGGAACTGAATAAAGTTTCATTTAGTCATCTACATAAAAAATATAATTTGATGAGCTAACATTTAGACTTTATTTTGTGTTAATACTTATGTTACTTGACTATAAATTTGGAAGATCATCCAATTCATTCAGTAATAAAATTGACTATCACAAATGGGTATTGATAACACAAGTCCTAGAAAAGAGCTAATTTATATTATAATGCATCTAACAACATATGATTGGAATCAAATATATCTTTAGAGTATATAATTACACCAAATGATGAGGGAATGATTAGTGATGGTAAGGGATGGTGAGGGTAAATGAGGGAGTGATTAGTGATTATGAGGGATGAATAAAGATTGATAATGGATTATGAAAGATTAGAAGTGAGTGATTAGGGATGATGAGGGATGGTGATAATCAATGAAGAGTGATGAGGGATGATAAACCCAATTTATTAGAGATGATGAGAGATAATTAAGGTTAATGAAGGAGTGTTTAGGGATGAGGAGGGTTGAGGAGGGAGTGAATATGGATGAGGAAGTGATTAGGTATGATGAGGGATGAGTAATGAGTTATTATATATGATGAAGGATGGGGAGGGAGTGATTAAGGATGATGAAGGATAGTGAGGGTCAATGAAGCAGTGATTATTGATGCTAAGGGAGTGATTAGAGATGAGTAGGGATAATTAGGGTAAATGTGAGAGTGATTAGGGACAATTATAAATGATGAGAGAGTGATTAGTGGTAATTATGGATGAGTAGGAAGTGATCAAGGATGAGGGAGGGATGATGATCAAGTGAAATTAACATGTAAAGTGGTTATTTGATGTTTGTAGGTCATCAATGTGACCTATGCTACCCTAATAACACCACTTTGCATCAATTTTAAAGTGAGTGGTTTGAAAAATTCAATTTTGACAAAACTGAGACTCCTATAAATTCTATAAATCAATATGGAAGGCACAAAAACCTAAAAAATGACTATATGTTTACTAAAAATTGATATCAATTGTAAAAGTTACATCCTAAAATCCCTAGGTTTAATACTTAGACCCTAAAAATGCCTAAGTACTGACTTGATTGGATTTTGAAAAAATATTTTATACATCATAAGGTGTGAAACTATGATACAAACACTATCAGATGCTGAGTGGCCCTAATTTATTATATTTACTAAAATAAATTAAATGTAAACTCATACATAACATTTAGAGTAGTAAATATAAGCTTATGGCCAAAGTTGCCTTCATGTGAAACACCCACATACTTATGGAGATGGTTTTGGTCTTATAAAAAAATAATGCGTACGCATTATAGAAAGCATATGCATTATATAATGCATACACATTATACAACACATACATTATATATCGTTATATAACATATACACATTGTGTAATACATTATATAATGTATAAAAATTATACAATGCTTACATGATATTTGAATTTGAATCAAAACCCAAGCCTTTAGGATCAGAAATGGCTTGGATTTCCAAGCCAAAGGTTTGTGACTATGCATCTACAGTCAATACTGAGAGTTTTGAGAAAAACTAACAAATTTCAACTTCAATCACTAAATACACTATGGATTTTAAAATCAAAATTTAAAAAATTATTAACATCATGACAAGCATGTTTTCCTCTTTCTAAATATATGTTTTTTTATAATTTTTGGGCTACGTTAAGGGTTCAAACAATATTTATTTCTAACTACACCTTTTTTAGGCCACTATATGTCGCGCATATATATGCCTATTCATGTTTATCTAATTTGTTTTTCATTGATCTAATTACAAAAAAAATTATATGGTAATAAACTAGGCCTAATTCTACACACATTAAAAGAAATCAATTTTTTTTTGAGGTAGTTAGGGTGGGCCACACAATCGAATATCCATTTTTTGGTTAGTTTTTAGAATCTACTTAATTGTAAAATTAATAAAAAAATCATTTAAAAAATTCATAAAGCACTAGAAGATATTATCTAAATATTCACCAAAGTGTTTCAAACAATATTTAACGATGCTCAAAAAATGGTGGGATGAATGGCCATCTATCTACTATGTTTTCTTAAAAAACTAGGAGGTCCTATTCAAATTTTAGATGTTTGACCTACTTATACTTAACCATTTTTCAAAAAAAAAGTTTTTTGAAAACTAGACTGAAAATTTTATAATTTATATTTTTATACCATCTTCAAATTTTGAGTGAAAGCATCTCAAATTATCTACAAAAGTTCAAATTTTTGAAATTTCAAAAAAATCATGTCCACGTGTAGGCCCTTTTTTGTCCATCAAATTTGTGCACTTACCCTGCAATGAGAAATTGTTCTATAAAATAAAGTTGTTTGGAATTTTGGGTTAATGATTTGTCTAATATAAGTGTCTACAATGAGTTTAAAATTTAAAAAGAGTGATGAGATGAAGTATTTTTGTGTCCACATTTAAAGGGATAGATTAGAATTGCGTTTGATTTTTCAAAATGTTCATGGATTGAGAATTAGTCATGGATTTCACAAGCATGTTTCATCATCTTAAATTTGGGAATAATGAAACATGTATGCAAGAAAGGAATAACAAGCATGAATGAATGGAAACCTATACGAGTATTGTCAAGGGATGAATTAGTTTGACTATCTCACTTCACAAGTGGTCATGAGGATCATATTTGGGTAACACATTCTCTATTAATTATTTGTTTTAGAATAAATTGTTTTATTATTATGATATAAGATATTGGTTGAGAGATAACATCTTGGTTTTTGTTTGGAAGGTATGATAATTATATCCTAGAAGCAATACTCTAACCCTATTAGTCAATTGTTACAACGATAAACCCTAAACCAAAATGCAATAATCAAATCCCATTTTATCACAAATGCAAACATGAAGGTAATTAGGGCCATTCTAAACCCATTTAACCTAAATATGAGTCTAGGATGTGATTTGGTCCTAAATTAGCCCATTTTTCCCAAGATATTGAGTTAATTAGTTAATTTTTGGAATTAGTGATGTAAGTTCCAGATGAAATTGAACCCCATGAACCTTGATTTTGTCTATAAAAGATATAATTTGGGGGGGGTAATCAAACCCAATATCATAAAAAGATAAATATAATAGTCCACCAATTCAATCATGAAGTAAATGGGGGCAAATTTGAGCCCCTTCAACCTAACTACAATAGTAAGATGTGATTTAGTTTTAAATTAGGTTTGATTTTGTTATGAATTAATCCAATTAGTCAATTGGTATAATTAGGGACATGATTTGGGAAAAAATTATCAATGTGAACCTAATTTATGTATCAATAATTGATTGTATAGGATGCAATATATGGTTTAATCAACCTAATTTTATGACAAATGCAAACATTAAGGTGATTGGGGCCAATATGAACGCCTTGAACCTAATTGTGAGTCTATAATGTGATTCAAAGGGGTAAATTAGATATTTTTTCCTAACATATTTACCAAATTAGTCCATTGTTATAGTGATTGTTGCAAGTTGGATGAAATTGAACCTTGTGTACCTAATTTTGATTTTTTAAAGGTAATTTTGGGGTCAATTAACCCTAATATCATAACAAAATAAATTAAAAGGTTGATTAAGTCAATTTATGGTCACACAAACATAACATATATAATGCATATGCATTATTGAATCAATAAACAAAAGTCATTGTCCAACATTTATTTTTTGAGAATTCTGACCTCATAGACATTCTCTACATTATTATGAATTTTACACAAATAAGATATGATGAATCAAATTATTCTTTGGGTATCCCAACCTTTAAAAGGAATCAAATTTTTCTTTGCCTAGTCATGGGTGATGGACCTCATTCAAAAAAGAGGAAGAATTTAAAGCACACAATGCCAAATCAATTAAAAGAGTTGAGAGAAAAATAATAGGTATGAATTCAAATATTTCACTTGAGAAAAGGTAAGAACACTATCCTCAATGAGCCAAATGTTTTAGATAATTATTAAATTGAGAATAATTAATTAAATAACAATGATGAACATTTAATTAAAATTCCAAATTATTTTTCAATCCCACATTTAAAGTATAATGTTTTTTATTTTGTTGATGGTGAATCTATGCATGATGATTTAACTCTATCAATGAAGAAAATTTCATGAAAACACATAACGATTAAGTTAACAAAGAATAAAATGTCATCCCATAACTAAACAATGAAACTAATAATGAAAAAACTAGTAGTAAAGATAATGATTTTGAAACACCTTCTTAACAAATTCCACCATTAACAATACTTCCCAGGATTGTGTGTAGAAAATACAAGTACTTAATTAAAGTTGATGAAAACATTTTCAAACAAATGCAAACCAAAAAATATGATTTCCATTCAATAAGACTAGTTTTCAAAAAATTGGGATAATTTATTTGATAAATTATATTTTGATAGTAAAAAATGTCAGGTATTTATTTCATTGATGAAATTGATTAATATGAGATCTACAATGTACACCCTAGGACTAAGAATATCTAACATGGATGATGAAAATATTGAAATTGTTGAAAATATACATGACACATATCATATTGTAGTCCCAAAATCATGTAACAAAGATTGTAATGTTACCATGTGAATGATTATAACTTGTACAATAAGTTGTCAAATGAAAAAAATGATTGATTTTAAAAACTAGCTGACCACTAGACATATATAGAAAAACATTAATGAAAGCAATTATAAGATGCCAAAGAATTAATGATGTCAATACCACTGATATCTAAGCATTTTTTGGTAGACTTACATGAAAGGACAAGGATATATCTAATTCTCTCAAAGATTTATTTCCACAATTTTGGAAATACAATACAAGAGTTTCACCCAATACAATATATGTAGTGAAAAGAAAAGTTGGTTATCATAATATTGAATCACATCTGAAACATTTATTGGATATGACCCAAACATAATTTTAATCTAATTTTCTCTAAAAATATTCACAAATTTCTATTAGTCAAAAATATTTTGAGATGGCCAAACTATTTTGTGTAAAAATGAATAACACATGCACCACTTGTTATTATATGCAACATGTTGAATTTTCAATGCACCATGATGTTTTTCACCATATATGTTTTAATTTTCATACTGAAAACTTTATTTATGAATGTGAAATAGAAGTTATGCCAAAATCAGCCAAGGACTTTATTCCAACTATTTTTTATGAAAGACTGGATGGAGAATTATCTAATAACAAAACATGTTTAAATGAAAATTGTAGCATTTGTGTTGGATTAACAAAATTAAAAAAATATATCCATGAGGCGAGTAAAGGTACAATTGAATAGGAATTAGTTGGTTTGATCAAACACAAATATATGAATTATCAATTAAAAGATAGCAAAGAATCTAAAAGTTGTGAGTTTGTTACAAAATAGATACATGTTTTAGAATTTATGGTCAAATTCAGGGAGAAAAATGTTTATGAGTATGCAAGGCACATACACAAGAATAGATGGTTGGATGAAATTTTCAAGGTAATAAAAGACATATTATCACTTGGTTCTATTGTTTTAATATTTGATATTACTAAGAGTTACACATTCAAACCACAAATAGAAGTTTAGTCATAGTATTACAACTCAATATAGGTTTCTATATTTGAGCATATAGAATTCATGTACGCACATGATAATACAGATATAGATTAAAAAAATTAAGGGAGTACCATTTTTATGTCATTGATAACCAATCACATTGTACAAAGTATGTGCATGTTTGTTTTGAGAAGTTATATAAATAGTTGATTGATAGTAACATTAATTTCAATTAGCATTACATTTGGACAGAAAATTTAACATCATAATTCAAGATTGCATAGATGTTTTACTAGTTAAGTAGGATGCACATTACCACTAGTGTATAACATATTTGGAGTTTTACTATGGTTGGCCCTAGAAAAGAAGAGCATGATAGTGCTGAAGCATGTGTAAAAAGA
Source organism: Torreya grandis (assembly GCA_037957365.1). Lineage (NCBI taxonomy): Eukaryota > Viridiplantae > Streptophyta > Pinopsida > Cupressales > Taxaceae > Torreya > Torreya grandis. The sequence goes on from JARHVA010004440.1 coordinate 1,073,544, forward strand.
GTCATTGCAAGAGAGGAGTTGAAGTTCAAAGATGGTGTTGTTTTGACTAATATAAAAACCATTGTTGAATGGTGTAATGAGAAAATGGGATATGGTTCCCAATAAAATTCTACTATTCTTAGATATTTCTAGTTGATGGAGGAAGAACACTTGGTAAAGTATGATTGTAATAGGATCAAGTGAACTCCACTCATTTCATAGCTCAAATGTAGGTTCTTTTACTATTAATATGAGACTCTTGGCATGTTATTTTTTCTACATGCATGGACTTTGTTTGGAAAAAGAGTGGGTAGATGAATGGAGTTGTAGACCTCTAATTCCAATTGATACATATCAGGTTCCACCAACATTACAACTTACATATATGACACCATTACATGACTTTGACCATGTATATGATCTAGTGCAACCAAGTACAATATTAATCATTAAATACTATTTATTCTCATTATCTATTTTGAAAACATCATTAAAAGGGAATAAATTAAGTTATTTATTCTCATTATCTATCTTGATAAAAAAACATATTTTGCACTTACTGATGATGAATATAATGAAGAGGGGAAAAATTACTACTTATGCTAGTATGTAGAGGAATATAACAAAGTGACTTCCCCATTTATAGATAGATAAAACATTGACTATCCTTCTAGGTCAGTGGTTGTCACTAGAATTTGATTCAATGATATCCTATAAAAAATTTAGATGTATGGTTGTTTGAAGACTTTAAAACACATAGGAAGATACTTTACTATTCAAATTTTGTTCTTGCAACAAATATTCAATTGGTCAAATATTATGGGAGGCTATTAAACAATAATTTATTAGAAATTCATGAGTTAGACCATGAATCTATTATTTCTACTATCAATATTAGAGCAAATCCTAGTGGTTCATTAGATTAAAATTCCAAGGAATGTTGACTTGTCAAATTTAGATGTATTTAATTTTACCAAATTTTATTGATTTTGTAAGTAGTATATATAAATTTAAATTTTAATTACTTATATTTTTTTTAGGTTATTGGTGTCATATAATTTTCCACATTCACGAGGTTGGCACTGCTAGCAAATAATTTCATATTCATAAGTACTAAGTTATTATGAAAAGGGTGTTTTTGAGGCCAAAATGAGTGGTGGGTATCTTGACAAAGCATTATCAAAGGCCACAAACCTGGTCCTAGATTTTATTCATCACTCAAAACATGTTGGCAATACCATTTTTGAGCCACAAAGTATTAGAGTCGGAGTTCTCCAATTGTAACTTTAACTTTGACAACATTTGTTGTCCATATTTACACACTTCTGATTAATAGTGAAATATGGATTTTAAGTTGATTTGGATGTCATGGTCATGGGAAAAATTTAATTTTAATATATAGACATGATCTAAGTGATTTACTTAAATTTGGAGGTCCCAAAGATATAAATGCCAATTAGAGGACAAAAACTTGTCTCTTCATTACAAAAAAGTTGTATCTCAATACTCGTCACTACAACTTTTGCCACAAATTCATATCCAAGGTTTAATTGACATGATTCAAGGTGAAATTATAGGTATTAAACATGAATGTGAAGGACAAATAATTTATAGTTTTTGTTTTATGTATGCCTGAAGTTAGGCTAAAAATGCATTTTTATTATTTTGGAAAGGGCATTCTTGAGGCTAGAATGGGTGGTGGGTCTCTTGACTGGGCATGATCAGAGGTCAATAACCTAGTATTGGATGTTATCCACCACCCAAAATGTGTTAATAATTCCATTTTCAATCCACGAAACACTAGAGGTGGAGTTATTTAACTTCAAATTCAACTTGGATAACAATTGTTGTCAGTGTTTCCATACTGCTAAACAATAGTGAAAACATAATCCCAGGTGGATTTGGATGTCATGGTCATGGGATCATGTGTCATTTTCCTATCTAGACATGCTTTAAGTGAGGGAGTTGCACTTGGAGGTCCCAAATGTATAAATTCCAGTTGGAGTATAAAAACTTATCTTTTCACTACAAATAAGTTACATTTTAGGACCCATTACTATAACTTGTGCCAAATATTGGTCTTGAAGGTTACATATATGTTGTTTAGGTTATACTTATAGGGACTAAACATGTGTTTCAATGTTATTTAGGTTTTTTAAAATGACTTATGGTTTCTATTTTACACACATTTGAAGTTAGGCTAAAAAAGTACATTTTTCATGTATTAGAAAGGACATTTTTTGTTGAGAAATTATAATGTGAATGTAGTTTAGTGTGATCATTAATAAACAAAAGATAATAAAATATACTATTGTATGTGATTAGATATGAAAATAATGTACATTTTATTAGATTCAAATAGTATTGGTTGTTAGAATAATTAATCCTAAATTAGTGATAAGGAAGTTAGTTGTTATTAGTTGTTAGAATAATTAAACTATTATTAGGGAGTGTTGTTTTTTATTAAGGCAGAAAACCAGGGGCCAAACCCTATACAGTCAAAAAATACAAGAAGGCAAGCAAACAAAAGCTGCCAGCATAGGAACAATAGCATAGATTTGAAACACAATCAGAGGCAAAACATAAACAATAGAAAGACCAGAGTCAAAAAGGTCAAAACTAAATAACTATAGAATTAACAAGATCATTAAGTTTCTCATTCTCTGCATTGTCATCATTCCCAGAATTACCCACCACTTCCAACATAGACATATTTAGTATAATTGTATTTCAAAGGCCTTTAGCGAAGACCTTTTCCATCTTTTGAATTCAGTACTTCAAGGCCCCAATTTCGGTTTTCCAATCAGTCTCATTCTCCATACCCTCACCAGCTTCCTCAACATGCATCTTCCCTTTATTATTAGTAGTTCCCATAGAGTCAACACCCTACTCTTCAGTGACCTCAAAAACTTGAGAAGCCTATTTCCCTCTAGTGTCCTCCAAAATTTCCTAGATTTCCAGCTCTTCAGACTCTTCATCCTGGGTTGCTTCGTCTGAAGCACTTTCTGAATAATCAATCAGTCTAGCCTTCGGGGCTGGTTTGCCAGTGATTTGCCCTGACCTGCACACTCTAGAAGGGAAACCTTCCTTACTAATTTTGGAAGGCTTGTGAGGTTTTCCACCTTGGCCCCCTATGGCCCTGCCTGGATTCCCGTGGGTCCCTTCCATAGTCTCTTCAAAATTTTCTTCTTCTCCATCAACCTTCCTCTTCTTTCCCTTTTTACTCATAAAGGAGCTGGGGGTATTAATAGGGGTCTTAATAGGGGTGGAAAAAGGGGCATCATTGGTTTTTGTAGGAGCAGGGGAAACCCATGATTAATCAATTGCATCGCCAAACACTGGGTTTGGGGGAATGTCTTCATTAACACCTCTGATATTCCTATTTGGCTCAAGGGTGTAGTGAAAATTATAGAGACAAAAAATAAGCCCCTAGTGTAGGGGAATAGGTTTTATATCTGAATTCTTAGCCATTTTGGCTCTCACCCTCAGGATAGAGTGTTTCAATGAGGAAAGCAGGTAGAAGGGAAAGCTGATAATAGCATTACATCTAAAATGATTTAACAGAGGAAGGTGGTAGTTATAAAACCTGGTATAACACCCCTCGAGAGTGAAGTACTTCATGAGAATAAAGTATACTCCATCCCATGGTTCTAGAAGTTTGGTGCGCTCAAACCCTCCTTGATACAGGATGAGTTCTTCTCTTTCACCCAGAAATAGTTTGTGACTAGCCATATCCATGATTTTGGTTTTCCTTTGGAGCTTTAAACCTTGCATGGTCATTCTCGTGACCATAGAAATCACCTTTTCAGAGATTTCAAAGCTAATACCGCCCATAGTGACCCGCCTATTCAACCAGTATCTCATGAACTACTCGAACAAATTTTCATCATAACCATTCAACCTTTCCAAATACGGGCTGATACCTCCTTCTTTACAATAATGCCAGACTAATGGATTGTCTTTAAATTCACAGCATGAGATACGTTCAATTTGAATATGGTCTCCCCCCATTCTGTAATTGTAGACCCAGTTGATGAAATTTCCAATTTCTGCCTTCAGCTTCGAACAAGTAGCTATCCCTCACTTCTATTTGCATTGAATACATATGTGAAGGCTCATTTTATGAAATACCCTACCATGAGGACGTCTACTCCCATGATTGAAAATAATTTCCCATTAGTTTTCATGATGTGACCCATGTGCCTCCACCTCATGATACAAAGAATTAATAATGATAATCAAAGAAGTACTAAGGTTATCATTTTCTAAGATCCCCGATGGCCTTCTCCATGTGGACCACCTTCGAAAGCCATCCTTGTCATCAATGTGCATCATTCTGATCTATCGTCTCCTTCTAAATGATCTCCCTAATGTTTAGGGGAATATGAGCACCTTGTCACCATACCCTCCATCCTAAGAATTGCTGACCAAGGTTGGCACAAGCATCAGCGACCTTGTTGCCTTCTCTATAGGTATGGGTAATCTCAACTTCAGAAAACTTTTGTAAAAGAAACTGGATATCAATAATGATGTCTTTTAGCTAGATTCCAATGTTAGATGCTTTATTAACTACATTTATGACCATCTTAGAATCTCCTTGAATATTCAAATTTATTATTCCTAGGGATATAACTAACTTTAATCCCCATAGTAAAGCCATAGCTTCAGCATAGTTATTGCTCTGGCAACCAATTCCACTAGCATAGATAGCAGACATCCATCCTTTTTCATTCCTTATAATTCCTCCTCCACTGACTTTACCACTCAACTTGGCTGCCCCATCAAAGTTGAGTTTCATCTAATTGGGTTTAGGTGGTATCCATTTAGTATGGAGTCTCTGCAAAATTTTGGAATTATCATGCCCAGGGATAAGGTTTAAAACCTTCCATTTGGATTTCAAATTGGGATAGGGGTTTCTCTATAACACTAATATGAGCTGTAGTAACACTTTCCAAGATGGTCCTAGCAAAGGAGTTAAACACCTGAGAAGCATTTCTAGTAGTGTCCCTAAAAATTCTGTGATTGTGCTCTTTCCATAAAGTCCAACTCAAACATGGCAGAGCTTACTTCCATAATTCCTTAATCCAGGGATGTGTGAAGGTTGAGTTCCAGCTAAGAATTACTTCTTTAAGGTTAGAATTTCAAACCCATTCAATACCAAAGTTGTTAAGTATTGTGCCCCATAAATCTTAGGCGAACTCACAGTGGATAAAGAGGTGTGAAACTGATTCCTCTTTTGAACCACACAGAAAACATCTGTTAACCAAAGTAAACCCTCTCTTTTGAAGGTTTTCCTAAGTAAGGATTTTGTTATGGGTAGCAGCCCACCAAAACAAGTTGATCTTTGGAGTAAGTTTATGATTCCAAACCTTTTTCCATACCTCCTTATTCTGAGCTTTGGGAGTAAGCAGATGGTAGGCAGATTTGATAGAGAACGACCCATTCTTATCCGACCACCAGTATTGTTTATCCTCTCAAAGGAAGAGTGGGATTCTGATCTCTTGAATGCATTGTTGGATCTCTCAGACTCTTGGGAAAAGCTTAGGCCTATGCACACAACAATCTAAAAGGTTTTTCCAACTCCTTATCCCATTGTTATTTTCCATATAATCTCTGACCCTATCTCCAAAGAACTGGGTAGTCAAGTCAGCAATTTCTCCATAGTTTCCTTGAGAGATGAGAGCCTTGTCCCTTAGCCAAGTATCCTCCCAGAATTTAATCTACCAGCCATTTCCAAGTTTCCACCTAATTCCCTATTTGAATAGGCTTCTACATTTAGCATTTTATTCCATATCACAGACCCCTGGGGTAATACCGTCTGTTGAAGAAAGTTGGAGTCATCAATGCTATTCATGTATTTGGCATACATTATTTCCCCCCACTCACTGTTGTTATGGATTAGGTTCCAACTAAATTTTGAGAGAAGGGCTTTGTTCATGTTCCTGATGGATCTTATATTAAGTCCACCATGAGATTTAGGAAGGCACACTTTTTCTCATCTGACTAAAGACATTCTTTGTTTGTCTTCCACTCTCATCCATAAAAATTTCCTTTTGATCTGTTCCATATTTTTAGCAAAATACATAGGAATTTTAAAAAGAGACATGAAGTAAGTAGGAATACCTTGCAATGAAGCTCGAAGAAGTTGTAGCTTACCAGTATTGCGGAGTAGTTTCCCTTTCCAGCCAAGAAGTTTCCTTTGTGTTCTTTCCATAATTCCATTCCAAAAGCCTGGAGATACCTCTTTGATCGAGAGTGGGAGACCCAAGTAGGTAGTTGGAAGGCTAGCTTTAGCACATTCTAATATATCAATGATTATATACCTAAGTTCATTAGGAGTGTTGAAAAAGTACACATTACTTTTCTAGAAATTTATGCTTTGTCTCGATTCTCTAGCATAATCATTTAATATATTCTTCCATCTTCTAGCTTCGATCACCGATGAGATGCCAAATAAGATGGTATCATCAACAAACTGCTATATAACCATAGGATGAAGGGAAGAGGTAGGTTTTATGCCTACTAGCTTTTTTGAAACTATATCAGCTTGTATGTATCTTCCCAGTGCCTCAGCCATGATGATGAATAGGTAAAGGGAGAGAGGGTCTCCCTGACGAATTCCTCTTGAGGATGAGAAAAAATCTCTAGGAACACCATTAACTAGCACTAAAAATTTAGCAGAAGAGATCACATTCCATAATAAGCAAGACAATTTATCATTAAACCCAAATTTTCTAATCACTTGGAATAGAAAAGTCCATGAGACTCTATCATAAACTTTAGAAATATCAAGCTTGAGGGCCATCCTTGGGATTCTACTCTTATCCATGGAGTGGATAGTATCATGTGTGGTGATCATAGCATTAAGAATATGTCTTCCTGGGATGAAACCTTTTTGGGCAGGAGAAATAATTTTGTCAAGCAAGGGTTGAATCCTCATGACCAACAGTTTAGTACATATCTCATACACAGTGTTGCATAGACTAATGGGTCTAAAATCAGCAAGGTGTGAAGGTTGAGATTTTTTAGGAACAAGTACTATGAAGGTATTATTAACTTGTTTCAAAAGTTTTCTTGATTTGAAAAAATCATGAACGACAGTGGTGAGGTCTGCTCCTACAATCTCCCAATATTCCTGAAAGAATATAGGAGGAAAGCCATCAGGACCCGGGGCTTTAAAATTACCCATGGAGAATAAAATAGCATGGACTTCTTCCTTAGACATAGGCTTTAAAATTTCTAGATTATCTTCTTCTATTATCAAACAAGGGATTTTATCAATGAATTGATTCATAGATCTATCAATTCTATCATTATTGTTTTATTCCGTAAGCAGGTTCTAAAAGAAAGCCCTAGCTTACTCCCCTATTTCATTATCCTCAGTAATAATGTCACCATTGTCTAGGACAAGCTTAGTTATTGAGTTGGATTTCCTATGTTTCATAGTTGAGAGATGAAAAAAAGCAGTGTTCCTATCCCCCTCTTTAAGCCACTAAACCCAAGATTTTTGTTTCTAGAAAACCTCTTCTCTTTCCATAAGATTATTCCATTCTGAAGATAGGATATTCTCTTCTTCTAAGGTTCCCTCAGAGTCATCCCCTTGATCTATCAGTTGTTGTATAGCCTAGAGTTTTCCCACTATATTTTTCTTCTATTGGAAGACCTGCCTAAAGCTGTATCTATTCCAGCCATAGACTTCTTGTTTAATGTGCTAGAGTTTCTTGACTATTCTAAACATGGGAGTACCTTGAATGGGAATATTCCACCATTGAGCCACCATTTGTCTAAAACCTTTGTGCTTAATCCACATAGCTTCAAAATGGAATGGGGTAGATCCGTGATGTCCCTGTTCCCTCCAATTGAGGAGAATCGGGTAGTGGTCAGACATGGTTCTAGGTAAAGCATGCGCTTGCATATTTTGATAATCATTATAGTTGCTTGATATCATAAATCTATCTAATTTAACTTGAATCATTTGATCTCCTCTTCTTCTATTGGTCCAGGTAAAATTTTGGTTCTACAGCTCTATGTCCAATAATCCCCAATCATTGATGAATTCAACAAAGTCGAACATACTGTCTGAGTAATCAGTAATTCCACCCTATTTTTCATAAGGGTATATAGGAGTGTTGAAATATCTAGCTAACATCCATTTAGTTTTCTGAGGATTATTCCTAGAGCTGCTCATGTCTATCCATAATTTCTATCTCAAAGCTCTATTATTCGGTCCATAAACATTGCCCAATGTCTAGTTTAAGGAATTCATGGAAAAATTGATAATCAAGAAGTGCTTACTATGGGCCATAAGAGATCCTTGGATTTTAGCACTATTCTACATAGTGACAATCCCTCTTGAAGCCCCTTTAGTAGGACTAATACAAAAAGCCGCCTTAGGCCATAAATAGTCAACAATTTTTGCAAAATTCTCCTCATTCATCTTGACTTCTTAGAGTAATAAAATATCTAATTTATTATCTAAAATGTAGTTTTTAACCTCAAAATACTTTGAGGGACTGTTAAAGCCCCTTAAATTCCAAGATAATATTCTCATTTAGAGAGTTTGGGGGGTTGGGACTCTAGTGTTTTCTGTTTTCCACTGGTAATCTCTCTAGCAATCTCTCTTTGTCTTGTTTCTCTTAGGGTTGGCCTCCCTTGTTTGGGCTCAGTGCCAACATCTGCATATTTTTTACCTTTTCAGATCTTTTTCTTTGGGTTCACCCATTCCTCTTGTTCATTACTGCCACTTTGTCCTGCTACCCCTGTTGCTAAGTAGTTTCCTACTTGGTCTCCGACTTCCATAGCATGGACAATGTCTATGTTCAACTGTGGTTCTACTACTCCTTTAGTGTGATTTTTAGGTGTTCCTTATTCCTATCCCACCCTTGGAACTTTTTCATCTTCATTGGCTTCCTCTGGCAAAAGGTTTCCTCTTGCCCCTTCCTTAGACATATTAGTTTGTTTTTCTAAAGTGTTGCCTGTGTTAAATATGGCCTTCTGACTATCATCAGATACTATATTTTTCTTTGGGACAAATTTTCCCTCACTACTAGTGATATCCTCCTTTCCCTTCTCCTCCTCTCCTTTTTCTATAGCCTTTTAACTATCTTCTAATAATATATTTTCCTTTGGGACAACTTTTCCTTCACTACTAGGGATATCCTCCTTTCCCTTCCCCTCCTCTCCTTTCTCTATATTGTCAAGAATTTCCACATTGCTCTCCATTTCCTACTTTCTATTCACTTGCTCCTCCCCTACCTTTTGGGAATTATTTTTCCTCCCCCTATGCTTCACTGTGCATTGTGTCATTAGATGTTCCTTCCTCTTACATATTTGGCAGAAAGTGGTAGCATTTTCATAAGTAATTGGCTGAGTCTAGGTCCCATATTTAGAGTTTAGCTCTATGGTCGTAGGGAGAATCTTATTTATTTCAACATTTACACAAAGTCTAGCATACACACATCTAGACTTTGTTCTGGTTATATGATCTGAATTGACATATTGACCAATAGAATTGCCAATAGCTGTGAAAATTTTTTCATCCCAGAATTCCAAAGGGAACCCTAATAGTCTTACCCAAGCAGGAGCAGTCTTGTTAAGGTCTGAGTTGGGATCAAATCCTAGTTTCCATGAGCATAAGTCAAGAGAATGTGGTCCATACAGCCAGGGTCCTCTAGCAAGGATAGCGATCATGTCCTCCCTATTCATAAATCTAAAAAGGAATAGACCTCTAGCCATGGCAGTGATCGAAACACTACCTTTAACTTTCCACCTAGACAAGATCCATTTCCTAACCATTTCGATATTAGGATAGAAAGAAAAAAACTTACCTACTAGCATAAGGTCCATGGATGCCATGATTTCCTTTACCAGATCATCTGGGATACTCAATGCCTTGCCCTCTGAGATAATAGGGAGGCTCGACATGCCTTTCGAGGGACATGTCTTTTCACCTGTAAGTGCCTTCTTCCATCCATTGGATGGATGATCCACTACCAGATTCTTGTACAGATCCCCAGAGGTACTACCACCTATAGTGACCTCTATTGGATCTGTGAACCCACCAGTTGCACTCAGGGGGCCCAACTAGGTGGGAAAAAACTAGTTTCAAATATTGTCCACACGCCACCACTCCTACAATCCATCATGCATGTCTAATAACATTTTATTAGACATAATCCATTAGGGAGTGTTTTTAAAAGCATAATATTATATATTTTATTGTCACAATTAATAAATTATGTTATTTTGATCAACCAATAAATTTTTGCTTTTGTACATTTGAGCCTTTGGATCTTTCACTATGTATGGAGTAATTTCTATTAGTGGTATCAGAGTAGGTTTTCCTGGACCTATCTATACTTTACATTCATTTATGTTTTACATAAAAATATATTATTAAGTGGTGTTATAGTGAAGACCACATGCAGCCTACATGTTCACCCTTGCTTTCACATTGACAAGAATTTTTAGTGCAAACCACATGAAAATTCACTACCATTTACCACTCACCTACATTCTTCTTCTATCCTTTCCACTATGTTCATCTCTTTCCACATTTATTTTCATGCATTATATTCTTTGTGTGCATTCAAAAAATTGAAAAACAAAAATTATATATATATAATTTTTGTTTTTCAATTTTTTGAATGCACACAAAGAATATAATGCATGAAAATAAATGTGGAAAGAGATGAACATAGTGGAAAGGATAGAAGAAGAATGTAGGTGAGTGGTAAATGGTAGTGAATTATATATATATATATAATTCACTACCATTTACCACTCACCTACATTCTTCTTCTATCCTTTCCACTATGTTCATCTCTTTCCATATATATATCAAGGCATACACCATCCAAGGAGATATTCTCTACTCAACCTTTCATTAGATGCCACATTTTTGTCCTACAACATGAGCCTGTAGTTATATAGCCTTGCTATGTGGACCTCTCATCTTGAAATATGCACTTAACACAAAACTTGCATTATTGCCATCCTTTCCTCATCAATTTGCATCGATGTCCAACCTCACCTCTGCATACCATCAAATGATGTTTGAATCAACTACGAGCTCAATGCATTAAGATCATAAGACCTCTCATCTATTTTCATTTTGAAAATTATGTTCCAACCTTATCTTATTTTGCATCAGATTACTTTGAGACATATTCTATCCACAGTTGTAATAATTGATCTTCTCCCAACATCTCAATGATATCCCTCTCCATCTCAGCAGATTCTCCATTTTTGGCAAGTTTTTAAAACCTATCATCTCTATTATCTCTATGAAATAATACTTTCCATCCACCTCAATAGTTTCCTCCCCATTCTCTATCCATATATCAAGATACTTACATATTCTACCCATAGTTTTGGTTGTTCTTCTATCAAGGTTTCTATTTTTTAGATTTAGGTATTAGAAGAGTGTTATTTAGGGTTCATTTTCTTTTGTTCTATTTTAGGTCTTGTCATCCAAATTTGGATACCATAGGTGAGTAACATTTTAAAATTTGTCTATCAAATTTTAACCATGTTGATAGCCTTACAGGTCTCCTTGTAATACAAGTTTAGAAAAGTTTAATGTTATTTTGGAAAGGTTAAGGTAATTGCTCATTTTGGTCTTATACTAGTCTAGCCTTTTCATGACATGATGAAGTTGGTTCAAGGGTGATAAAGGTTTAGAGGGTATTTTTAGGCCATGAAAACATGTCAAATATTATATTTTCATCTCTATTGATTTGTACAACTGACAAAATGATTCTCGACTCACTCTTCTAATGTTAGAAGCCATTTCAAGTGTTTTATTGCTCATTTTATAACATGCAAGGAAGAGATAGTGTAAGATATGGAAGATAAATGGTTTGAGGATGCTATTGTCACATTTATCCACCTTTATGTAGGCTTGAAGAGACTCCATGAACACATGTTCTTTAGCTTTAATATATTTTCAAGCAAAATATGGCTGTTTCCATTACTAGAAAAGGGTTTATTGAGGCATTGTTGCATGTTTTCCAAGTTGAAGATGGTTTAAAGGCACCTAAATGGATTATTAAATCATCATAAATTAATATATATTCTTAGGATTTGTATTAGGTCCAAAAATGGCAAAAAATTATCAATTTCTTGATCAAAATCTTTGCAAGCTAGTGAGGGATATTTTCAAATGCTTGGTTCATGAAGGAGAAAAAGAGTTGGCTCAAATGATCTTAGGAAAAGATAGGTTACCTTATGACATAAGTATTAAATGAATTATTTTTAGGTTATATATTATTAAATTTGTAAACCATCATTAACAATAAAAGTGCTATAAAACCCTCCTAAAACACTACAACCTTAGTTTTAGTTAGTTTTATGGAATTTTGGAGCTCATTGATTAGAGTGAAGGATTGTTTGAACTCTTTAAACATACCATTGGTCTTATTAAATCATGATCAACATTAATTTGGCATGTGTGGGCACTTAATGGAAAGGAAAATGTTGTATATGTTGATTTGTGAAGATGATAGGCAAAGATTTGATGGTTTTACATGTTTATTATCTCGAGTAGTCTTTAAACAATATAACCAAACTTGTAATTTATAATTTCACTCTCTTGAAGTGGAAAAATTCAATAAATAGGGGAATATGGCATGATATGAGAAACTTTGGTCTTAGTGTCATCAATAGGCCTACACTTATTAAGAGAGTGAACAAAGAAATACATGAACTTTGAATGAAATGAAGGTTTTGATGCACTTTTAAAAGTACATTTTAAAATTAATATCTCAAGTAATGTCCAACTAACTTCCATGGTGATATGAAAGTCTTCAGGGATTCATGTAGCAAGTCTTGGTCTTTGTTAATAGGTTTACCCTCAAGAATACCAAATGGTAACAAGAGTCTTAAAGTTGCTCATGTCATTTGAAAAACCTCATAAGATGCGTGAAATAAAATTTATATGTATGAAAAAATATAAAAACTTATTTTCATGATAATATATCACCTGATGAAGCAAAAAATCCTTGAGGAAAGCACATTAGGCCTAGTTGTATGCACCTATACGGCTGCCTACACCAATTTGAATAAAGAGTGAAACTTTGGGTTCAAATTAAAGGAATAAATATTTTAAAAAGATAAATAGAATATAAAAAGATTAAAAATTAATAAACCAACCTATAAAACCAACGTTGAAGTGACCTAAAGGGTACAAACCTAAAGAACATTAATCCAGTGTTTGCCAGCTGAATAAGATGTTTAAAGGAGGTTTTATCCTTTAAAATTATTCTAATAGGTAAATAAATAATAATATAGGGATAATAATACCAATAAACATGATATCAATGGTTTAAATCAAGATAAATTTAGACCTATGGGTCTATAGACCTGTAGGTCCACATTCTCAACTTAAGAAGCTTAAATTTTATAGAAATATGATGTTTAAAGAATAAATAAAAGGTGAAATCCATAATGAGATTATTTAAAGTTATTAAGGATGATAATTTAAGGAAAAACTCTTCTTGGACCTTGAAAAACATAAAACCCCAAAAGTACCTTTAAGCTTGCTAAAGAGCTCCTTAAGAGCCTGTTTTCAAGAATGAGAAGAGAGTATGTAATATGGGAATTGGATTTGGGGTTTGGATGAACAATAAATGTGTATAAATATATTAGGTACCATGTATTTTTTTTAATAATATTATATCTTGATTTAAAACACCAAAGAGTACCTATAGCCATGAACACAGTCCTTTTCATGCACAAAATTCATCATTTTTTCTTGATAAGAGTTTATTAAGGTTGACCAAGGAAAAATGATGGTTGGATAATTTGATGGGAGTTGGGGAAGACCTATTTTTTTTCCTTTTTTTTTAAATTTTAAGATCAACAAAAATCTTATAGACCATTTTTGTTCGTTCTCAACCTTCTCCAGCCTGTGCATGATCTTGTCTAAGGCTAAAAACTCAAAATTTGCATAACTTGAATTCTAAACCTTGTAATGGAATGAAAATTTGTCATATAACCTCATTTAGTGTACCCAAAAACATTTTGGAGTATTTGGGACAATAAATTAAGGATTTGTACGGTCTACAGGAGTGGAGGTTTGCTTTAGGCCTAAAAGGGCCTAATTGGGAATGGTGGGTGTTTATAAATTGGGTCTACATTGGGAGTTGAGATCTAAAATTTTGGGTGAAGATGTAAGGGGATTAAGGATACTAAAATATTCATTTATTTTTTCTATAAGTATTGCATATCTCCCAAACCAGGGAGTTATGTATCAAAATAGGGTTACGAGGAATATGCCTTCCTGGAGAGCAAATGTGAGAATTGTGAATAAAATTATAGAAAAGGTGTAAAGATGAATGTAAAAGGTCATTAAATATATGTAAAATGTAATTCAAGTAGTTAGTTTCCAAAAATATGACTTGTCACTTCATAATGACTCCTAATGGATAGTTTTAAAGAAGATGGATGAGTCACCATGGCAATGAAGTAACTCCTATGCCACCTTGAGAGGACTATCATCAAACAAAGTGCACACATGTTTAAGATGGATTTAAATACTATTTATTGACATGACTTACTATTTTTAACTTTCTCCTTCATGAAGTGACTCTTGTCATGGGCTTATCCAATGCTTCTTCTCTCTCTCCTCATTCTCTTTTATATGTATGGCTTGATTTGGCTTGTAAAAGGATCTTTCCACTAGGAGTATGGTGTAAAATTCCTCTTTTTTATGCTTATTGATCAATAATATGACTATTTTACCTCTTCATATGGTTATATGTAGTGTAAATATCTGAATAGTTGATCTAAGCAAGTGTAAACTTAGCTCACCTTGTCTTGTTGTCCTATTCTTCTTGCTTTCTTGCAATTTGTTTTTCTATTGTAGGTTTTGAAGAGTGTCATCAAGAGTTATAAGTGGATTGGAAGTGGAAAACATATTCCATTCTATTTTAACATTACTTCACCTCTTTGCAAGTCATACATGTGATAGTGGTATAAACCCGTGATATCTCTTCTCTTTACTTTGTTAGTTTAGTAGTTGCTATAGATGCATATGCTTTATAAGTCATCCTATGAGAATTTTGTTTTATACCACATTCATGGGAAGTAATATTTTCTTAGATTATAATTCATATATAAGTAAGTGTTGAAGCCAATGAAGGCATCCATGAAATTATTGTATTGAGCTTGCTCAAAGGAGGTTTCCCCTCGAAGTGGCTCGTGATTAATTCAAGCTTTTTAGGTGTTCTATCAGATTTAATTCATGCTAATAATTGCTATTATTTTATGCATTTTCATTAATTATTGTAGAATGATCCTCTCATTTGGTATCAAAACACTTTCTAGGGCCAATTTATTTTATAGAAAGTCTTCACTCTATTCTTCTGCATAATAATTTTTTAAAAATAAGTTTTTTCTACTTCATAATTTATTTCAATATTTTCTTGTAACACTAATCTATTTTGGTTTAGGTTAAAAACTTGATTGCATAATTATGGGAAGTGCTTGGGTGAAAGCCCTAAACTAATTTTGAGGAGTACCACAAGAACCCCAAAGTAGTTGGCCCATTGAGAGGACCTGCAAACAAAATGAGCAATGGCCCCTTCTTGATTAAGTAGTTCCCACCCATGAGGAAAACCAAGAGCTATCGCATAGAGATAAATCCATCTCTATAATTTTTTTGGAAAGCGGTACTTGCTTAGACAATGTTAGTGTCTAGAGTGAAATTTTTAAAACCCTTAGGTAGCCATTAAAACTTGGGGCCCATTTCCATCAGTTTTAAAATATTTCTAGTAGACTCAAAATATTTAATCAATAGAGTATCTGTAGACTATCAAATGACTTGCAAGTAGATCTTTGACAAAAACCAAAACTTTCAAATGATCTGCATATTATCATTAGACTCTTAGAGAACTTCTATTATATAGAAAACCTAATCGAGAAATCAAAAAACAAATCTCTCCATCTATAGCCCTGCTGATCCTCAAACTTTATTAAGACACATGAAATTCCAGTCCTGACATTTTCTTCTTTGAGGTCCCATATCCCAATTCCACTCCTAATTCTCATAAATATCTAGGTTTTGCCATAACTTCTATTTTTGTTTGTTTATCTTGAAAATTTTCCACTGTGTTCATCATCTCATTATACTCCTTTGTCCCTCTTTGACCAATTTTATAGTTTTCCATTTTCACTTCTAAAATTTCCCTTGCCTTCATCAATCATACTCCCACTATACACATTTTTTATTAAAATCCCTTTACCCCTTCTTTTTTTGACCAAATTCAAATTTTTCTTTACTAAACATGTCTTAACTCTAGTTTTCCTATCCATTGCAAAAACAAAAATATATTATTTGGGTCATGATAATAACTTGAATAGGAGCAAAACACATAGAGGACGAAATTGTCACCCTCAATACCCACATCACAGATATTAATGAAAAAACTCTTGGCCTTAGTCTTCAACATACCACCATGAACAACAAATGACATCTAAAGTCTTCTTTAGACACTACATTTTCTTCTTCCAGTAATTATCATTGGCCAAAGCTTAATTTTTTGTGATTTAATGGTGTATATCTAACTAGATAGATCTATCAAGTAGAACAATATTTTAGTTTGCATAATAATTTTGATGCTGAAAAGGTCTCTCTTGCATCCTTTCACTTGGAAATTGAATCCCTTCAATGGTATCATTGGTATACCAAGGTTCATGTTGAAACCATGTCGACTAATTTTTTCACCCTCATTTTGTAATGGTTTAGCCCTACTACTTTTTATTACTTCATTGGAACACTCACTAAACTTCACCAAATAGGAACCATGAGAGAATATCAAACAAAATTTGAAAAATTATCTAATCACACAAAAGGATTTTATGATGAATTTTTCAAGAGTTTGTTTGTCAGTGGATTAAAGGATGCAATTCAATCTGAGGTCAAAATGTTCTAGCCCAACACGATGATGGAAACCTTAGGGTTGGCTAAGTTGGTAGAGGACAAGATAATAGCTCAGAAGTGATTCAAATCCAATTTTTATCCCTTTAAAAATATATCTCCAAAATGATCTCAAATAATGTCAGCTCCTAGAACCACACCTATCAAGCATTTGACTGAAATAAAGGTGCAAGCCCATCGATAAAAAGGGCTATGTTATAACTATGATGATATATTCACTTGGGGACATCGATGTGTCAATCAAAATATCTTCCTATTGGATGTGGAATCTCCACTCATAACTAAATATTGGGAAGATGTTTAGGATATAACAAATGATCTAGAGAAAGCTCAACCAATTGTGGAACTTGCTTCTCAAGAAGACCAACTAGAGATCTCTCTCTCTATGCCTTAGCAAGAGTCACTACCCCAAAAATAATGTGGGTCAAGGGTTACTTCAAGATTCTCCCTCTCATAATACTCATTGATTTAGGTAGAAATCATAACTTCATTGACCCTCAAATCACCAAACAAGCTAATTTTTTTATCCATTCTTACTCCAAATTTGAAGTCATGATTACCAATGGGGTCACAATGTGCATATCTCTATTGGAGATTATAACTTGTACACCATGTTTGCCTTAATCTTAGGTGGAAGTGATGTTATTTTGGGAGCCCAATGGTTATGTACACTTGGACTCATATTATAAGATTTTCTTGAACTTTAGATGCAATTTTTAGACAATGGGCATAAACACACATTGAAAGGCTTACAACCAAAATCTCTTAGAATCATTAGTTCAAATCACATGAAAAATATTCTTAAGAAGAATTCACATGGCATCATTTCCTAGATCCATTCCAATCATATGCAACCATCAATAGTCTCCACTACTCCTTCTAATCTACAAACCATTCTATAAAGGTATGAACATGTATTTATTGAACCAGTGGGATTGCCACCTTCATGGCTAGAGGACCACTGTATTCAGATCCTTCATAGAAGCATTCCTCCTAACATCAGGCATTATTTATACCCATTTTAGTAAAATATTGAGATCAAGATTCTCATTTAAGACTTACTAAGGCAAGGTGTTATTCACCCCAGTACCAACCCATATTCTTTCCTAATTATCCTTATTCAAAAAAATATATGGGTCATGGCACCTCTACATTGATTTTCATGCACTTAATCACCTCATAATCAATGATAAGTTCTTGATCCTTTTTATTCATGAGATTCTTGATGAGCTTCATGGTGCTTATTTTTTCTCCAAATTAGATCTCTACTCTAGATATCACCAGATTTAGCTTCATGAGGATGATAACCCTAAGATAGATTTTCATATGCATGATGACCATTATGAGTTTATGATCGTGCCCTTTGGACTCACTAATGATCCTTAAACATTTGAGGCATTGATAAATAAAATATTTCATCCCTACCTATGGAAATTCATGCTGGTCTTCTTCGATGATATCCTCATCTATAGTAAATCATGGTCTGAGCAACTCCAATATCTGGAGCTTACACTGTAACTTCTCTTTGACCATCATATTTATGCAAAATAGTCCAAAAGTAATTTTGGCCAAGATGAAGTAGAGTATCTTTGGCATATTGTGTTATCCCAAGGGGTTTAAGTAGATCTTAAAAAAATAGCTATCATGACAAATTAGTCACATCCTCAAACACTTAAGAGCCTCCCTGGTTTTTTAGGGCTGACTAGATACTATCATAAGTTTGTCAAGGATTACAAAATATTTTAGATTCATTGACAACTATGTTGAAAAAGGATGCTTTTACTTGGACACAAGTTGCTAAGTGTGTATTTTAAAAATTGAAACAAGTTATGTGTACTACACCTATTCTAGCTATGCTACATTTTACCAAGACCTTCATTATCAAGAGTGATGCTTATGGAAATAGAATTGGTGTTGTTCTCCTCTAAGAATGATGCCCCATTTAATTCACCAAAGAAGTAATTTTTGCAATAATTTTGTGATTTCTACTTATGAGAAGGAAATGATGGCCATTTTACATGCTATATAAAAGTGGCAGCCATACTTATTGAGAAATCATTTTTGCATAAAAATTGATCACCAGAGTTTGAAATATTTCTTATAACAATGGATATCTACCCCATCACAATATAAATGGGTCTTCAAACTCATGGGTTATGACTATGAGATCACTTATAAGAATGGTAAGGATAATATTATGGTTAATGCTCTTTCTCACACATTTATAGACCAAGCTTTCCTTTCAGCTATTTTCATGCCTATTCCAAATTGGTAGGACACTGTACAACAATGGTATGCTAATGAATCCTCATTATCTCTCATCATTCAATAGTTATCCACTATTTCCTTGATTGTACTGCATTATTCATGAGATGGTGCTTCTCTATGAGATAAGGGTTGTTTGGTGCTTCCCCAGAGCACAAATCTTTAGCAGGCTATATTTTATGAACTCCATGATTCCCTATTTGTAGGGCACTCAGGGTTTCTCAAAACTTATTAGTGGGCACGATGAAACTTCTTTTGGCAGGGAATGAAAAAGACAATTCAACATATGGTGGTTGAATGTGATACCTACCAATACAACAAGGGTGAAACAACACTAATCCATAGGTTTCTCGAACCCTTGCCCATCCCTAAAAATATTTGGATAGATATTTCTATGGATTTCATGAGGGGATCCTAAAATTTGGAGGTAAATTGGTGATCTTGGTTATGGTTGATCACCTCTCCAAATATAATCATTTTTGTGCCCTTAGCCATCCCTACACCACCTCCACAGTTGCACAAATTTTCTTGGACTAGATTTTCTATCTTCATGCCATTCCTTCATCCATTGTCTCAGATCGTGATGTAACCTTCACCACCAATTTTTGGATAAAACTATTTTGATGCACCAGCACCCAATTGAAGATGAGTTATGGGTATCATCCATAAATGGATGGCCAGATTGAAATTGTCAATAAATGATTGGAAACTTTCCTTCACTGTTTCACCTCAAAACAACAACATCAGTGGGCAAAGTGGCTCCCTCTCACTAAATGGTGGTATAATACCTCCTACCACACTTCAACAAAAATGACTCCATATGAATCAATTTAAGGTCAAGCACCACCAATGTTCCTTTAGTACACCCCCAATAGTTCATCATTTTAAGTAGTCAACACAATTCTCCAAAATCAAGATTAGATCCTTTGTACCTTATTGGAAAATATTCATATGGCATAAAATTAAATTAAATAATAGGTATATCAACACCATTCTTAGTGAACTTTTAAAGTAGGTGAAATGGTTTTTCTTCGCCTGTAACCCTACAAACAATCCTCCCTAAATCTCAAAGAGCATCATAAGCTATCTCCCAAGTTCTAAGGGCCCTATAAGGTTCTTCAAAATATTGGGTTTGTTGCTTATAAGTTGGAGCTCCCACCTTCTTCTTGAGTTCACCTAGTATTTCATGTCTCTTATCTAAAGAAAATTCTTGGCATAAACATCAAAGTGTATACTATTTTACCAGAACTTGATAATAAAGGATCTATTTTTCTTGAGCCGAAGGTAATCCTAGATAGGTGCACATGCCAACTTCACTCCCACTCCATCACTGAGGTTTTAATTTAGTGGCACATAATACAACTAGAGGATGTAACATGGGAACCACTATTTTAGATTCAACACCAATTCCCACATCTAAAGCTTTGAGGACAAAGATTTTTCTAAGAGGGAGGGGATGATATGAACCCATGATATCTCTTCTCTTTACTTTATTAGTTTAGTAGTTTCTATAGATGCATATGCTTTGTAAGTCATCTTGTGAGCATTTTATTTTATCCAACATTCATGTGAAGTATCAGTTTCTTATTTTATAATTCATATATAAATAAGTGTTGAAGATAATGAAGGCATCCACAAAATTATTGTATTGAGCTTGCTCAAAGGAGGTTTCCCCCTCAAAGTGGATTGCAATAAATTCAAGCTTTTCAAGTATTCTGTCAGATTTAATTCATGCTACTAATTCCTATTATTTTATGTATTTTTATTAATTGTTGCAAGAGGATTCTTTTAGATAGGTTCTTTTAGGAGAAGTGTATGTTATTGCATTCGTATAGGTCTTAGTGCACAATAAAATTAGTGTTAATGGTCATAACATTTGGTGTATCACCTCCCTTTGAGTTTATAGTTTTCTTTGTCCCTTTTCTTTGCAATATAGTAGGTTAGTGATTAGTTTTAGGTGAGATCATCAAGGGAGTTATCCCTATCTAGAGATTCTCTTCAACTATAATGTCACCCAAAACCTTTTAAGAGTTCACATGTTATCACTTAAGTGAGGAGGATTTAACACCCTCCTAAATGGTGAAAATTTTGATGATAACAATTCTATCACACCTGGTGGGACAAGAAAATTCATCCATTAAAGAGTTATTGGTGTTGATATTAAATATAACAACTTTTGGAAGTATGAACATAAGCACCAATGGAAACTTTGAGCACATTTAGTTGGTTTTCGTAGCCTAGGTATACTTTCAAACAATTACTCTTTGTGTTTTACGTTTCTCATGGGATTTCATGGCTGATTTTGGAGTGGATTTTTATTTTACTCAAGCTGGTGAGCCATATAAAGCCTATGTTTATCCTT
This sequence comes from Torreya grandis, assembly GCA_037957365.1. Taxonomy (NCBI): domain Eukaryota; kingdom Viridiplantae; phylum Streptophyta; class Pinopsida; order Cupressales; family Taxaceae; genus Torreya; species Torreya grandis. The sequence continues at coordinate 1,095,089 of JARHVA010004440.1, forward strand.
ACCAATAACATGTTAATCCTTATCAACAATATAATGAGTTGTATCAACCCCATGTTGAACTATACCGGCCTTTCTATGAAGAGTATTATCCTTTTTCTTTTCTTCGACAATCTAAAATTATCAATCTAACCAAGGTTTCCATCAGTATTATATGCCTCCTCCCACTGAAATTCAACATTATTGATAACCTATTAATTCCTCTAACTAACCTTGTTAAAACCATATTTCCCCTAGTGAACATAGTTACATTTCTACTCAGTATATTTCAAACTTTAAACAAACTCTATTAGGTTAAGAAAGGCATATGGTAGAACCTAATAGATAAAAGGAGTATGGTCTAAGTGTTTTTATTCATCTCATTTAGAATATGAGGGACTCACCACATCTAGTTATGAGTAAGTGGGAACTTATTGAGGGATAGAAACAATAAAGACTAACCAATGCTATGTTGGATATAGGTGGCCTAATTTAGTGTATAAAGGACAAGTTTATGGTTTATGGGAGGCAACAAGTTAAATACCATCAACCTCATGTTCCTTTTCCTACTCCACATTATCTATCTTTTGATCCACCCTTTCTACCTCAAAATACCACATCAAGTGAGTTTCAAAGCATCCCAAGTCCTTCATCCATTCATCAAGTTGAAGTTTTCCATGAAGATAAAGATAAATTAGAATTGAAGTGTTTGATTTATACTAAGAGGGAAAAATATGAGGATATCATGGCACACAAATCTATTTCCCTTCCCCAAGAGTCCTCCAAAAGGTCCTTTAAGATTCCAAGTTAGAATCAAGTGGTGAAGTCATGGGATAAACAAAATGAAAAAATATTAGATTGGGGAATTGAGGCCAAAGGGGAACCTTTGCTTATTCAAACCCCTCCTATCCCTCATAAAAAACATCAAAATTTTACATCATGAAAGTCTATCTAAGAAGGAATCCAAAACAAGAGGGAAGTTCTAAGCTTCAAGAGTGTTTGCCCAATCCCCATGCTAATTCATGAACCTATTAATATCACTCTATCAAATAAACAAAATTTCCCTCCCACCATATCCCTTTTGGAAGAAGATATGGTTTTATGGAGAATAGATGGGCATACAAGTGAAAAAACTAATGCTCTAATTGAACTTGATGATGACTCTTTAAGTGAACATGAGGAATAATTAATCATTGGCACTTACCTAGGTGAATAAAAGAGAAAATTAGTATTTAAAGGTGAGGAAAATGGTGATCTTGATGAAGTGGAAACAAATTTTGAAGGAGAGAACACTCTTGAAGATGAAATAATCCCAATTGGTATAGTTGCAGTAGTTGCCTAGCCTATTAGTCATCTTAATGAGATCATTTATGATCAAAATAGTTATTAGAACCTCTTAACGAATTGTAATAAGTAGATGCAATATAGGTACATTTGGAAATCTTTATATATGTCTCAATTGGCCAATAAGAGGTAAAATCTTGTTGTTAACTCTCTCATTTGACTAAAAATGATGGCTTGCTTCTTGTAAAAAATAAGAATTGGTTGATTTGGCAATAGAAGAATATCAAGGAAGAATTTACCTAGAGATTCTACATACAAAGGTTTTAGTTTATCTCGAGATAGAATATCTTCAAAATCAACAAGATGAGGTCTTGAGTGGGATATAAATGGCTTCCAATGAGCAAGAAGCAAAGATTGAGAGAGTAGAATTGCAGCTATATCATGATCATGTGAAGTATTTTTAATCTCTTAATGGTCCTATGGCTTGTAAAGAGAAAGAAAAATATGTGTTTCAAGATGGATCACTTTAAGATGCTAGTCAAGAAGATGTTTAAGAGATGTGGTAGCAACCCAATGATTTAGTCAAAGAGATGGAGATTCCTAGTGAACCAATATCTCTTGAAGAGCATCTCAAACATGTGAAGATGGTTTAAGTATAAGTGAATCATGATAAGTATAAATATGAAGTCTTAGTTCTCTCAAACAAGCCAATAGAATAACTGAATCACACATGGTAGTTGTCCCATAATGTCATTATGGGAGTTTAAAACCTAGGCAAGCCCATCACCTTTGAGGAGAAAAGTCAAGTTGTAACAATGATTGATGACTTTCCAAGTAACCACCATGAAGCTCATAGTCACATGACATCATTTAAAAATGTGATAAAGATATAACCTCAAGGTGCCAATCATATGCAATATGCCTTCTCAAGTCAACTTGAAGAGGTTTAAGATGACATGTGGCAGTAGTATTTAGGAAATTTTAATGAGTTTGAGACTCTTAAAGGGTCTACATATTATATAATTCATATTGAAGATGATGTTGAGGTTTCTCTCTTCTATAAAGAGCAATGTGAGAGTCACCAAGAGATCAGTCAAGACCAAATAGACCATTTCATGGAGCTAATATAAGCTAAAGCTAATGTTACCCCTATGAGTCAAGGGGTAAGTACTTTCAAGGTGAGTTAAAGCATCAAAAAGTAATATTAAGTGATTATCGAGTCATAAAATGAATATGTTTTCATAGAATACATGTTTATTGATGATGAGTCACTTGAGAGTATACCAAAGGATTGGGCAAGTAAGAGACCTAACTCAACAAACATAATGTTCAAAAGGCAACTTGTTTTAGATCATTTTCCATATCATGGAAGAGGTGTTTGCATAATTTTTACTTTTGATATAGGAAGAATATGACTTAAGGTTATTTTTAGTTAGTAGTTTTCTTATGTTTTGCCTTCTCTAAATGATTTGTAGCACAAGTGTCTGTGTCTTGCTTTAGTGTGTTGTTCTTTTTTTGTTATGTGTTTTATAGATATATCAGTTATATTTTCTTGTTAAAGGAATTTGTAGTTAGGTTTATGGTCCAATTAGGTGTGAAGATAAATTATAGGTGACTCCATATCCCAAGGGATGGACAAGTCAATTGGTCTAAAGTGCATAACAAGCATGCAATCCCAGGAGCTCACCAAAGCTACCATAATGAAGTATCATTTCAAGGTTTGTTCATCAATATTTAACCATATTTATAGCCTCATAAGTTTACTTGTAATATAAGTTTAGAAAATTTTAATGTTATTTTGGAAAGGTTAAAGTAATTGCTCATTTTGGTTTTATGCTAGTAAAGCTTTTTCATAACATGTTCAAGTTAGTTCAAGGGAGATAAAGGTTTAGAGAATATTTTTAGGTCATGGTCACATGATAAATATTATATTTTCAACTCTCTTGATCTGTACAATTGACAAAATGATTCCCTAATCACCTTTATAACTTTATAAGCCATTTTAAGTGTTTTATTATTCATTTTATAACATGGAAGGAAGAGATTGTGTAAGAGATGGCAGTTAAATGGTTTGAGGATGTTATTGGCATGTTTATCCACATATTTAAATGCTTGAAGAGACTCCATGAACACCTATTCCTTAGATATAATAGAGGTTCAATAAAATTATGGTTCTTTCCATTTCTAGAAAAGGGTCTATCAAGGCATTGTTGTAGGTTTTCCAAGTTGAATATGGTTTCAAGGCACATATATGGCTTCCTATATCATCCTAAATTTATATCCATGATTAGGAGTGTGTAATAGGTCCAAAAATGGCAAAAATATCCTCCATTTATCCATCAATCTCTTTGCAAGCTAGTGAGGTCTATTTTCAAATCCTTGGTTCAAGAAGGAGCAAACAAGTCGGCTCAAATGATCTTAGGGGAAGATATGGGAACCTATTACATAAATATTCCATGAATTAGTTATAGGTGATAGGGGCTTAAATTTATGAACCATTGTTAACAAGAAAAGTGCTTTAAAACCCTCATAAACACTACTAGCTAGGTTTTAGTTAGCTTTATGGAATTTTGGAGCTTGTTGATCAGAATGAAGGATTGTTTAAAATATTTTAGGATACCATTGGTTTTATTACATCATCCTTAACATTCATTTGGCATATGTGGGTACTTAATGGCAAGGAAAAGGTTGTATTTATTGATTTACGAATATGGTAGGCATAGATTTAGTGGTTTTGTATGTTTCTTATCTTGATTAGTCTTTAAAAAATATCCACAAGTCTCTAATTTACCCTTGCACTCTCTTTAGGTGGTATAAGTCAATCATCAAGGGTAGATGGCATGCTATGAGAAACTTTGGTCTTAGTGTCATCAATAGGCTTGCATCTATTAAGAGAGTGAACAAAGAAATACATGAATTGTGAATGAAATTAGGGCTTCCATGCACTTGGAAAATTCCATATTAAAAATAAATATCTAAATAAATCTCCTACTAAATTCCATGGTGATATGAAAATATTCAAGGTTTCATGTAGTAGGTCTTGGTGTTCTTCAACATGTTTGCCCTCAAGAATACCAAAGGGTAACAAGAGTATTGATGTTGTTCATGACAATTGAAAAACATCATAATATGTGTGAAATAACCTTGATATGGTTGGAAAAATATTCAAACTTATTTTCATGATAATAGATCACCCAATCAAGCAAAGAATCCTTGAGGAAAGAAAATTAGGCCTAGCTGTATGCACTTATAGGTCTACCTCAACCAATTTGAAGGAAGAGTGAAAATTTGGGTTCAAATTTGAGGGGTGAAGGTTTTAAAAATATAAATATAATCTCATAATAGTAAACATCAATGGAATAAATTTATAAAACCATCCTTGAAGTGAGCTTGTAGGGTGCAATCCTAAAGAACATTAATCTAATGTTCGTAAGAACTAGATGTTTGAAGGAATTTTGAGATGTTTTAAGGAGGTTTTAACATTGAAAATTGTTATAATAAGTAAATAAGGAAGAATATATGTATAATAATACAAATAAACATCTTATAAATGGTTTAAATTGAGATAAATGTAGACCTAAAAGTCTACAAACTTGTAGGTCCACATTCTCAACCTAAGAAGCTTACCTTTGCTAGAAAGATGATGTTTGAAAAAGAGATTAAAGGTGAATTACATGATGAGATGATTAAAATTTATATGGGTATTATAAAAAGGATGATAATTTAATTAAAACCTCTTTTTGGATCTTGAAAAACATGAAACTCAAAAAGTACCTTCAAACATGTTAAAGAGCTCCTTCTAGGAGCCTGTTTTCAAGAATGAGAAGAAAGTATGTAATATGTGCATTGGAATTAGGTTTTGTATGAAAAAAAAGGTTTATGGATATATTTTAGACCATGAAGGATGTTTAAAATCATTATATCTTGATTTAAAATACCAAAGAGTACCTACAACCATGAACACAGTCCTTTTCATGCACAAAATTCATCTTTTTTACTTGATAAGAGATTATTAAGGTTAACCAAAGACACATGATGGTTGGAAAAATTAAGGGGAGTTGGTTTATATATAATTTAAAAAAAAAAAAAAAAAAATTTAAGTGACATAAAACTATTCCATACCAATTTTATTTTCTCTTGGCCTTCTTAGGCCTTTGCATGACCTTACCTAGGGCTAAAAATATGAAAATTACATAACTTGAATTCTAACCCTTAGAATGGATTGAAAATTTGTCATATGACCTAATTTAGTATTAACAACAATATTTTGGAGTTTTTGGGACAATACTATAAGGATTTTTATGGTCTATAGGACTGTAAGCTTGTTATAAGCCTAATTAAGCCTAATTAGGAAAAGTGGGTGTTGATAAAGTGGATATGCATTATGACTTAAGTTATAAAATTTTGGGTGAAGGCGGAAGGGGATAAAGGGTACTAAAATATACCCTTATCTTTCTTATAAGATATATATATATATATATATATATATATATATATATAAAATCAAGGATCTTTGTGTCAAACCAAGGATACACAGAATATGCCTCCCTAGAGAGAAAATGTGAGAATGATTTCAATAGATTTCCAATGAAATTAAAGAATTTAGTTTCCAAAATTATGAATTTTCACTTCATAATGACTCCTAATGGGTATTTTTAAGGAAGATGGATGAGTCACCAAGGAAATGAAGTAACTCATACGCCACCTCGAGAGGCTTATCATCAAACCAAGTTTACACATGTTGAAGAGGGAGTTCATGACTATTTATTAACATGCCTTATTATTTATAACTTGATCCTTCATGAAGTGACACTTTTCATGGGCTTTTCCAACACCTCTCCTCTCTCTCCTTCTCATTCTCTTCTATATATATGGTTTGATTTGGATTTTAAAATGATCTTTCCACCAAGAGTATGACATGGCCCTACTATTTTATATGACTATTGATCAATAATATGATTATTTTACCTATTTATGTGGCTATATCTAGTGTAAAGCTTTGAATAGTTCATCTAGGTAGGTGTAGACTTAAATCACCTTGTTTGGTTGTCCTATTCTTCTTGCCTTATTACAATTTGTTTCTCTATTGTAGGTTGTGAAGAGTGTCATCAGAAGTTATAAGTGGATTGGAAGTGAAAAACATCTTCCATTATATTATCACATTAATTCACATTTTTTTTAAATCATTCATGTCATAAGTTATTTTAGGAAAAGTGTATGTTATCGCAGTCCTATAGGTCTTAGTTCATAGGTAAATCAATGGTAGTGGTCATAACATTTGGTGTATCACCTCCATTTTAGTTTTATTTCTCTCTTTTCCTTGCAAGCTAGCATGTTAGTGACTAGTTCTAGGTGAGAGCATCAAGGGAGCTAGCCTTATCTATAGGTTTTCTTTAGCTATAAGGTCATGCACAACCTATGAAGAGTTATCATTCTATCACTTAAGTGAGGAGGCTTGAACACCCTCCTCAAGGGTGCAACATTTGATAATAACATGGATTTTATTTTATAATTTTTGTTTCGGTATTACATGGTATGTAGATGGTTATTTAGTTTTTAGTTTATTGCTTAAGTGTCATTGTGATTATTGTGTTTAATGTTCTATATTATTATTATTATTATTATTATTATTATATATTGTAGTTTGTTTTATTTTTTAGGTTAAAATGTTTGGTTTGTTTTATTTTTTAAGTTTTAATAATAGGTCCATGGTTTTTAGAAAGTCTTTAAGTCTATTTTTAGATTTAGATTTTTTAAGTTTATGTTTTATTAAGTTAGTTTGTATTTATAAGTGGTTATGTGTATTTTAGTTAAATTTTGATTTGTTTCATGTTTAGTTTATTTTTTATTGTGTAAAGAAAAGTAATCTTTAATTAATTTTTTCATTATAATTTTTTAGACATTATAGGTTATCGTGATTGAAGTTTTACTATTATTGTCAAAGCCATTTATGTCTAGATAAGGGAAAATTTTAGAGACTATTGATATCCAAAAGGCTATAAGTAGTTTTTTTTTTAAATTTTTAAAATGGTTAATTCTACAAAAATAGACATAGGTCAAATAAATTCAATTTTATATAATTTCTTATACATGCATTTCAAATTACCTTATATATTATACTCAATCATATTTCAGGGCACATATTTGTCATAGTTACTATGCATGTATGGTTTTGATTCACCAAGAAATTATACGAGACATGTGTGTGTGTGTGTGTGTGTGTGAGAGAGAGAGAGAGAGAGAGAGAGAGAGAGAGAGAGAGAGAGAGAGAGAGAGAGAGAGAGAGAGAGAGAGAGAGGAGAGAGAGGAGAGAGAGAGAGAGGAGAGAGAGAGAGAGAGAGAGAGAGAGAGAGAGACCACCGATGACACAATAATCTTAAGGTAATAATTATATTTTGGTCTTTGACAATGTTTTGAATATTCTTTAGCACCATTTATAAAACTAAGTAAAATAAACATGCTCTTCCCCCTATATGGTTTTAATAACTAAAAAATTTAATAATAAATAATTTTCAAACCTAATGTTTCTTTTATTTATAACATTGAATATGGTTTAGGTTGAATTAAAACTACGGAGATCAAGATTTAGATTTTGTCTCATTTTTAGTGAATTGGTGCCAACATATTGAGGGGATCCAAAGTTAAATTTAATGTTGGTCCAACACTCACCCATGGGATTAATGTAAGTTGATTGAATACATATGTGATGTTTTTTAAAATTTTATAGTCATTTATGAAAGCTATTGGGGGAAGCAAAGCTCTGTTAGCTAGAATATTGGGATGAGAGGTTAGAAATGAAGGCACAAACAATTTATAAGCTAGTTTCCTTTTGATTGAAAGGTATGGATTTGTGTTTTTTTTGGTTTCAAATACTGAGATTAGTAGTTTTCATGCACATTTGTCTATGGATTTGTGTTTTTTTTTGGTTTCAAATACTGAGATTAGTAGTTTTCATGCACATTTGTCTATGTTTAAATGAATAAATATAATAATAGTTTCCCTAAAAAACATTTGTTTAAATATATTTGCTCAAAACACTATGCATGTTGGTTTTCTTAGAAATTTCATGTATATTTGCAAATCTTTTCTTTAAATTCAAAATATGTGAAATAGTATTTTTGGATTAGTCAAAAATATGTTTGAAATGATCATGATTATTTGTTGCATTTATTCATTTTTTATTTGTGCATTGTTTAAATTTTTTAATCTTGCATTCCATTATTTCTCAGAGGAAATTAGTTTCTTTTTTGTTTGAAAGAAGTATGTGCTAAAGACCAACCACATAATATAATTTATTTTGTTATTTTTTCATTGTTTAAAATAATTATCTTGTATTCTATTATTTCTCAAAGAAAATCACTTTCTTGTTTTTTTAAAATATGTGGTAAATACCAACCAAATAATATAGTAAATAGAGTATAGCAAAAATTGTGACAAAAAATCAGGGTATAGAGTATAAATAATAAACTGACTATTGGGCCATAGGGAAAGATAAATATGGAAAATGAGGATGACATAACTAAAAAATATATAATTATTACCATAAGTTTATTGTGTCTAGAGTGGTCCTCACACACACACACACACACACACATTCACACATGAAAATTAAACATTAGGATTTTAAAAATTGAGAAAGCTTGTTGAAGATAATGTAGAGTATATAAATGATCAATTTTGACATAGTGGTTTGTCTTCATTAAACATTTTTCTGAAAATTTTGGGGAACTTTTGTTTAAAATGAGTATTTGATTATTTGACATGGTCAAAATTGAAAATATAGGTTTCATATTTTTGAAGATACAGTTGCATGTATATATATATATATGAAACTCATAGGTCCAAAAATTTGTATGGATTTGAGTTTCATGTATTTGATTATGTCCTATTTACCATTTTATTGAAAGTGGCATGAAGATTTTGAAATAAAAAATGGGGCATGATCTCAACCTTGATCCTTGTAGATTTAATTCTACTCGCACCACATTTAATGCCATAAATAAAATAAACACTATGTTTGAAAATTAATTATTATTAATTTTTTAGTTATTAAAACCATATAGAAGGAATATCATGTTTATGTTACTCAATTTTATAAATGGCACCCAAAAAGATTCAAAACATTTTAATAGTTTTAAAATTATAAACTATATAATAAGGTCTGCCAAAATGTCTTAACCATATCCATATTGGTGTTTCAAATATATTTTATTTAAATTTCAAAACCATAAACCCTAAATAAAAATATAATTATTACCTTAAGTTGATTGTGTCCTAAGTGTTCCTTCTCTCTCTCTCTCTCTCTCTCTCACACACACACACACACACACACACACACACACACACACCAAGATTTTGAGAACGCTTGTTGAAGATAATGTAGAGTATATACATGATCAATTTTGATATATTGGTTTGTCTTCATTAAATATTTTTATGAAATGTTTGAGGAAATTTTGCTCAAAATGAGTAACTGATTATTTGGCATGGTCAAAATTATAAATATTGGTTTCAAATTTTTGAAGATATAATTGCATGTATTTTTATAAATATATATATATATATATGAAAATCATAGGGATAATAATTTTTATGGATTTGAGTTTTATGTATTTCATTATGGCTTATTTACCATTTTATTGAAAGTGGCATGAGGATTATGAAATAATAATGCATGGTTTTCTTAGGTTGGTAGTTGTTATTTTTGTATGGTTGTAAAGAGGATGGAATGATTTATTTTTATGCACAATGATGTTTATATAATTATTATTTTCATTTTTTTTCAAATTGAATAATTTGATGCATTGTATTTTTAAGATCATGAAAATCAAGAATTATTTTAGCTCAGTTGTATAGAATTCATATTTTAGCATACTTTATTAGATATGAGGCTAGAATCTAGGTTCAAATGATTTAATTAGAGATTTATGGGGTCATGATGATGATAAACAGATTGAGGATACTCCTTCATGGGATAGCTCTCTAGGTGATTGATTCTTTCATGGTTGTAGGGATGCTAACACATTTCCTAGACCATTTAATCGAGAACCTATGTTTCCTTGCATTTAGATGCCAATGAACCTACCTTTTAGAATGTTCTCAATACTTTACCTACTAAATATTTGAATTTATGAAGAAATAGAGGATGGATGGGAACATATTAGAGGAATCATCCTTGCAGTTGAGGCACTTCAAGTGAGCCCTTTCAAAAAATGCATGCTACCATTTAGTCTAATGAGAATAATTTTCCATTGCCTAGTCTACCTAAAAATATTCTCTAACTTTAAAATTACATCCCAATGATTTTTTTCCCACTTAACACTAATATTCTACCCCTTGACCTTGAAAAACCAACTTCTTCTAGTAGGAAACATCTTAGCATCCCTACAACACAACCTATGGAGGTCTAAATGTTAAAAAAGGTTAAGTTGGAGGTAGATGATTTTGAAGGGTACCCAACCCACTTCATTGAAATTCCTACTACTTTCATGGAGTATACTAAGTACTTGATTGATAAGGGTGACCCTTTCATATATTTAGTTTTTGATGTAGAATCTGGTTAAAACTTAATTTCTTGTGTTGAAATTTATGTTGATACTTGGTACTTATGACATAATGTCATGATATTTTTAAGTATGTTGATATTATTTTTTGTAATTTTGATATATACATGGAAGTATTTTATTTATTATAGAATAATATGTTTGAATGGTTTAGTCTTTACTAAATAATTATGAAAACACACATGGATTTTAATATTTTAGTAATTAATTTTATTTTAATATAATAAGATTTTTAAGTTATTTTTGCATAATGATCATGTTTTAGTCTTTCCAAACTCAGTGAACAAATGTATGTAACATGATCAAGATTCAAGATGAAATTGAGGGAGAGTTTGAAATTAATAATGTTTTTTTATCCTTCATGTCCCAAAAATATGGTTCTCCAGGGATGTTTTTGTGTAGTACTTAGTATATATTGAATAAATAACTCTATAAGTGTCTCAAATGACTAATCTAAGATATGAAAGGTATATAAAGAGATTTATATAAAATGGATATCAAGAGATTGATACATAAGAGACTAATCTATAATTATACATTGAGTACATTGAGTATTTTTCTCTCTTGGTTGCTTTCATTTCATATCTTTTGCCCTCTTTTTAACTATAGATATATAAAATGGATATCTAGACATTGATAATTTTTTTTTATAGAATTATAAATATTTCCTTCAAAAGATTTCCTCTTCTATAGGATTTATACTATTTGATAGGTTTGATTATATTATTTGAAATCTGATTCACACACACACACACACACACACTAACTGAGATATAAATTATAAAATAAGATATTCCAAAATGTCTTAACCATATCCATAATCAATAAATACACTTAAAATATTTTTTTATTTCAATTAATAAACCATGTGAACCAAATATAATTATTACCTTAAGCTTATTTTGTCTTTAGTCACAAGTGATCCTTAACACATTTATAAAATCTAGTAAAACACACATGTCCTTCCTTCTATATGGTTATAATGACTAAAAAAAATAATAATAATAAATAACTAAAACTATAATTATAAACTTGTAAGTTGAAATTGCTACGTCTTCAAGGTTTAAAAAACCAAGTAGTGTTAAAAGAGGTTAATGAAATAAATGACTTCACATCCCAAATCCTCATAATTAATTTACATTTTATTTCTAGCATTGAATGTGGTGTAGGTGGAATTAAATCTATGGGGATTGAGGTTGATATCTTGCCCCATTTTTTAGTGAGTTGGTGCCAGCATATTGAAGGGCTAAGTCAAAATTTAATGTTGGTATAATACATCACCTGTGGGATTCATGAAGTTGCTTGACTACATATCTGATGGTTTTATCGATTTTTCTATTCATTTATGTAAGCTATTGGTAGAAGTGAAGATGTTGGTCTAATATATATATATATATATATATATATATATATATATATATATATATATATATACTTACATTTCATTACACTATAGATACCTCAAATAACTTTGGTATAAAATAATAAGGGAACACCAAAATATATGTATGCATCTCTATAATAGAGTTTTCAATTATTATAGACATGTGTTGTTTTAATCAAATAAAACACAAATTACTTTTTAAAAATATATAACTCTACATTATCTTCAATGAGCTTTCTCAAAAACCTGATAAAATATATCTCAAAATTGATTACAAAATTTGTTGTCCTTCCTCAATCAACCTCAAATTTCATATGCCTAAATTTTAAATTTCAACATGTCAGTTTTCTTCATTTTGTTCTTCATAATTGTTTTTTGCATTCTCTTCAAAAAAATTTAGACTCAGATCTAGTATTTCATAATTGTAGTGTGTTTGAATAATTATTAGTAAATCCTCTTCTTTTAGATGTTGACTACCAAATTGCTAGAGCTGTATTAAATGGAGAATTGAGGACATTGTATCTAGTTGTATAGAGCCTCAAGTATCCAATTTTTGCCAATCTTGTTTCTTAAATTTTAATTTAAAAATGGTAATGCACTAAAAATTCTCTCATCTTACACTGAGCCCAAAATCATTATTTGGAATAAACTAGCAAGATTAAAATATTTTGAGATACCATCATGTAGTATTTCACTCAAACTTAAGGTGGTACATAGTCTAGTGATCAATCCATCTTCAAAAGCATGGTCCAAACTTTAAATTATTCCAATATTATTGTGAAAAATTGAACAGACAGCTCCTTTAGCTTTGGTAAATCTCAAATTCCTTTAGTTTGTTCAACATTCAATTATACACTCTTATAGAAATGTTGATCCAAAGTTTTTATTTTATTCTAAAAATATGATGAGCTAATATTTTTTAAATATTAAGGGTGCATCATAGCCATGGATTCTAGTAGTTCTTATCGAGGAAAATAATATCTAATATTTGAAGAGAGATATTTTACAATTTCCTTCATGGTGTAACTTATAGAGGATACAACCTTAAAGAATCAATCCCTTATAAAAGGAACTTATTTGAGTTTATTAAATTGAGAAACTATGTCAAAAGTGTGAGTTGCAGTATGTACTCAATTTATACTAAGTACTACACATGATATTACCATATGTACTGCACAAAAAGAGTCTTGAAGACTCATGATCATATTGTATTTTTTTAAATATTTAAGGTAATAATTATATTTTAATTGGTATGGTTTGTTAATTAAAGTAATAATATATTTGAAAGGCCAATATGGATGTGGTTTAGACATTTTGGTAGACCTTATTATATAATTTATAATTTCAAAACTATGAAAATGTTTTAAATATTCTTTTTAGCTATGTCATCCTCACTTTTCATAGTTGTCTTTCCCTATGGTCCCATAGTTGGTTTATACTCTATAATGTGATTTTTTATTACTATTTTTTTTGTACTCAGTTTATTATATTATCTTGTTGGTCTTTGTATGCAAGGAAAAATACAACTGATCTTTTAATCAATCTTATATGGGAAAAGATAAATCCTATTTACACTTTTGATTGTTGATACATAAGATATTTAGGGTCATGACCAAGATGGATCATCTAGATGTAACCAAAGGATCTATTGCCAAAATAATATAATCACTCAAAAGGGTTTTAAATCCTCTAATGAAGAAACACCATGTAATAACCCTAGGTAGGTCCTATGTTTTCATATTCACAAAAAAAAAATGACAAGTAAAGTAAATTCTAATCTTGTGCTCACTAAAGCTTATGGCATAAAATGGGGATTAGTAAACATAAAATTAGACATGCATAAGAGGATCTTAATTAAGTTATGTATAAGTAAAACCCTATTGCATGGAGAGAGTAATATATTAAAAAACTATTATTTATGCCACTTTTATCTACTAAAATAGAGGAGTAAAGTTAGAGATACTTAACTTGAAGACACACCTGTCAAAACTCAATCTCTTCCTTGGCCAAAGGTGTTTAATAAGAGGTTATTATGGTTTTTAATGATCATTAAGAAAGGCCAAAGCATCCAAGACTTTTTTACAAGACAAGATTCTTATCCAAGTGTAAACCCTAAGCTTTAATTCCTCAAGTAGAATGGTATAAGAGTAGATTTTAAAAAAACATAAATGAATAATTGAATATGTTGTCTCTCTATGAAATGGTAAGATAAATGTGTATATATAGATAAATCTAACCCTAAACCTTTCTAAAAGATTAGCTAATAGGGTTAGCCTACTAATTATATATCACTATTGATAAAAATAAATTAGGTGTTGGTCTAGGTCAACCAAGGGATGATGTTTGATCAATTTGAATATAGGGTCAATGGGGATAAAAGTGTAATGTAAACAATAAAAAGGGTTGTCTTAGGAAGGGGCTAATAAAGGCATTAAATTATTGGAAGAGGGTACAAAAAAGGAGATAATGCTTAGGGAAGTGAATAGGAGAAGGTTGGATTGATAGAAAGGGGTGGTATATGGGACAATAATCTTGTGAAGCACAAATGGTTTTCCCACCTTTTCTTGGTACACCCTTTAAGCCATGCACTTAGAGAGATTGAGACTTGACAGGTTCCTGAAAGAGAAAAAGCATCATTAATTGATAAAGTTTGAAAATATTATGTGTACACATATGCCCCAATTGAATCTCATCATGTGTCACTCATGTGCAATAGGGGATGGTTCTTAGATAAAAGAAGATAGTAACACACAATGTTGAATATAAGTAAATTACAATATTTTAAAGCATAAAAAAATTGAAAGTAAATGACTTAAAATGAAATAACTAAAAATAAAAGTAATGTATACATACCTTGACTTACCTTTATTACTGAATGATTTTTAGGTGTGTTTGAAGCTTTGATTATGGAGGGCATATAGACTATTCTAGACAAACCCAAGGATACAAAACTAAAGAGAAATAAAAACACAGAAAGTCAAGATAACTAAGGTGGTGTAGATAATATTTACTTATAAATTTTTAAGGATAGGGTGATAGATACTAAGTTAGGACCAAATGACCAAGTTAAAATTTAGAATAAATTGGATAACTGAAAAACCAAGGCTACTAAATGATCAAAAAACTCAAACAAGTAAACCTTAAGTAAGAAAGAAAAACTGAACAAGTCAAACCAAGGATACATGTCAAAAATGGTAATTAAACATCAATGTGAAATCATTAAAATCCTTAAACATAAATTAGCAACCAAATGGTAAAACAACATTGATGAGTGATCAATAAAAATCCTTATTCAATCATCAATGGAAAAAGGGCATAAAAGGGAAAACAACATTGGTGAGAAGTAATAAGCCAACCTCACTCAATAATTTAAAAAGTACATAAAAGTAGAAAAAGAAGTAGGTGTTTGGTAAAAAAGGTACAACAATGGAAAATGCTATAATAAACCAAATAAATCATATAAATGTAAAACAATGGTGTAAAAAAAGTAATTGTCAAAAATGAGAATACTTCTCATTTATCTAGGATCTCTCCTGCAAAACCATTACCACATAAAAAAATTTAGACATTATGCACACAGAGAATAATTATGCACAAGTCAGTCTTCATTATTTTTTCAAGGAATAATTCACAATCCATAGGTTTCTCTCTCTTCCACTAGTCTAGGAGAAGTAATAGGAATGCTTATTAAATAGGCATAATAAGTTGTTATGCACAAAAAATAATTTATTGTGTGAAACCAATATTAGTTGATATGAAATATTTGCATGTATAAAATAGGTGTGAAAATATTTGATACATAAAAACTAATTAACTAACTCCCAATGAAGCTTAAATTCATGAGTGATTTTTAATGCTCACTCCAACACCCTCTCTTAAGCACAAATTAGGGAGTAAGAAAAGAGAAAGCAAATAGATAGAATGGGTCCTAAAAATAAGGCTTGATCAAGTGCCCATGTAAAAATTAAAGTGAAATACATAGTGTCACTATGGTAACCAATCCATCTTATCAAAGTACATGGATGTCGATTCACTATAACTACCAAGTTAAAGAGGAATTGGTAATCGATACAAGGCTCACTCTATAAAAACACTAATCAACTATATAGGGAAAAAAATTTATCATGGTTGAAATGTATCATCTAAATGTACCCAAAAACTAGTAGAAACATAGTGAGAGTGAAGAATATAACATATGTTTTAAGGCATCCCAAGAATCATGACTCAAAAAACTCAACACAATCATGTAGTAGGTGCACTAGATGGAATAAATCCCATCAAACAAAAGATGTACTCAATCAACTACCTCAAAAATAAAATGTGGTGTGGAAATGGCTAATAATGAGCACAAAAACTAAATAAGTGCACACATAGCCTCATATTATTGAAGTGGGTGTCGTGACTCAAAATACATATCTAAATGAGTGGGCCAATCCCACTATAAAATACTAAAATGCTAACACTGAGTTGCACCAAACTAGCTACTCTTTAGAGGGAGATCAAACTCCACAATAAATATAAAGGATACTATCAAAATCAAATGTACATATACAAATATCTCAATAATATGTCCTTGGTGGTGATGGGATAGTTAACAACTAAATAGTAAAGTGCTCAACATAGAGCATACAAACATGAAGAAAAATAATCCATGACTCTTAGTGTGACCATAAATAAAGGTCCCATACAATAATAATATCACCAAGTATCACAAAAATTCCATAATATAGTCAAGGTGTAGCTATGAAATGAGATATATAGGCTCTAAAAAAAATTTGTCTAGTAAGAAGCTCAAACAATTAAGGAACATCAAAGGGTAGGAGGAGCAATGTGTAATCAAAGAATATAAATGGTGGAGGAAATTCACCCATAGATTCCTCTCAAAGAATATTATCTATTCCACCAATAATGATCATAAATCCACACCAAACATACATGAAAGGTGGATGAAGATACCTGCATATGTGTGGGTGCAAAGTCTCAGTAGAAGAATGCAAGGTAATATCCAAATAAGTGTCAAGTAGATCATGTATAACCACTATAATCTTAGGTTTCTTAGGCCTACGTGAAGGTGTAGAAGAGACCATGTGTAGCTCAATTTATTCACAAAGAGTGGAGTAAACAAAATATGAAGATCTATCAAAATATCCCAATGAAGATGAATCACCTACATCGTAACCAATGCCATGTCAAGTAATCCACATAATAGCCTAAATAAGGTGAATAATGCATTATAATTCTTTATAATTCCCACAAGTATAGTAGTGTGACTCATGGAATGAAGAATGCAGGAGCCAAAGCCAATGGTATGCTACTCAAAATAAGTAGGTATATGTGTAAGTGGAACTAGAGTGGGATGTGCAAAGTGTGTAATAATATTAGGCACAAAAATATCATCTATAATAATAGGAGCAACATGAACAATGGGTTTCTCAGAATCTTGTAGACCACACTGTAAAAGTGCATCAAGTAGATGCATACTAGATTAATTACATGATGGGGTATTAGATTGATGTTCTATGCCAATTAGTTTCTTTTGTAGAGGATAAATGAGGGCATCCTTTTCATAGATCATGGAGCATAGAAGAGAATTTTACATCATGATTTCCTATTTTATTCCTAAAGTTATAAGAAAAAGGACATAAGATCAATGGGTTACTTAGGGCATGGTAGGGTACTATCAATAGTCATACCAAAATAAAAAATAGAAGCAATAACTGCCATATCAGAATGTGCATCAATAGGTGGAGAAGGTGAAGGTACCTCAACCAAGTGACCACCAGCAATCAAATCTACATCATGGGTAGTATGAAGAGGTGGTATAAGTGTCTTAGCCTCAAAAAATGTGTCCTTATTAATAATGGAAAGAGGGTAAGACCTAATAGGAGGAAATGAAGATGCCAAAGAGTCCTCATGAAAATCACCATAAGGAATTATACCCACATAAATGGGAGAATATGATGGAGAAATAATGTCATCGACATAAGAATCTTCACTCTGAGAGGAAGGAGAAGAAAGAGGGACATATGGAGATGAAATAACCTCATAAAAAAATGTTGAAAGAATGTCCCAATCTCTTTTAGGTGATGTGGTATGCTCAATATGAGTTTGGAAACCATTAGAAACATAGAGGTAAATAAATAAAAGTGTCTCCTTTTATAAGGATGCAAGCCATCTAATATCATCCTCATATATAAATATGGGAAATTCACCAATTAAAACTATCCATAATCCCTTTATCTGCAAGTGCATCTATATTTTGGTTTTCCAAGTGGTGTAGTTCAAATAACTAAGAGTTTCAAACATACATGAGTCCGTACCCAAAGATGGAAAAACTAATAATGGCATAGAAGAACCAAAAATATTAATAAAGAGAGTCTCTATAAAAGACATTAATTCCCACCAAAAATACATCTTATGAGTACAATAAATGGCTCAAAAAAGTATAATACACACTAAAAGGGGCATCAGTCATAGCCAAAACTATGTCTGCAAGTGAAAGGAGTACTATGGGTGTCAAGTTCAATAAAATCAACCTACAAAGAAGGTGAGAGTAAGAAACAAGTTTAAATATCTTGTGAACGGTTTTGACCTCCTACCAGACTGAACCTCACCCTCCATCTTAGATAATTGATATGGAAGGGTGTGTCAAAACAATAATATAATACCTCAAAATAAATTTCCCCTTTTAAAATTTTACAAAAAAAAAAAATTCCATTATGAAAAAATATATACCTTCTTTTGTCAAGTCAATAATGTGCCCAAGTTAAAAAACATGTCTCTGCTATAGCTTGTACCAATCCTATTTAAAAAAATTTACCTTTTGAAAAAAAATCATAGTTAAAAAAAATATAAGCCCCATTTTAGATAATTTTCACCATTATACCTCTTAACACCACTTTTTAAAAAGGTTTAAACACAACACTATATAAAAAAGCACACCTTTTTCAAAAAATGCATTCTTCAATTCTGAAATGGTAAGTGAGCTCATAGTAGTTTTAAAGAGGATTCAAGCTCATGTTTGAAGTAATGTGCCAAGTGGTTTAGAGTCAAAATGTTGTGATGTCATCATGAAAACATAAATGGATATAATGTAATTTTTGATTCAATGATGTGGCATGTATAGAATGGTGGACTAATATGTGAGTACATGAAGAAAAGATACCAACTAAAATGTTGTTGATCATCAAGATACTTGCCAAATAATAAGTTTTTGGAGGGATGCCACATAGTATGGAGGATTTATTGGGAGAATCATCCACAAAACTATAATATATATTTTTTAACAGGCATATGTGGATTCTTTAGCTGAAAAATAACACACCATAGTCAAGGCAGTCTGAGATAACTTGTCGAGGGGATCACAACTAGGTGAGATTAAAATTAGATAAAAACATGGAGTTGGTCACCAATTGTAGGCACACTACCAATGTTTCAACTATAATTATATAATACTAACTCAAATTCTCAGGTGGTGATGGACTGCCCAAGCATTGACGTGAAGAATGTAGGTTTTTCAATGAATAATAATGAAATTACTCACAATAATAGAACATTAATTTTTTGAAGACATCAAATAGAGATGAGATGTAGGGTGAATTTAAACCATGTTATGTTATATTCAATAAAATAAGAACCAAACATTGTTGGATACTTTCACCTCCAAGAATCAACCCTCCAAGCCAATGGCATATATAGGTAAGGAGATAATGAAGAGCATATGATCCATGACTGTAGGATAAAGTAGAGATTTAAGGTAATATGATAGTGCATAAAAATGAATATATCATGATGTAAATACACACTTGTGCCCTAAGTCATATGGGCAGACCAAGTGCTATCTTGTAATGGTAAAAACAATGACCAATAGACTATGAAAAATGCATAGAAGGGTCTATAGCCTTTATATGTATAGATTTTGGGCTGAATGAACTCTAAAATGTTAAACCAAATGCATGTAGGTTTGGAGGTGCCATGATTGGAATACAAATTCTGATGATAAGAGGGATGATACAAAACTATGATGGGAAGAAGAGAATGAAAACATTACATAGATCTTAATGCATTTCCATTTCAATGTGCTAAGCTCATTTAGATCTTAATAGAGAGTATGGAGGGTCTAATGCATCAATTATTAATACAAATTGAAAGACTAAAAATTAGATACATGCAATGAATGCAATGCAATGAAAATACAAGGGGCTTTAATAATAGATATAGTTAAAAATAAACTTAACAAAATGTATAGCTTGGTCCAAGAGAGCTTATAGCTATAAAAAATGACATATAGTTTGCAAATGCACTACATATGCAAAAAAATATGTCCTACTCAAGAAACAATCACAAAAGATAGGACATTTTATGGTCTATATACAAAGGCTAAAGATAATGAAAAAAAATTCCAAAAAAATCTACATAACCTAGAATAAGTGCTAGAGACCTAAAATACTGAGTAATGGTTTCTTGGAGGTGCTCTGATACCATGTCAAAAATTAAAATACTTCTCATTCATCCAAGATCTCTCTTGCAAAACTATTACCACATAAAAACATCTTAGACATTATGTACATAGATAATAATTATGTACAAGTCATTCTCCATTATTTTCTCATGGAATAATACACAATCTGTAGGTTTTGCTCTTTCCCTAGTCTAGAAGAAGTCACTAGAGTGCCTATTAAATAGGCATAATAGGTTTTTATGCACAACAAATAATTTTTTGTGTGAAACTAATGTTAGTTAATATGGAATATTTTCATGCACAAAATAGGTGTGCAAATATTTGACACATAAAAACTAATTAACTAACTCCCAATCAAGCTTAACTCCATGAGTGAGTGTTAATTCTCACTCCAACAGTAATCTATAGTCACTCAAACATGTTGTTTTATTTTAAGGATAGATAAAATTGAAATAAATTAGTGCTATAATGTTTTTAGGATGTGAAGAAGAGGAAATATAGAATTGGGAAAATAGATTTAGAATCACATTTTCCTATCAAGGGAGGAAATGAAATGGGTGGAGGGGAAAATGAAGAAAAAAACAAGGTAGAGAAACTCTTTATCAAAGTCAAGACACTTAAATTAGGTTTTTCAAAACAAGAGGACTTTATACATTAAGGACTCTAAATAAATTCTCCTAGCCACACATATATTAGGTCATGAATTGAAGTATGAATAACATCCCATGAAGGCTATATGCATGAAAATTAAAATAAACCTACCTTTCCACAATATGTTCCCTATTGTTTAGGACCCCTTATAGAGTCGTTGATCTATTGTGAAGATTGGGTACTTGTGTGAGAAAGTAGGTAGTACCATAGATTATTTTGAATTCTCATATTACAATCTACTAGTCTAACACACCCTAGTGGACCTTGGCTATATCATGAGGCTAACTTTGGAGTTGAGATTTGATTAGAGATAGGAGATATGATATTAATCATGTCTTCTGGTGTGACTTTGAATTTTGGCTTTATATGTTGTCTTTTGATCATTGAATTTTTTTTAAATGATTTGGATTTTAACTATATGGATTTTTCTATTCCTACTCCATATAGATTTGAAGAACCAAACATGGGTTTTAAATATGACTATCATTTGAAGAATTTAGACTTGGTTGCTAAGGAAGACAAATTAAAAAGCATGGTGTCTAAGAGTCTGGTTAATTTGTATGAAATAGAAGTGTTATCTTGACTTCGACCTTGGTTTTATCTTAAGTGGAATAAAAGGAAAGGAAATCAAGGGGAATGAAACATGAAACAATTTGAATGAATTTAAATCATAAAAAAATGTGACAAAGGTGAAAAGTAATACAATGATAGGTAAGTAGGAATACTTATCATAAGAATGATGGAAGTGTAGGGAAACATGCTAACATAGTTTGTTGTGCAAGGTTTATCTACAATGAAGAAAAAGCTAAAACAAAGAAAAAGGGATTATAAACTTCTAACTATTGCTTGAAATTTTAGAAAATGAACATTAACTTAATTAAAGATGGTGATTTTATGAGGAAGGCCTTGTCTTCTCTATGGTATTACATTGAACCTCATAAAAGAGAAACCCAAGAGGGTGTACAAAGCATGAAAAATAAAGAAAATGAGAAAGATGGTATTTGTGAGGAAGGACTAGTCCTATCCATGGTCTTACACTACAACTCACAAAAGGAAAAACCCAATGGGTGTAAAATGTATTGGAAAGTAACAAGATAATAAGAGAAAACACATTCATGAGAAAGAGAAGAAACCAAAGGACCAAGATAAGGGAATAAGGTTTGTGTAAATAAGATAATGCTACAGAGAGTGAGACCGATGTAGAAATCCTAAAAAAATTGTTATGAGGATATCATGTAGAAATCATGATAAGAAGGGAAATATCTAAGAAAAATACTTCTTTAAAAATTGTGCATTGATGGGCTCTTTGAAACTATGGATTTCATTAATTTGAAGGTGATAGGTGGTCAAACCAATTATGTGTTTTAATAAATAAGGGCCCCACCATTTTTGGGAATATTTTCCCTCTTTGTCATGGGTGTAATGTAATTTAAAGACAAGATCACCAAAATTGAAAAACTTTAACCTTTTTGTTATGTTGTTTGGGAATGTAGGCCTTGATTAGCGATTTGTTGTAGAGCATAAAGATGGTGTTCACCAAGAATATCAAAAGCATGAAGATGAGATTCTCATAATTATTCATTGGTAATAATACCATAGAGAGATATATGAAGAGAGGTAAGCTCAAATTTTAATGGGAGGATAGATTTAGAATAATAAACTGGCAAAAATGGGTTGCCCCAATGGTAGTGTGTATGCTAGTACAATAGGCCCAAAGAGGGGATATAAATGAAGATGCCAATCCCTTAGATTTTTATGGATTGTATTTTGGATAATTTTATTGAGGATTTTTTTAGTGGCCTCAGCTTGGCCATTGAATTTTGGATGGTAGGGTATGGAAAATTTGTGAGAGATTTTGAATTTAGCACAAAGTTGTTTCATGTCTTTATTTTTGAAATTATTTCTATTATAAAAAATGATAGTACAAGGAACTCAAAAATGATAGATGATTTGATTAAGGATTAATTTAGAAATAATGATGTTGGTGACATTAGTGAGAGGCATGGCTTCTACCCATTTAGTAAAATATTTAGTATCTATGATGATAAATACATGCCCATCCTATGATTTAGGAAGTTTGCCTATGAGATATAATACCCACATTAAAAATAGCTAAGGAGATTCCACAGTTTGGAGCTTGGATGGTGGTGAATAGATGAGATCATAATGAAGTTGGAAAGGACTAATTTTTTTGATGAACTCGATAACATCATTTTCAAGATGGGCTAAAAGTATCCCATATGTAAGTATTTGCATGTTGTAGCATGTCTGCTACAATGACCAACAAAAATACCCCCATGTGCTTGTTCAAGGAGAGGAGGGACCTCTTCGTTCATGACACAAAAAATTAGGGTACCTTCAACATTATTATAATAAAGGATGTTATATCAAAAGACATATTTGAAAGCTTGTTTGTGAATTTGAGTCTTTTTACAAGAATCCATGTTCGAAGGATAGGTTTGATGCTCAAAGAATTGAATGATGTATTTGTACCATAGGATTTTTCAAATAGTGATAGCCTCAATATGATAAATAAGGGACTATTTTGGTTGAATGGAATATGAGGACTTGATTATTGGAATAAGAAAGGTAGAATTAGTAATAACTTGGTGTAGATGAAATAAAGATGTTGAAGAAGCTAGTGAATCAATGATATAATTTTATTCTTTAGGGTTGGGATTGATGGTAAAAGAACCAATTTTTTTGTCAAGGGTAATTTATATTTGATGATAAGTAATGATATTTTCATGTTTGCATTGATAATCACCATTAAATTGTTGATATATGAGTTGGGAGTCACCCAAAGCATTCATATATGTAATGTCTAAGTCAAGTATCACTCTCATGCCTGGGATTAATGCTTCATATTTCACCATGTTATTGGTGACATCAAAAGTAAGTATAAATGCTAAAGGAATAGTGTTACTAGGAGGACTAGTGGGTATACAACCTTCCATAACTCCTTGAAGGCATTTTTCACCATCAAAATGAAGGTTCCAAGTGTCCTCATGTAAATTAATGTTGATTTTAGGAAGTTCTTCCATGGCTAATTTAGATTTAGTAGTATCGATAATAATAGTGGTATCTTTTTTATTACTAGTTTCTAGATCAATAGTGAAATTATATAATTAATCTTTAAGAGATATAGCTTGATTAAGACCTTCAATATAGAGGATATTATCATTAGGGAGACTATCTTGAAGGTGATTAGTAACAGGTATGGGAGATAATGTAAGTCAGTCACCAATGTTTGTCCTTTGATATATTTTTATGTGATAATATGGAGATCAAACTATATTAAAAGGACCATCCAATTATCAATTCTATCTCCAAGGACAAAGGCTTTAGATAAAAAGTGACAAAGTGGACCAGAATGAACTATAACATAAGTTGTTTGATAAAACATATAAAGATGAATCTTTTTAGTGACAAAATATATAAAAAAACAATCACATTTAACTTTAGTATAAAATTTTTCATAAGAAATTAGACCTTAAATAATATAATAGATGGCATACTCTCTTCTTGTATCATCTTGTCTAGGAAACATTACCCTAATTGATATGAGTGTGGAAGAATTATACAATATTAAAAGACAATCATTAGAGGGTGGACTAAGGGTGGGTGGATGAAGTAATGATTCATTCATATTGTCAAATGCTTTTTGATAAGGATCAATCCATTTGATAACATTAACTTTCTTGAGAAAGGAATTAACAAATTAGATGTGATAAGCCATTTGAAGGACAAATCATCTTATTTCCCCAAGCTTTCTAAGGTAAGTGTGAATATCTATAATAGAACGATGAATAGGCATGTTGAAAATAACATTGATCTTAGTGAGATCAACATCAATACCATAAAGTTAGACTAAAAGCCCTAGTAATTTACTATATGTGATGCTAAAAACACATTTTTAAGTGTTTAGTCTAACTTTATATTTGATGAGGTGATTGAAGATGATAGTGAGATCAAAAAGATGAGTTTTGTGGTGTTTAGACTTGGTAATGAGATTTTCCACATAGGTTTCCATAATATTATGGATAAAGTCAAGGAAAAAGTGGGTCATATCCTATTGATAAATAAATCCAACATTTTTAAGGTCAAAGGGCTTTTAAAATTAGAAATAGGTGCCCCATTCCATGGTAAAATTTGTCTTATGTTGATCTGCATGAGAGATATGAATTTGATTATAACTCAAAAAACCATCCATAAGGGACAACATTTCATAGCTAACAGTGGAATCAATGATGGTATCTATGAAAGGTAATGGGAAGTTATCCTTGGGACAAACAAGATTAAGGTTACAAAAGTTGATTCAAATGCGAATGGCCATGGTGATGTTTTTATGAATAGGGATAATGTTTGAGACCCATTCATAATAGTCCAAAGGTTTGATAAATTTGGCATAAAAAAAATTAATGATTTTTTTATGGCATTAATTATAAACTTTAGGGTAAATTTAAATTATTTTTGCCACATAATTTTGGCATTAGGATAGGTGATGATGTTGTGCACCATGATACTAGGATCAATGTCAAGCATGCCATCATATGACCAAACAAAAGTATCATGATATTTGTTAAATAATAAACTAAAGTTATCATGTTCCATTAGTGTAAGTTCTCTAGAGACTAGATTACATTGAGGGAATGATGGGGTGCCATATTTGATTCTTGTAGTTTCTTCGATAAGCATATCATTTTCATCTTGGAAATGATATGGTATGTTAGCTATAGAGGAAATGGGATTTATTTTAGGATCAATGCTAATAATGAAATTGTTAAAATGAGGGGATTTTTGCTTGAAAATACAAAGTTTATGATGTTTTCAAAGGAGTTAAGGTTCTTAGGCATGGAACAATTCATGGATGGCTTCATCTTTAGGTAACATGGGAAGAGGGTTTTAATATTCCACATAAACTTTGAGATCAATAATTTTTTTACCATGGTGATCATATTCAGAATGTATTTGACATACATATGTGGCCTTGGCATCAAGGGTTATCTCAGGAGTAGGTGGAACTATACAAGAAGGTGGATCAAATTCAATCAGTTTATCACTAGCATTATTGATGGAGAGAAGATTAGATAGGATGATTGGTTTGGTAGGAGGTATAGAATATGCAGGGAGTTCCAAAGGTGTAAGAGGTAAAATTTGTTCTACCACCTAAGATGTATCGAGAAGTGGAGATTAAATATGAGGTACATGAACTTTAGGTGCTAACTCAAAATCTATGGAAATGGTATGAAGATCATAGTTGAAAGCATGTATTTGGGCTAAAGTTTTTTGATAATGTTGAACATCTAAGTCTCATGATTGAGCTTAGACCATGATGTAGTTATCATCATAAGTTGGATAAATTGTACATGTTTGTGATTTGGGAGGAACTTCACAAGGTGAGATTTTTAAATCACTAAATTTACATGGAGACACGATTAATGGATATTTAAATAATTTATCCACTCCATAAAAATTACACGTGCAGTTATTTTTTATGTAAGATGCTTCTTGAGCATTACATGGAGGGGGGAATTAGTGATCTCTTCAATGAGAGGGATGGTACAATCATGAAGTAATAAGGATGGAGGTAGCCACTCTAATATGTAAGGGCATAGCTTATTAGTATTCCATGTATTTTACAATTCATTAGGCTCATCATCATTATAATCAATGAGATTGACATGTAAATATAGATTTATGTTGATGAATTTAGGTAAAAGGGCACTATTAATCTTCAAAATAGTGGGAATAAGATATCGACATTTGGGATTTAAAAGCTGAATACTCCATGGGTTAAGATCAACATCATGTTTATACCTTTTTCCATTATGAAGGAACTTAATACATTGGCTTCCAAAAAAGGTGATAGCCCTCATTCGATGAGTTCATGGGCATCCTAGGAGTATGTTATAATATAAGGGTAAATCTAGAACCATAAGCTTAGTTCATATAGTCTTAGGTCTAATAGTAAGAGGGAGACAAATACAATGAAGTGGATTTTGATTAGTTTTATCAAATCCATGACATGTTAAATGATTTTTCTTGAGATGATCTTTATTATAACCAAGTTGTTGGATGAGCCATAGAGATGTCATAAAAATATAAAACCTTTCATCTATTAATACTTTACAAATGAGGGTGGTATTAATGGCTATTTTAATGAAGAGGGGTGGATCATTGGCTCAAAATAAGATCTCATCATTGATCATGTCTTCTTTAAAGAAGGACAAATGGATTCAATGGTATGAACTTTAGTTGGTTGAGGATCATGATAAGATGGTTCCTCTTCTAAAGGAGATGGTTATTCAATAAATCTTGAAGTTGTTGTATGAGTAACTTATGATGATAAGGAGAGGTATTAATTAAATCCATAAGAGGAATTTTTCAAGGCATAGAGTCAAGTTCTTCTAATAAGTTCCAATGGGTTTTAGAAGAAGAGGAACCAACATGAGGATTGAAAGGTAAAATATGTTTAGGAGGAAGAGAAGTGGTTGGAGGTTTGGATGAAGGAGATGTTTCCTTGTTGGTTTCAAAAGATAAATGAGTAGTAGTGGTATCTTTGATAATTTTTTATTCCAAAGATGGTTTATTAAGTTTGGTGACATGATCTTTGTGGGCTGGTTTACATTGATAATTTACCTTAGCTGCATTTACATATTAGGAATTGGCGTAATATTGGTCATAATCGACATCAATCACACAAATATCCTTATTGGCTTGTTAAGAGTTAGATGTGGATAAATATTTTTGGTTTTTAGAATAAGAATATTTGGAGGCTTGTCTCTTTTAAGAAGAATTAAGTTAATCTTGATGATGTATTTGAGTCATAGCTTTGTGATTGAATGAATCACCAAAAATAAAGGATACAGCAAATTTTGTAATCTATCTACATGTTTCATGGGAATGACCTATATTAGCATGGAACCAACAAAATTGATTAAGGTCATACCATTTGAGGGGATTATTGGGGTAAGTGAATGGTTTAGAGGTCACTAATAATTATTTCATTTGATACATAGTTAATGCATGTGATACGGTTGGGGATTGCTTACTTTGGCTACCCTTGGCTTGGGTTGAGGAGTATTGCCATTTATTGCATTTGTTTAATGTCAAAAATATCATTTAATGATTTTAGTATTAGTTTGAAACTATTTTATTAAGAATTCTTTGCACTTAGCTTGATCAAGAGCTTCATTTAACATTTGGGGAGCAAGATTTTGAGCCTTGTATTAAAGTGAAGGAGTTAATGTTGTTCTAAATATTTTAAAGAAGTTATCATCAGTCATCTTGTGAACAACCTTATGAGCCAAATATTTCTAACATTTTATAAAATCATGAGATAAGTCAGTGGGACATTGCTTATCATTGATGAAATGACTAAGGCAATTTTTAGGAAGATCATTGTGTTAAAACTCTTTGACTATATGATTGACTAAATCCTCTAGTTTTCATATAGAATATTGGGGAAGTTAGTTGTACAATTATAATACATCAATGATGAAGGTTTTAACGAGAAGTTTGGTTATGGTGAAAGTATTAGTTTGGATCCATTCCTTGTAAATATTGACAAATGCCTTAAGGAAATATGCACAGTCTTTAGTCCCATCATATTTAATAGTTGGAGATATATTAACAATATCAATAGAAATAATGAAAGGGAATAAATGCTCATTTTGGATGTGTTGAAACAACTTATTATTCATGATAGTTTAGGGGTGGCATTCCTCACAAAATCTCTAAGAGGTGGAGGAATAAAATTTTGATTATTTTGAGGGAGAAGAAAAAGAGGTTGATTAGCTATGTTGATCAAATGATGTTGTAGTTTCATAATTTAGGAGGTGTTAGATGTTTGAATTGTGTTCATTTATTGCACCATTTCTATAAGAATTTGAGTGGTATCAATCAGTGGGTTAAAATTTTTAGGAGGATTCCTTTAAATGGTATTAGGGGGAGGGTTTTTAGGTGGTAGATTCCCATAGGACTATTGGATAGACTTGTGTCAATTGCCCCCACATTATGGTGAGATGTTTTACGATGGGAATTGTATTGATAAGTATGAAAAGGATATGATCCACCAATCTCATTCATTGGAGTGATTTGAACCATGTTAAAATTGAAATATGAGGGAGGAGAAGAGGTATTCCAAGAGAGAGGATCTACTTGGGAAATAGAGATAGGAAGAAAAGATCACCCCATATAGTGATTAAATGGATTTAGGTTGTCCACAAAGATTATGATAGGGGATTTCATGATGCTGATGAAAGAATTTGAGATTAGGAAATAAGAATGAAAAATAGGGACATAGTCATCCAGATAGAGAACAATGTCAGCCAACTGGTACATAATCGATTGGGTCAACAAAGTATGTGAAAAAATTCATAGAACATGAAAAAACGTGGACACAGTCGAGCTGGTTGAATTTGTGCTATAAGAGATGAAATTAAAATAGTCAATATTTAATACATAGTAATATGGTTTGACATTGTAATGCTAAATAAGGATTTAAACAAGAAATAAGAAGACATAATTAGATAGGTCGACTATATACTACTTAGACAAAGGATTAAATGGGAAGATAAAGAGATATAGTAAGATAGGTTTACTATATACTATATAAAGATAGGATAAATAGTTTCTAAGAGACTATGTCAATAGAAATGACAATGATATGAATTTAAACACACAAGCAATTAGATCTATGTGATTGATGTAATTAGAATGCATAACACAAGCCTTGAAACAATGTTAGCCAATACAAGTTTTGTAATACAATATATAATAATAAAAGATAAAGCACCAACTTGAGAGTAAATGCTAAGTAATTGGTCATCCTAAGTGTCATTAAGTTATAATGAAGTTTAATTTTAATGTGATTGAGAATTTGGCTGAATGGAAGAACTAGAAAACAATCTAAGGTTGGTTTTTGGATGTTTAGGCTAAAAGGGATATGTATTAGGGATGGTAATGGCTTGGTATTGGGTCCTACCCCCTCACCTCAAAATCCCATAATAATAAGGGTGTTAGGTGATTTTATAATATATACCATCAACCACATGTTTATAATTAGCTAGAAAACTAGTCAGCTTCCCCTTGGTGATTAAATCCAAAAAGGTAGACCTTGGGTAGACAAATGTTTAATGTTTTTTGAATGAAAAGTGTTTTAAAAGTGTGTGAAAAAACTAAAAGTAGTGTGACTAAATAATTAATTTGGAAAACCACCTAATTAATCTATATTATTTTACTTTAAGCATGCAAGTAATTGAAAGGAAAGGTGAATTAATTACGAGAAAAGATAGGTTAATTCCTTGATTGAGAAGAGTATCGAGTCAATTCAAACAACACTATATGTAAACACAAAATAGAGTCAAATCAGTTGCTACTATTCTGTAGAAGCAATATCTAGAAGAACGTAGTCAAACAAGTTGAGTATGTCTTCAAAATAGAAGCCATACTATAGAATTATGTCAAATAGGTCAACCCAGTTGGTTGTAGGGTTGTAGTTGTATAGACTGCAAACTTGTGAAAAAAATTACTAAAAATGAAGAAGTAAAATGATAAAGAAGAGAAATAATGAGCCTTTATGAGTGGGATGATGCTTAAGTTTCAAAGTTTTATTCTATGATGTTCAAAGGCTGATTCAATTTTTTTGATAATTGGGTCGACTAAAAAGAAGTTTTGAATAGATTCAACTAGCTCGACTATGTTTCTAGACTTGTATGCTGAAAGAAGAGAGTTATGCATAGAGTCTACTAGTTTGACTATGTGTGCAAATATGGAATTGAAAAATAATAATGTGCTAAACTAATTGATCTAGTAACCTATATTTGGGGAAGACCTACACAAATATAACATAGTAATTTTTTAGTTACCGTGTGTTAAACTTGTGCACATAATGTTAGAACTATACTAACTAGTTTGATACAATAATAAAAAAATGAAAAAATATAATAAGATGACAAAATGAAAATTTGAAAGAAAACCTACAATTTTTTGGTTCATGTCAGGTTCACCAGAATGTATGCAAGGGGAAATATAACTGATCTATTAATCAATCATAGTTTGGAGAAGATAAATCCTACTTACACTTTCGATTGTTGATACATTAGATATTCAGGGTCATGACCAAGATGGATCTACAAGACCTAACCAAGGGATGTCATACCATAATAATTTCACTAGAGA
The DNA here is from genome assembly GCA_037957365.1 of Torreya grandis. Taxonomy (NCBI): domain Eukaryota; kingdom Viridiplantae; phylum Streptophyta; class Pinopsida; order Cupressales; family Taxaceae; genus Torreya; species Torreya grandis. The sequence continues at coordinate 1,126,593 of JARHVA010004440.1, forward strand.
TGGTTCCAAATCCTCTAGTCAAGTAACACCATGTAATAACCCTAGCTAGGTCCTATATTTTCATATTCACAAAAAAGTGGATGATAAGTAAAGTAAAGTCTAATCTAATTCTCACCAAATCTTGTGGTAAAAAATGGGTGTTAGTAAACATAAAAGTAAAAATACATAAGAGAATCCTAATTAATATACGTATAGGTAAATATCTATTGCATGGATAGAGTTAAATATATTCAAAATCCATTAATTATGCTACTTCTATCTACTAAAATAAAGGAACAAAGTTAGAGATTCTTAACTTGAAGATAAACTAGTCAAGACTCAATCTCTCCCTTGGCCAAATGTGCTTCAAAAGAGGTTGTTATGGTTTGTAAAGATCACTAAGAAAGGTTAAAGCATCCAAGAATTTTCCACAAGATAATATTCTTCTGCAAGTGTAAACCCTATGCTATAACTCCTCATGTAGAATGGCAGAAGATAAGATTGTAAAGAAGCACAAATGAATAATTGACTTTGTTGTCTCTCTAATAAATTACAAACTGCATGTGTATATATAGTTGAATATAACCCTAAATCTTTCCAATATTTTATCTGAAAGGGTTGGCCCAATCAAATCTATATCACTATTGATAAAAATAAATTAGGTCTTGGTCTAGGTCAGCCAGGGGAGGACCTAGACCCTTAATATGTTTTATCAATTTAAATACAGGGTTGATGCAACTAACATTATAACATAAACAATCAAAAAGGGTTTTAGACTTAGGAAGGGTCTAAGTAAAGTGGTGATGAAAGAGAGGAAATAAGGCTTAGGGAAGTGTGTAGGATAAGTTTGGATTGATAACACATAGTGGTATAGGGGACAATAATCCTACAAATCACCAATGGTCTTCGAACCCCTTTCCTAGTGCACCTTTTAAGGCATTCACTCAGAGAGATTGAGACTTGACAAGTTCATACAAGAGATAAAACATTAGTAATTGATAAAATTTGAAAATATTATGCATATACACTCTTTACCACATCCTTATTATAAAAAAACTATAAATTTGTTTCCTTTATGAGATAATGACATGCAAGATATTTCTTTTAAACAATACATAAAGAACAAACTGAATAAATGCAACAGAGCCTCATGATCATACTATATTTTGTTTTTAAAATTATATTATGTTTTGCATGGTCTATTAATTTAAATAAAAAATATTTGAAAGTCTAATACAGGTGTGGTTAAGACATTTTAGCAAACCTTATTGTATAGTTTATAATTTTAAAACTATGAAAATGTTTTGAATATATTTTTTAGTTACCTCATCCTCAATTTTCATATTTGTCTTGCCCTATGACCCCATATTTGGTTTATACTCTATACTCTGATTTGTTTTTTGAATTTTTTTATACTCAATTTATTATATTATCTAGTTGGTCTTTTGAGGGACTTACATAAGTTTATACTTAATTTATATTTAGTCATATGACCATCAAATTTAGCACTTAAAAAAGAAAAATTTAATCTTTAAGAAGGATAAATTTAATTGTTAAAAATAAAAAACTATAAATAAGATCTTGACTTTAGACTTATCACCCTTCAACCTTTTTCTCCATTGGTTTTTAATTAGCATAAATTACCTATTATAAAATAAATCTACATAAGTGCTTCAAATTGCTTAAAAACCTAGAACCATGAAACCCTAAAACCTAAATTCATATAAATTCATTTCTATTAAAGTTTTATTCCTTTTTGGTCATGGTAATAACAAAGTGAGTGACCATTAAAAGAGGAGGACAAGGAGAAGTCTAAGAAACTAACAATGAAGTAAAATTCAAGTAAGAAATACAAGCCCTAAATGTCATGGAAATCATGAAATGAGTGACAATTACAAGAGGAGGCCAAGGAGGAGTCTAAGGAGCCAATAATGAAGTATAATCCAAATAATAAATAAAAGCCTTACATGTCATGGGAATCATGAAGTGAGTGACAATTTAAAGAGGAGGCCAAGAAGGAGTCTAAGTAGCCAACAATGAAGTACAATCTAAGTGATAAATACAAGCCATACATATTTGTAAATATTTTCACACTTTTAATGAATTACACCTGTGTTTGAAGGGATTTAAACTATTTCCATGTTATTTTTTTCATCAGATCTTTGCTTGTAATGTGAAAACCCTTTTTTATCTTATATCATAACCCTTAAAATTAAACATAATTTGGTCATCACACGGGATTATTTGTTTAGTAATGAGATCAACAAGATATTTGCATTTGTTTGGGATTATTTACTTAGTAAAAAATTTATCAAGACATCAAAAATCTTATGAAGGTGTGTTTAGGCATTGATGTGGTGATGTATTTTTTTAGTCACACACACTTGCTTAGGGTTTAGATTTGGGATGGGTCTATAACAGTTCTTACTCATGTTGTCTCTCATGTCCTCCTTGCTTGTATTTATTGATTTGGGAAAGTGTTTGAAATGCATCGACTTCCCCCACTCTCATAGGGAAAATAAAAATAGATGTTTTAAAAAACTTAGGGTATCCATTTATCCAAATTTTTATTTTACCTTAAACATATTTGCCCTGTGAATGTGTTTGGGGAAAGGAATTTAACTATTTATTTCTCGCCATTATTTCTTGATTTGAATATGACATTTAATTCACCAAATATTTATATATTTTTTGAAAGAGATAATAGAAATTTCCAATCAATTTATATTTAAATGGAATTTTTTCCAAAGATTTGCCAATGGAATTATACCTGGACTCTAAGATTCACCAAGATTTTATAGTAAGTTTTAAGGGTCCATTCTTAAAATTATCCCTGGTCTAGAGTTAATTCCTATTGTCATATTGTTTAATTGTGTGTCATTATCCTTGAGTCTTAAGTCATAAAAAAATCCTTGAAAGGCAAATTTTATTAAAACATGATTTTCAATGTGAGTAATTACATGTTTGTATTGAATACATAATCATCTAGAAATGACACTTGAGTGCCAAGAATGTTATTTGAGATCACCCATTCCTAGTTTAGCCCTAAACTTATCTTAGGCATATTTAGACACTTATATAGCTTTCATTCATGCCACACACATCCTTAGACATTTCAAAATCAATACCAAACCCTTCCTTAGGAATCTAGGCCCCTAGTGCCTCAGGATATGCTACTGGACTCTAGCGTCATAAGTGTATAATATCACCACAATGCTATTGTCCTATTTGGGTGTTATTATCTTTTTCCTTCTTTTAAGTTGTAGTGGATATATTTTAAATTCCAAGAAGCACCTAGGTTTAGCTTAGACCTATTACAAACAATGAATAAGAACCAAAATCAATACACACACACACACACACACACACACACACACACACACACACACACACACACACACACACACACACGAAATTTATCCTTTTATAAACTAGATGGAAATTAGATGAAAATATACATAAATAAACTAGAATCAAGTTGTGCACAACCAAGTTTATCAATCCGTATTCTTATCTACTTCTATATACAATCATATACAACCCTCCTAAACATAGAATACTCAGATTTATAGTCTCAAGCATCAATCAAAGCACTCAAATCAACATTCATACTAGTTTCAATTACACTTGCACTATCACTTAGGTAGGGATAACTACATTGGGCTTGATCCCTTCTAAAAGTATCAATATTTAGGCAACTCTCATCATAGTGGGGTGTTGAGAATGTTTAACCTACCCTAATAACACCACCCATTTATTACTTGTGCCAAGTCAAATGCCCTAATCACATAGAGGTCTAGGGTTTGTATATAAAATAAATCACAATAAGACATAGATAGTGAATTAGGATTTGTCTTCATAGGAACATGATTGGAATACTTAGACATAAGTGCTCCCAAAAGCTTAAAAAAGTTATTTCAAAGAGGACACTAGCACCATAAATGGACATTAGTGCCATAACACTATTGTCTATGGTAGGGCACTATTATCTAGGAGGGTTTTTAATAGCTAGACCTTATTTGTGACACTCAGACCAACTCTTGTACCAGTTTTTAGCTTTCATATCCTTCATTTCAAGTAGTTTCTAACTAGATATTCATTTATCTCATTCATTATTATTATTATAAATATCACTTTAGCTTAGTGCTTTCACAATTTAGTGGTTGTGTTTATTACATATTTATACCCTATAGCCACTTTAACAACCTAGGGTTTACAATTCATAACCCTAAAAATGTCAATTCATGTGGTGAACCCAACTTAATTTGAGCATTTGTTTCAAAAATCTAGTACACCATTAGGGTTTCCCTTCTTATTTCTAGAATATACTCAATTTTTAGTTTGCATTCTATCTTCATGATCATAATGATGGATGCCATTTTTTAATTTTTGGTACAAATTATTATGGTTTGTCTTGTATGCCTATTAACTTCCATTTTTATAAAGATGCACATGTATGCCACTCCTCTCATGGACCATGTTAGTACTCAACTTATTTCACACACTGATCCACCCTCTCTTGAGTCACCCTTATATGAGGATAATTTTTATATGGATAACTTTGAGTTACCTCTAATTTATACCTAAAGATAGAGACATCAGAGGATTATTTTTGTTCTAATTCCACCTAGACCAATTAATTAACTTCACTCACATCCCCCCTCTACTAATCTTCCTCAAAAAATAGATCTTATTGTTTGAACTACTACTAGATGGAACATGATGCATCCTTAGCCTATATAGGATCAATGTAATCCCACTATCCCTCCTCATCTCCAAAAAGCTATAACATGACCTAGGGATTAACATAGAGAATCTAATATTATGGATCAGTTGAGAAACACAATGGATAATATCTCCATGTTGTAATTACTTCAACATGCAACTATTTTTAAAGATATTATTTTTCAAACACTCAATCATACATCTTTATCTCATGATATAGATCCAACGTACTTTGTATATATCATCAACACTATCAAGGACATTGAGGATGTTACATATTTTTCCAATGAGGATTTACCCTCATAGTCAATTATTGATTAGAATCTATAGCTCTTCACCCAAGCACAAATCAATACCACCACTATTAAATGAGTTTTAATTGGCATTGGTTCAGTGATTAACCTATGTAACCTCACATTTATAAAGATAATGGGGGTTGATATGAAACCCATTTATAAAACATATAATAACATTAGAAGTTTTTATGACATTCCTAGATAGACATTGGGTTCTATTACATTGGATATTATGGTCAGACCAAAAACCCTACCTACATAGTTTCAAGTTATGCCTAATCATTTACACTACAACCTCTTACTTGGGAAAACTTGGATACATGATATGGACGATGTAACTTATACTTTTCATAGATGCATCAAGTTTTTAAATGATGGATATGTATACATTAGTCCAATAGATCATCAACCATTCATATATTACAGTCACCAAGCTCACCACCCCGAGTACATCTTTAGATGGGACACCTCATGTTTTTATAGAGTCCCCACCTCATAAGATTCTAAATGATAAAATTCATACCTATGATTTTGGGGAATATAGCACCACTATTACCAAAGCCATTACAAATCCTCCTATAACATAGTTACCTTCACCCATGATGGAGGAGGACTCTCCTACAATACAGTTATCCACACCTACTTTGGATGATGGGATTATCACATCATAATTAACTTTACTTGTTAATTTAAAGGAAGTATATATCCAAAAATTTGATATTCTAAGACACCACAAAGGATGATCCAACACCCATTGACATTGTTGATTACTTATGTGGATTGAGCTTGACACCAGTTGGCCCTAAAGAGTATAGCGATGATTATAAGGCACTTATCACTTTTCCCACTTAGGCAACACCATTAGTTCATAGTATTATAGCTATAAGATCACCTACTTAGTTAAATTTAGAGGTGGATTCCTCCATTCACTCAGTACATATGGTTATAATTATGGATATTGAATCGGTTATACATATTCAGGTAGGTAGTTTATAGGATAGACAACATCAAATTCTATAGATATTAATTAACATAAGATAAATGGTATTAGCAATAATTCATCACAAATTCATCACTATATTATCAAAATATGATCGAAGAACCTATTTTCATTTTCATATACTTACATGATATGATACATATATATGCTTAGCATTACAACACAAGTTGAATAGGGTAAAGGCTTAGGGAACTATTTAGATTACAAAACCTCTACCTCCAATAGTATAAGCACCATGATTGAATCATTTTTGACATAGATATTCATAGAATGATCCCTTGACTATCTAATTTTTTATCCACAAATGATACATCCCTCATGTTGATACATATGAGGATTCAGATCCCAAAACTTGCACATAGGCATTATTACAACACATAGGACATCAAGACAATGAGATAAAACATGATATACATCATCATGATTCCTCAGGACATATCACACTACCAGTTCATGTGGACCAAAATTATCTAACACATTACTCTTCATCATGAGCATAGTCACTCATACATAGGTTACCCTTAGAAGTACATGGTTATAGGAAATAGATACCACAATTGATCACATAGATAGATGTATGATTTTTAATCATGAGGGACATAAAGTTCACATTTTACATGATGGATCATATGAGAATCATAAATTTTATACATATACCCTGTAGTCCAATGTGATTTACCCTGGGACTACATGAGAGGCTTATTACATAGTAGAGTAACATGCTATTTAGATGCACAAAATCTAGACTAACACCAAGGGTAAGGCTACACTTATACAGACAACATGGTATGATGATGATGATGATTTATTTGAGCTTGGGTAGATTCAGTATCTGACATTGGATGACCTCCCACCAAATCTACCATTTGATTATCCACACCCCATGGATGTGATCTTAGGTTTATAGAGACATTAAACTTCATTTATACATTATCTAATTTGTTTCTAACATCTACTTGTACATAGTGTCATTAATTTTTATCCTTGTATATTATTTCATTCTCATGTTACTTGTACATAGATTTTATCCATAAATCACAAAAATAATATAATATGTCAAAAACACAAAATCATTCAAATATTTACTTAAAAAATATAAATTATAGATTGTATACATTTTCATGTTTACATTTATTATACTTTATATGTACTACATATGCTATTTATATTAGTGTAATCAATTTTATCACACATACATGATTCACTAGTTTTTTTTTGAATGTTCATAGATACTTACAAGACCCAGGTCTACCACATAGATCTAGATTTTCTACTACCCACCCACTATGGGCATATACATAATTAAATAGGTTACTTATTTGACACATTCACCCTTTTGGGGGCATCTTATACACAATTTTGATTTCTAGGTTATCTTTCTAAACTCTATATCATAGATTTAGCATTTTTTATGTCTTGATATTGATCATCCTACACTACTCATATTTTTGTTAACTACTACATCTATATACTTAGTTTATGCACATCTTCACTTTTATAAATATTTTTAGTACATGTTATGCATACTTTCATTTCTAACTTTACTAGTTTAGATTTGATTGTGCCTCTATGATTTTACATATATTTGAGGGAATTTGAATATGCCATTATTCTATGGGTATACACCAATTACTTTCATTTTATGTATGATTTGGAAATGTTCCTATGTCCTTGTGTGTGCCTTCCTTATTATGTATGTGAAAATTTAAACATGTCCTTCAATGTGGCTCTAAGTTAACTTATTTTCTCTATACATATGTGGAAATTTGAACATATCCTTGTATGTCTTGATTTATCATATTTAGTGACATGTGCCCATGTCCCTTGTATTGTGGCCGTTTAACCTACTTTGTATGTCATAATGCATGTTTTATGTATGCTTTCATGTATGCATCATGGTCATGGCATTATCTCTTAATTGTTACACACTCTGGTTTTATATGCCATGAGGTACCTCATACATCTCCCCTTCCTCCCTAGGTGTCGTGATAGACATCATGCCCCATGCCCCTAGTAGTTACTCAATTTATTACTCAATTTTTTTGTTCATATGAATGCTTACATCATTTCATCTATCTTGAAAATATTGTGAATGCTAGATCTAACATACATCATACATTAAAAACTTATTTTCAAAATATCTTACATTATGATTTCATGTATACATATTGATTTATTACACATATATCATATATTCTCAAGCTACACATATCATTCAAACCTTTTTATTTTGAGGATAGTTCTTACATAGGTTCAATAACTACCCTCCAAAGAGGGGGCATTATTAGTGGTTTGTCATAAATATCAAGCCATTTAAATGCACTTAGAGGATAGTTTATAGCATGTAGGCATAAAATATAGAGCTTGCTTTCATAAAAACATAGTGGAAAATAGTTAGATAGAGATCAAACGTAGTTGGCATAAAAATAGCACAGTAGAACACTAGTGCAAAAAGTGGACACTAGAACCATAATTATACTATCCAAGTTATGGAGCTATTATCCAATATCCCCTGAGGTAGAAACATCCAACATTTACAAAAATACATAATAGTTCCATTCCATGTTTACACAAATTCATTTATAAATTATTATATTTTACTCAGTTTTACATAAAATCATACCAATTTGCTTAGATTGGGGGCATCATGGATAACATGATCACTCCTATTTTACTTATACACACACACACACACACACACACACACACACACACAACTTAGTCTAGAATACATATGCTTAGATATCAAATTTGGGGGTATGTGTGCATCATATTGTTCCCATATACTCATTTATGCACCAATTGATCAGAAGGAATGCAAAAATCCATGTCGTTATCTACATTATATAAACTAGTGATATAATCTTGATATGATTCAAATATTCAATATATGCAGAAATACCCTTAAGGTAGGGCAACACCATATAATACTCCTTTAAGAAGGAATAACTCCACAATGTCTCTTCGAGGGGATAACCTCAAATATCCTCTTACAATAGAAGACTCAATGTTTAATTGATATATTTACCATGATAATCATCTCCTTTATATATATATATATATATATTTATATGTATATGTATATGTATATGTGTATATATATGTATATGTATATATGTAATTATATATATATATATATGTAATTATATATATATATATATATATATATATATATATATATATATATATATATATATATATATATATATATATATATATATATATATATATATATATATAACCAATGGATGGGTAACCTCCTAATTCCAATGTAGGTTGACCATTACCTAATGTATTAATTCCACAAGTTACTCCATTATCCTCATATATTGTACCCATATAACTAACTAAGGGTATGTGTGCCACATGTCAGCATCTCCATCAACCCATATACATTAATATATCATATCCCTAGGTACATAACATTACTTCCCTCCTTGACATGTTTCATCCCTGAAACATAGGAATAAACTAGATAATGAGAGTGCTTCAAATTATTGCACACTTGTCTCCAATCTTGATCATCTAGCCATCTATATGTGATGTTGGTAAGTGATAGCTATCTAAGCTTGTTTCCAAATTTCATTGTGCTCCTCTGATTTCATTCATGATCATAATTATATTATTTTGGTGTCCAAGCATAATTATTCCTCTTTTTATTCCATGTACCATATTCCACTACGCTACTTTTATTCCAACCATGACCATAGTATGTATTCTTCCATGCATAATCATAGTGATTTACCCATTCATTTCATGTGCCATAGTATTTTTTCTTTAGATTCCATGCATATCCATAATGATTGGAAATTTTATTTCCTGTATAGACAAAATGATTATTGTTATGACACTTCCTCACCTGGTTCCATGATTTTTTACTCTCATGATGATGTGGGTGTCTATATACCTCAACTTTTTCCAATATTTTGACCTTATCCACCTTTGCTTCTACTTCTTCCACCTTTTCCTTCTTTGTCTCTTTAGTAGATGAAGTGTTCATTTCTAGTTGTAGTGTGTTTTGTCTATATCATCTGAATCTTCATCACTTATTTCAATCTCATCCTCATGATCTACCTGGATTGTTATTGGTGCCTTTTTCACTATGATATCTTTTAAAGTGATCTTATTTTTCCTATACCAAAACTTCATGAAATTTTTTTGAACATTAATATTCATTATTCCCAAAGTCTCTAACCATGGATATCTAAGAACTATATCCACATCATCCATATCCAAAGCATAAAAATCTGAATGCAAAACATATTTTTCCATAATGAGCTTCAAATCTTCAAACATTGAAATATTATTACCATCTACTTGAACCTCCTTGATAGTATTTGCTTGAACATATAGATGCTTGGCCACGTTCATGTTAATGAAGTTATACTTTTTGGTAGGGTTTGTGGACACAACCACCTTCTTCTTTGATTGCACCCATGAAATTGAAAAATTGACTCAGATTTATTTGGAGCTAAATTATTTACACCCTTCTTCTTCTTCTTCTTCTTCTTTATCATCATTATTTTATTCCTCTTCTACATCCTCTTTGTCTTTTATATCCCATCGATCTAAGAAGATGTGTTTCATTGCTTCCCATGAAGAGTACTTTTGCGCAAAGCTCAATTGATAAAACCACCAATGTTGTGTAGGCCCAGATAAAGAAAGAGATAATTATATTTTTCATAAAAAAAAATTAGTATTATTATCCTTAAAAATGAGATACCATTCTCTAGCATTAACATCATCTTCCCCTGAAAATGTTTGCAACTTCATGATCCACAAAAAAAATTAGGGTTTGTGAAACCCTAAAATGTCAATAACTCATACAAAACTAATCCAAAAAGTTCCAAATTTTTAATGTAGCTTCCTCTTATGATATTGGAACCTTAGTCAAAATTTTGTGAAAAAATGTCAAAAATTTTGACTTGTAGATTGAATATATGAAAAAACATAAAATCACAAAAAATCACTCAAAACAACTCCAAAAATTCGAAATTTTTTACTATGCTTCTATTATATCTTCTTACATCTCCAATAAAAATTTATAATAAAAATTACCTATATTTTGGAAGATATATCAACATTAGTATAAACTCTAAAATAACAATAACTCCCTCAAAACTAATAAAAAAATATCTATTTTTTTACTGTGACTTATTTAAAATATTATCCATATCTAGTAAAAAAATTGTGAAAAAATTCAAAACCAATCAAAATATATTGATGATTCAAAAAAAATAGGGTTTCACTCCACACAAATTGCCCAAATCGAAGCTTTGATACCACTTGATATGATTTAAATATTCAATATATGTAGAAATACCCTTAAGGTAGGGAAATATCATATAATACCCCTTTAGGAAGAAATAACTCCACAATGTCTCTTCGAGGGGACAACCTCCAATATCTTCTTACCATAGAAGACTCAATGCTTACTTGATATCTTTACCATGATAATCATCTCCTTTATATAGACATCTATCTAACCAATGTATGGGTAACCTCCTAATCCTAATGTTGGCCAACCATTACCCAATGTACTAATTATACAAGTTACTTCATTATCCTAATATATTATACCCATATAACTAACTAAGGGGATGTGTGCCACATGTCGACATCTCCATCAACCCATATACATTAATATATAGTATCCCTAAGTACATAAAAACTAGATCCCATGTTCTGAGTAATACACCATATTGATGCCTTACTCTATTTATAGTGGTTGGCATTACCGCATAGTCCCTAAGCTACAAACCTGAGTGTCTAAAGAGACCCTTATGTTGATTTTCATTCCATAGTTTTGAAGTGTCCATAGAGACATTATATACATTTATAGTTATAATCATACAACTTCAGTTACATTGTGCAATTTAGTTACAAATGCATCTACTACACATGGGTAGGCAATGATGGAGTCATAGTCTACTTGAGTTATTGAGCCACCTACATAAGAGGGTTGGATAATCCATCACTCCAATCCAAGATATTCAAAGGTCATGATCCACTAAGGAGGGGTGGGAAATGATGGAGTCAAGGCTAGATTGATTTATTGATCCACCCACACATGGGTATTGAGCAAACCATTAACTTAGTCTAAGATATTCATTGATTTGAACACTATCTACATGAACATTAACATGATGTCACCAGGTTTATACATTGGTTCACGTACACAATGAGGTGTATTCATTCATTTCCTCTCTCTTATCTCTTTACTAATTTTTTTCTTTACTTTTTATATCTTTTAAGTAAGGATTGACCTATGCATGTTTCATTTGCAAGACATGTAATGGAGCACGCTTCACGTACTTAAATCTAAATTCATGGAATTTGCCTCATATGTAAGTTTAGGTATGCTTCTTTTTACTTTTTTATAGTCATTTATTTTCATTGAATTTCTAAAATAAAGGGTGGGAGAATGTAATCATTTAAAAATAACACTTGAGTGCCAAGAGTGTTACTTGAGACCACCTATTCCTAGCTTAGCCCTATACCTATCTTACAACTAATTTAGACACTTATCTATATTTTATTTGGGCCACACACATCCATATACATCTCAATATTAGTCCTAGACCTTTCCTTAGGCATCTAGTACCCTAGTGCCCCAAGATCTACCATTGGAAACTAGCACCATAAGTGGAAAATAATGCCAGAACACTATTGTCCTACTTTGGTACTATTATCATTTTCTAACTTTTTAGCTCTAAATAATATATATTTTCAATTCCTAAAATAACTAATATCAACTTATACCTAATTTAAACCATGTAAAATCACCATATATATATATATATATATATATATATATATATATATATATATATATATATATATATATATATATATATATATATATATATATATATATATATATATATATATATATATATTTATTTATTTTTTTCAATTCCTAAAATAACTAATATCAACTTATACCTAATTTAAACCATGTAAAATCACCATATATATATATATATATATATATATGGTGATTTTACATGGTTTAAATTAGGTATAAGTTGATATTAGTTATTTTAGGAATTGAAAATATATATATATATATATATATATATATATATATATATATTTTCAATTCCTAAAATAACTAATATCAACTTATACCTAATTTAAACCATGTAAAATCACCATATATATATATATATATATATATATATATATATATATATATATGGTGATTTTACATGGTTTAAATTAGGTATAAGTTGATATTAGTTATTTTAGGAATTGAAAATATATATTATATATATATATATATATATATATATATATATATATATATATATATATATATATATATCCATTGGATGGAAATCAGATTCAAATACACACAAACAAGCTAAGAACAAGTTGTGTACAATAAATGTTATCAATCCATATTCTACCCTAATTTTGCATAAAATCATCTAAAAACCTCCTAAACTTTGAATACTCATATTTATAGTCTCAATCATCATGTAAAAAAACTCAAATCAACTTTCATACTAGCTTCATTTATACTTACACTAACACTTGGGGGGGGGGGGGGGGAGAAACACATCAATCTTGATCCCTCCTTGGAGTATTGGTATCTAGGAATATATATTTATAGAAAGGTCTTGAGGATGTATATCCTACCCTAATAACAGCACACATTTATTATTTGTGCCAAGTTAAATTCCCTAATCACATGTAGGTCTAGCTTTTACATATAAAATCAATCACATATAGTAAATCAAGGTTCATTTGCAAAAGAATAGGTTTGACAGACTAAGACACAGGTGCTTCTAGAAGAATACAAAAATTCTTGCATAGAGGCCATTAAAACCACATTGCTAATATCTAGGGTATAGCACTATTTTCCAAGAGGGTTTTTGACTCCTAGATCCTGTTTGTGACATTTAGACTAGCTCTTATACCAATTTTCAACATCAAAATCCTTCATATTAGGTAGTTTTAAGATAATTTGTCATTTGTATCTTTCATTTGCATTATTATAAATATTAATTTAGCTTAGTTATTTCACAATTTAGTGGTTTTATTTATTGCATCTTTTATACCCTCATTTACTATACTCAACACCTTTAACAACCCAAGGCTTACACTTCCTAACCTTAGAAAAAGTTAATCCATGATGTATTATTAGTTGAAACTAGTGTCTGTAAGTCCACAATACGAGAGGGAATATTGAGAAATTATAGTATGAACATAACTTTAGTGTGAGGATTAATAAAAATGAAATAATACAGTATACTATTATATGTGATTTGATATATAAATCGTGTATATTGTATTAGAGTCAAATAATATTGGTTGTTAGAACAACCGATCCTAAATTAGTGATAGAGAAGTTAGTTGTTGTTAGTTATTAGAAAAAATAAATTGTTTTTAGGGATTTTTGTTAAAATAATACTATTATATATTGTATTTTTGTGATTAATCAATTATGTTATTATGATCAACCAAGAAATTTATGCTTTTTCACATTTGAACCTTTGTCTCTTTTTCTATATATGGATTAATTCCTATCATTATTGAGGCCGTAATGGGTGTTGAGTCTCTTTATCATGCATGATTATAGTCTTAAAACTTGGTCCTAGACATTATCCACCACCTAAGATGTGTTGTAAATTCTAGTTTATAGCCATAAATAACCAAAGGCGGTGTTCTCCAACTACAACTTCAACTTTGACAACATATGTTATCAGTGTTTCCACACTCATAAACGATAGTGAAAACATGATTCTAATGGATTTGGACATTATTTTTGTGGGAGAATGTGTCATTTTAATATCTATACATGTTCTAAGTGAGGGACTTTCACTTGGAGGTCTCGAAGGCAAAAATGCCAATTAGAGAATAAGAAATTGTCTTCACTCCAATTTTTTTGTTTTTTAGGACCCCTCAATGCAACTTGTGATGACACAAATTCATCTCCAAGGTTACATAGACATGATATTGGGTGATATTATATAAATTTGACATGCATGTGAGGGTTATTTTATTTTGTGCTGATGACTTACAGTTTTTCATTTTACGCACACCTAAAGTTAGGCTAAAAATTACATTTTTCTTTTTTCTTGAAGGACATTCTTTAGTTTAAAATAGGTGGTGGGTATCTTAATCAGGTACAATCAGAGGCCAATAACATGGTATTGGATACTATCCACCATCCCATACATGTTTAAAATGCTAGTTTTGAGCCATGAAACACCAAATGTGGAGTTCTCCAACTGTAGCTTCAACTTTGACAATATCCATTGTTAGTGTTTCCACTCTCTTAAACAATAGTGAAAACATGATTCCAAGTGGATTTTGAAATTTTGGTCATGGGACCATGTGTAATTTTCCTATATATACATTATATAAGTGAGGGACTTGCACTTGGATGTCCTAGAGGTAGAAATGCCACTTGGAGAATAAGAACTTCTCTCTTCACTTCAAAAAGTTACATTTCAGGACCCGTCAATGCAACTTGTGCCAAAAATTAATCTATAAGGTTATATATAATTTATATAGAAAGAAATTATATGGATTTAACATACATATGAGGGTTATTTTGTTTTGTACTGAATATTTTCAGTTTATGTTTTACGCATGCCTGAAGTTAGGCTAAAAAACTATATTTTTTGTTTTTTGTGAAGGGCATTCTTGAAGTTAGAATGGGTGGTGGGTCTCTTGAATGGGAATTATTTGAGGTCAATAAAATTTTACTATTCATAATATTTGACTTTTTATGTGTTTTCAATTCTAGTTTTGATCCATGAAGCACCAAAGGTATATTTCTCCAGCTACAACTTTAACTTTGACAATATTTGTTGTCAGTGTTTCCATGCTACTAAATAATAATGAAAACACTCTTCTAGTGGATTTAAAAATTTTGGTCATGGGATAATGTGTTATTTACCTACATATACTTTATTTAAATGATTTCATTTCACCGAGAGGTCCCATATGTATAAATTATAGTTGGAGGAAAATAACTTGTCTCTTCACTATAAAAAAGTAAATTTTAGGACCCGTTATTGAAAATTGTGCCATGGATTCATATCTAAGGGTCCATAAAATTAATATGGGTTGAAATTATAGGGATTAAACATGCACATGAATTTTCTTTAATTTTGAGCCAATGAGTCATATTTTCCATTATATGCACCCCTGAAGTTAGGTTAAAAATTACATTTTTCTTGTTTCAGGAAGGGCATTCTTGAGGCCATAATGGGTGATGGGTCTCTCAACCAAGCATGATCAGAGGCCAAGAACCTGATCCTAGATGGCATATTCCACCCCTGACATGTTATAAATTTTATTTTTAATCCATAAATCATTAGATGTAGATTTATCTAACTACAACTTCAACTTTGGTAACATCTATTGTCAGTGTTTCCACACTCTTGAACATTAGTGAAAACATGATTCTAGGTAGATTTAGTTATTATGGTCATGGAAAGACATGTAATTTGAATATATAGGTGTTATAAAAGTGAGGTAATTACACCTATAGGTACCTAAGGTATACTTTTTATTTGGAGGATAAAAATTCATCTCTTCACTATAAAAACACTACATTTCAAGACTCATCACTGTAACTTGTGCCACAAATTTGTATTCAAAGTTACATCAACATGATTCAAGGTGGAATTAGAGAGATTAAACACAAACATTATGGTTTTTTATATTCATGACAATGAATTATGATTTCAATTTTATGCATGCATGAAGTTAGGCTAAAAAAATGTATTTTTCTTATTTTGGGAAGTGCATTCATGATGCAGAAATAGGTGATGGGTATCTAGACTGGGCATGATTGTAGGCCAAGAATCTAGTTTTGGATGTTAACCACCACCAAAAATATTTTGAAATTTACAATTTTAATCCACAAATCATTGGAGTTAGAGTTTTCAAACTGCATCTTTAACTTTGATAACTTCTATTGTCAGTGTTTCCATGCTCTTGAATAGTAATGAAAACATGATTCCACATGTATTTGGATGTTGTGGTCATAGGATAATGTGTAATTTTATTATATATATGTGATATAAGTGAGTTACTTATGACTGGAAGTTCTAGAGGTGTAATGTCTAATTATAGGATAAGAACTTATCTTTTTATTGTAAAACATTACATTTCATGACCTGTCACTACAACTTGTGTGATAATTTTTTATCAAAGGTTACATTGACATGCTCTAGGGTGAAATTATAGGGATTTAATACACACATTATTTTTCTTAAAATTCATCTAAATGACTTAGGGTTTTATTTTACACATGCCTAACGTTAGTCTAAAAACTATATTTTTATTATTTTGGGAAGGGTGTTCTTGAGGTCAAAATGGGTGGTGGGTCTCTCGACTAGGCATGATCAGAGGCCAAGAACCTAGTCCTATATATTAACTTATACCCCATATGTTTTGTAAATTCTAGGTTCGATCCATAAATATTTGAGGGTGGAGTTATCCAATTGCACAACTTTGATAACATATGTTGCTAGTGTTTCTATGCTTCTAAACAATGGAGTGGATGTATGATGAGAAGATAAGAAATGACCAAGAAGAGTGCAGTGGAGAGGGAGAAATAATAGTTTATTAAGAAAAAAAATATGAGATATTAACACCAAAATATTCCCAGGCCTTAGAAGATATGTGAATTATAATGTTTCACTTCTTCAAAGGGCTAAAGAGGAGTCTCCAAACAAGAATGAAAAGCATCTCCAAAGAGAGAACATAGAAAAAGAGGAGGTAAAACATAACCACTTCATGAAACATGCACAAGTAAAATGTATAATGGCATCCTAAGAAGATATTCAAGAGATGAGTATTCCATTGTCTATTTCAATTGTACTTATAATAGAAATGTGGTATGTATATAAAATCAATGAATACAAAACATGAATATTAAATTCCAAATGATATTAAACCAATGTAGCAAGGCTATACACATTAAAATAGTGATAAATGGTGTATCCCAACAATTAAAGGCACTTCACAATAATAAATGACTCTATCTCAATCATTATACTCTTTTCTTCCATATCATTTTATTTTCAACACATATTGAAAGATTGTAAGTTAGTATTAATAAATTATAAGAAGGAAACATTAAAAATGATCATATCTAAATATGGCCATAAAACCATAAAATTTAAGTTTAAATGAATAATATGAGCCAAATTGTACATGGAAAGATGATCACCACAAAATGTGAACATATATATTTGTATGCATAAAAACCATAAAGGCATACAAAATAAGAACATAATAGAATTTTAGATGAATGCTATATAGGGATACAATGCCAATAACACATACATTTCCATATAGGAATTCAAAAAATTACATCATTTAACAACATAATAGAATCTCAGGTGAATTTTTTATATGCATAAACAACCAAAAATGCATCCATTTCCACATAGGCATGTAAACAAGTACATCATCTAAGACATACTTCTCATCAAATAGTATCCCCTTCTTTATCTTCGTTGAATAAGACTCTCCCTGGGATGCCCTGCTCTTAGATGGAGATTCCTTAGATGCTTTGGATTCCTCTAAGGTCTGACTATAGGTGTTTCTATGCTCATAGCTTGATTGTAGATGAACATGTTTCAATACAAATATTATTAGAAAACTTACATACTATACATGCAACCAAGTTTAGAAATTAATTTTAAACTAGAATATAAAAATAATTTAAACATGCACTTACTACAATCTCATGTTCATGGTCAAGTTGTGCCTGCCACTCAATAGAGTCAATGATAGGTTGAGGTGCATAAATAGGCATGTGAAATAGGGAAGAAACATGACAAGGTGCCCTACAAGTCATATGAATGGGACTATTAGATGTCATACAAAAACCTTACATATAAAATACATCCATATAAGTTATATTTGCCTAAGTATGTAGTAAAATTATTAAAACAAAATAATTTTTATAAATCAAAATTACAAGTTAACATGCACCTAAGTGAGTGCCTATGCAAATGACATTGTAACAACAATGCATGTGTCTATCTCTATTCATAGAGATAGAGGAGTGTCTACTATGGTCATCAACTGAACAAACAACCTCTCTTAGTTTTCTATAGGACTTAAGATATTTCATAACATGCATGATTCACATAAGGGAACAAACTTGAATATTTTGAAGATAAGTAGTGGTGTTATAGGTATCAATGAAAATGTGAAGCATTAAAATAATTTTGAAAAGGTGAAGGAACATTAAGAATTTGAACATGTATGATTGTTAGTCAAGAGCATATATCTATATAAATTAAAACTTATACATAGAGTCTAGTATTAACTTAAAATTTTACCTCGGTATATTAAATGGTGGCCTAGTAATATTGATAGATGAAGTAGTGGATGGCCCACAAGATGGCTATGTATATGTAAACATTAGTTGGCTAAGATCCACAATTATAGTTGTGGATCATGAAGATGCAAGAACTATCTCCTCCTTCAACATAAATATTACATCTATGTTATTTAGTTTCCATTTAAATTATTTTTTAGCTTTTAAATACAAATATTACTTAAATTTAACATGACATTTATATAAAATATACATGCATGTGTGTAGTGATTGACGTGTGCACACCAAATAAACATTCCAAAAATTCATTGCTCATTAGTATATCATCTAAGATCTTAGAATCACCACCATAATTATCCAAAGGTCCAATGCATATAAAACCAAAACCAATGATGAGGTTAGGTACGCACACTAGGTAAAGTATTCTCTAGCATCAGTCTTAGAAAACCTACTCATATGTTGAATGTGTGTATTAGTAAGCGCACTAAGTGCATGCAAAGTGTCAATATCAATCACCTCCTTCACTAAAAAGGGGATCTTGGGATGAAGTGACTTTTGGGTAGGGATCCTTGTAGGTGGATTAGGTACATGAAATGCACATAGTCGATCTTACATAGAGCCTTTTCCTCAGCCTTAAAATTCACCATAGTCAAAATAGTTAGAAATCTCATTAAAGAAAATTTTGTAGTAGATTTTCATAAAAAAATATGATAAGACCTCATGGTTTTTATGTGGTGGGTAATCAAAAACCTTCCACCATTAGTCCCATAAATTATTTCTAATCAAATTGTGTTGCCATCGATGGATTGGGAAATGTTTGGTGGTTACTAGAAAAGGTGCATTGATTGTTGAGTCAATGAATAATGCACAAATTAGGTATTTTAATATTTTTTTGTCCTTCACCTCATTTGCTGATAATTTATTAACATAACAATCCATACATCTATCCCTATATGATGCCTATTTATTAATTTGAATTATTATCGAGTCATCTTGACCTAATACTGACTCTAGGGTATTGGCCAAATAAGTGTGGTGTGTGTTAGTTGATGTGGAGTCCCTCATTCTCCTAATTATTTTTTCAAATTCTATTTTGTTTTCCACTATGTGTGTAGCTAAATCCTCCTAACTACCTAGGGGATCTTGTGTAACTATAAGAGGGATGAGAGGGTTAGGAGGGTTAGACGAAGGGTTAGAAGGGTTAGGTGGAGGGTTAGGAAGACAGTGAGCATGTTGGTCTCTTACAATGGAAATAACTGTTAAAAAATAACAGGATTTAAAAATTAAACAATGCAAATAAAAAATGCCTAAATTTAGGGTTAATAAGTTTAGTTTTTGATTATCCCATCTATGGAAACATTGATGAGTCATCAAGGTTTTGGGCAATCCAATTGTGTTTTTGTATTCCTCCAAGAAAAACATGATCGTGATTTAGCCAAGAAAATCACAAAGCAAGTAAGAAAATGAAAATAAAAGGGGTATGCTCATGGGTTAGAATTTTTTTTTTATGGTTTCGATAATGCATATGCATTACTGAAACATAATGTGTACACATTATTGACACTAGACTTAGTGCCAATATCATGTATATATTATTGACAGTAGACTTAGTGCTAATAATGCGTACACATTATTGACATTAAATTTAGTGCTAATAATGTACACACATTATAGACACTACATAATGTATACGAGTTTTGGATAAAAAATATTAAGCCTAAATTTAAATAATGCGTACACATTATGACCATAACATGTAAATGTTTTAGATTAAGGTAAAAGAAGGTTTTGAAGGGGCCCCAAAACC
Source organism: Torreya grandis (assembly GCA_037957365.1). NCBI lineage: Eukaryota > Viridiplantae > Streptophyta > Pinopsida > Cupressales > Taxaceae > Torreya > Torreya grandis. Next base: position 1,147,721 of record JARHVA010004440.1, read on the forward strand.
CTTTACATCAAAAAGAAAGATAAACCATTAAGCACAACCAGGTTTTAAAAGAACTTGAAACCAGTAAAACAACTAAACTAGGTTTTACAGGGACCTGCTACCAACAGATGTGACTAGATAAAACTACCATCAAAACCCTGGAACCTAGAAAGTTAACAGACTGGAGCAGCACCCTGAAAAACTTCCCATACCAATAACCAGCAAACCAGTGAAGCAACCAGTTTACCAACACAAACAGGAACATTAGATTTTCCTTTTGAATTGATATTTTCCTTACGTGCCAAAGATGTATTGGAAGATTAGGGAGCCATACCCAGATAGGGAACTTATTAAAGGATTCTGAGAGAGGATCAAAATCCTTATGCCACGGTTTGGCCATTAGTGGATATCTGCCCTGCCAAGAAAAATTATTGTGACACAAAATAATCTTCTTGTCATTGGGGCAAAGGAACTTAACTATAAAAAAACCTTTAGCACACGGGAAGATATGGACATTATCTTCAATAAGTGGCATCCAGTTCTTGGAGATCCAACCATGTAGATCTGCAAGAGAGGGCCAAAAGCCACGGAAGCAAAAAATAGCAGCAAGAGAGGAAAGCTCTTCTGCCGTATGGAAGATGTCTTCAACTGATTCAGGATCTATAGTTACCCTAATAGGCTTTAAATCACTTACAGGTGAAATGTGAGAAGTCCCAGATGAGGCATGAGGAAGAGCGTCATGTAATCCGGCTTCAAATGCAGCCATGTCAGCAAAAGTCCTTCCCCCAGAACCAAGACCTAAACCAGGAGCAGGAGATCCAGAAGCCAGACGCGGGGTAGAAGGAAGAGAACCCCCAGTCGCAGAAGAAATCGCGCGAGGAGCAATTAGAACCCTACCCCCACACGCAGAGGAAGTCCCACCCGCAGCGGGAGCCACACTAGCCACCCCCGAAAGAACACTGGCAGAGGAAGGAGGATGGGGAGATGCTGAAAAACCTCCACAGGCATTCGACGTAGGAGCCACGACCTCTGACGAATTTTGAAATCGCGCACACGCAGGAGACACAACAGGAGCTCATCGGAGTAAATGTTATGATTATAACACATACGTGTTAAGATAAATGTCCACAAAATTGTTCTCCAACTCTATGCATTTACTCCACTATTATATAATAATATTATATATAATAATTATATTATTTTATTATATTAAGTAGAACATTACATCATTAATATATTAAAATAGATATCAATATTTTTTAATTAAAAAAATAACAAAGCTGACATTTATCCAAAGCACCTTAAAGTTAAATGTAAACTACATGTGGTAAACTGTGTGAACTATAACAATTGGAATTTACAATGGTTTGAGATAAGTGAAATATATTTAAAGTTTGTGATTGCATCTTGAGCATGTGGGTTATGGAGAGAAGTTCTTTTTGCACCAACATTTAATATTAGGTTGATTTATTTTTGATGTAATTGCTTTCTGTTTTAGGTGGATCTTTGATTTCAGGGAATTTAATAGTCCACAAAGAGATAACCAAGACCAACATTGTTTTAAAATTATTTATTTTGTGATGGTGGTGATATAGAGATATTATGAAAACTTCTCACGATGGTTTGTGATAAATTTTCCTTATAAACTTTTTTGTTAGTAGAAATATGAAAAAAATCGGTGTATAAAGTTTATTAATTTATATCCATGGAATTAAGTTTCTAAGTTAGTCTATGTGGGAAATTTTATTTAAAGTGTATTCAGCCCTCAACGAGCTTTGTATTATGAACTGTCCAAAAAGATTATATAGAATTTGGTCGCTATATGCAATGAAAATAGTCTCTCATATGCAACAAAAAAAATGAAGGTGTACATTTATTCATCGTATGCACCCCAAAAAAAAATAGATTTTAATGTTTAAAACTTTTGGTTAACTATTACATCTTTTTTAATTTATTGGTAAATGTATTTTCACTTGAAATTTTACAAATAATTAGAGATTATGTATATAAATATCATAAAAAATAAATATTTATTATTTTTTCATATATATTATGAAATTCTATTGTTTTTTGAACTTATACAATTTTTAAAAATAATTAATAAATTTTGATGAGAACAATAATATTATACATAAGGAAATGGAAGATGGGTTTTTAATAAAAATGTTCATATATATTTCATGATAGATAAGACCCTCTTTCAATAAGAGTGATTTAGAAATACAATATGAATAAATGGATGATAAAAATAATTTAATTATTTTTAATTTAATATAATAATATTATATATTTAGTAATTGGCTAATAAGATTTAAAAGTTATATTTATATAGTATTTTATTTTATTTTTAATTATTAATTTGTATTAATGTATATAAAAAATTATGTAATAATTAATATGATTTCGGTGAGTTGGTAAAGTGGTTTGGTTGTTTCAACTTTGATCAAAGTTTAAATTTTATTATGATATCCGAATTTAATGTGGTCACAATTGGTATTTTTGGTTGTGACCATTGTTGGTATTCTATGCTTAGTTGTGACCGTTAAAATGAATATCTTTATAAAAAATTTATGTAAGAAGAGCTAAATCAATAAATTTAGATCATAATTACTTGGTAAATGAGGGATTTAATAATGTTTTTCTCAACTAATTAATCTAATTGATAGGGGTTTTTTAAGATATCAATCTCAATATTTCTATTTTAGATTTTTCATATATTATATTGACTAATAATTTTATTATCTTCTCCACAAATTTGACACTGGTAATAAATGGAATCAATTTAATTATTATAATATTTTGAGCTCAAAAAAAATTGAGAAAAAATGAGCTCCAAAATATTAAAAATTTTCAATTAACTTCTCTAAATAAAAATAAAACTAATTGAAATCAGTTCAAATGAAATCAAATTAAAAAATTTAATTACACTTCATTATTACCATTCTAAAATTCCTGCCAATATAATTATAATTATAAAATAAAAATAAAATATAAGTTTTTTAATTTTTCCTCGACAATAATAACTTATTAGTACAAACAATCACATCATGTGACCAAACTATTTACTTAGAAACATGATATTATTTTAATATTGTAAGATATAAAAAATAATATAAATATACTAATTTTTATTAATATTATAATTTAAAAAACACACCCAATATAATATATTATTAAATATTTTAAGAAAATAAATAAATTAAATATTTATTGATTTACAATATACATATTTTTTCCACTTTATTTTGGTTTTATCTTTATATATTTAATTATACAAAATAACACACCTAAATTAGACAAAATAATACACTAATTACAAAATAGTTCTCTTAAACACTCTATATATATCATGCACGTTCACATATATAATGCATGAAAAAAAAATAAAAAAATAAAACAAGTTTATAATGAAAAATAGAAAAAATAATTAAATTATATATATAAATAAATTTTATATTCTAAAATTTAAAAATATTAATTTTTATTTAAAATATTAAACGAACTCTTTTTGCAAAGTTGAAGTGGTGCTATCAAATATAAAGTCTAACGGGATTCATTTCTGAAATCACACATTAATGTTATTAACTAGCAATGGATGCAAATTATATGGGTTATGAACAATCAATCCTTTTTAAGATGCGCATTACAAAGAAAATCAGGGAATTCCCAAACCCTTTTACTATATATAATGTAAAATCCCATTCCAAAAGTCATTCGTTAAGTAATAATTTTAATACGTATCCTACTTAAATTAACCCATCATTTATGTCCATATAAAATATTTCATATCCAACTCATTGTTTCACTAATATGTTTCAATAAGATACAACCAAAATCACACACCTCCAAAAGCTTCACTACCAAGTTATGTCAGTTTGCAATACAAGCTGCATTTTAATTATATATAAACTTACTCAAATAAGACAGTTTAATAAGAACCTAGTTGCAAGATTGAGTGATGGACGCCTGGTACATAAATAAGTACTGAGATTTTAATTTGATAAAGTCAAAGGTTTTGGACGGCCATTACTGTTGTGGTGTTGGTTTTGAGAACGACCTGAGACACAGTCTGAGGCGCCGTGCATAATATGCCGCCCCATTTCTGCTCATAACTTGTAATATGCCGGAAATAAAGCTGTGTTTGCGGTTTTGCCTGGGAGTCAAATTTTAAAGCCCATTCTAATGTATATATTTTGACAGATGTGGACGAATTCTTTGGTTCCTTTGTATGCGTGAAGATTCCCGTACAATATTTGGTGTGGATAGAGACCGTTTATCGTTTGTGATGTCATTAGTTATAGCTACAATAAGCAAAGGAACAATAAAATAGTTAAGAAAAAATAGGTCGTGGAATGGTCATGGAAATTTTGAAATTCAGTGAATTTTATTGTGGGGAATTGTGTCATTGGAAATTTTGAAACTCAGTGAATTTTATTGTGGTGAATTGTTTCCTTATAGTATTGATATATTTTCAACAGTACTTACTGAAAGTATGGTATTTTAATAACTATTTAAGTAAATAATTTTTTTTTGGTTTTAATCAATGAGAATTTTTGATAAGATATCATTTTAACAATTTTAAAAGTTTAATATTTAAAAATAAAAAAAATATTTTCTTACAAATTTTCATAAAACATTTTATTATATTAATATAATAATTACAATCATTTATTTTACAAGTGATATTTTCTAGAAAAAACTGTGTTTGATTTTGAAAATCCACCTCTATAATTTTTTATTAAGAAAAATTGTTATCAAATAATTTAATTGTTTAATAAATTTAAAATCTTATATCTATATTTATTTAATTCAAAAAATTTCTGATGTTACATCAATTGTTATTCATAAATTTTTTAAATATAAATATAAATTCACAAAGTACTTCCTCCACATAATAATCCTGCATGAATCAACATACCATGGCAATTTATAAATTCATAAATTAAATTTAATAAAATAGTCATTTAATGATATGATTAATAGTCACCAAATTTTTTATCAAATCTCAACAGTTTCATAAATAGAATTTTATCTTTACTTTCACACTTCATAATCATACTTTAATTATTATAATTTAAATAATTAACATATTTTTAGAAAGTCAATGATGTACAATGTAAACTTTATTTGAATAATGATTCTTCTTGAAGTTAGCTCTAAAATCCTTAAAATGAAATCAATCATCTAATTAAATCGTTGATAGGGTGATGAGTTATTTAAATGATTAAATTACTTAAACATATATTAATTAGTCTATATCATCATATATAAGTGTAATTTTAATTATTTTAAATGTTATTTTTCATTATATTTATATCTCAAGATAAATTATTTTTAATTTTATTAATTCAAAAATATATATAGCCACTAAATAATATATATTTCAATTTAACATTTAATTATTAATAAAAATATTCTCTATTAAACTTGAAATAATTCATAGATAAAAAAGGCTAAAAAGAAAATTGAGTCTTTATATTAAATAATGTCCAGCAAAGATTCATGATAACCTTTAAAGTGATTCTAGTATGTTCCATATATCTCATGGTAAATAGGGCACCTTTAAGAAAGTGGATTTGAAAATAATTGTTTAAATGTCTAATATAGATAAATGAATTATATTTAAATGAAAACAAAAATAATTTAATTATTTTAAATTAAAAATCAAAATATTTGTACAATATATAATTGTTTAAATGTCTAATATAAATAAATGAGTTACATTTAAATGCAAATATATATATATATATATATATATATATATTTTGAATTAAAAATCAAAATATATATAAATATTGTCTAATTATTCAATAAAATATAAAAATGATATTTATATAAGAATTCCATATTTATCTTTCTTACATTGTTGATACATATTTTGAATCATCATTCTTATCCAAAATATTTAATACTTGTGTGATTACAAATATTTAGTTTCCTCCTTTTTAAACTTTAATAGCCACAATATCAAAAAGTTAAAGAAAACAAATTGAGCTTTAGACACATATAATAAAATTATTGAATAATAACACTATCTTGGAAATTTGAAATGCATTTCAAAAATACAAAGAAGAAAGTGAAAACAATTAAATAATAAAATTATATTGAAATTTTGAAATGCATCTTAAAAACATAGAAAAAAGAGGGAAAAAAATATTAAAAAACAACAAGGATACAAAAACTTTAAACAATGCTTATTGATTTGGCCATTTTAAGGCAAAACTTATGGTACAAAAACCTTGAACAATGATTATTGATTTGGCCTAGGTTGTTTTGATGTATTACTTAATGTGGTTTTAGTAGCCTATTTTCTTGAATTATAAACTCATACCTTTGGAATTATAAGTATGGGAAAACTTTCATCCAAAATCTCATACTAAATATTGATTTGGCTTAAGTTGTTTTGATGTATTATGTCATGTGGTTTTAGTAGCCTATTTTATTGAACTATGAACTCATACACTTGGAATTATAAGTATGGGAAAAATTTCATCCAAAACCTCATATTAAATAAAAAAATTTATTGACATTTATTTATCATGTGCAATCCAAAAAAAAGTATTTCAAAACTTAATAATATGTTTGTTTAATTTTTTTGATTGGTTATTATATATTTTTGTATTTATGTTTATTGGAAAATGTATTTTCTCATAAAATTTCACAAATAATCAGTGATTATGTATATAAATATTAAAAAATATATATTTATTATTTTTTCAAAAATATTATTAAATTAAATTAATTTTTAACCAAACATAATTTCTAAAAGTAATTAATAAGATTTGATGAGAACAATAATATTATAAATATGGTAGGTACTAAATGAAAGATGGAGTTTTTTTTTTTTTTTTAATAATATATTTCATAATAGGGTCCTCCTTCAATAAGAGTGGTTTAGAAATGTAATACATATTTATGTAATGTTTTGATATATTTTTTCTTTTAAATTATTAATTTATATTAAGAGATTAAAAAAATTGTGTAAGAGCACGTAAATTAATAAATTAAAATCATGATTACTATTAAAAACATTTTATATATCTTTATCAAAAATATATTGAAAGACATCAATTTGATATTTCTATTCTTGATTTTTCATATATTATATTGATTAATAATTCTATTATTTTTTCAAAAAAATTGGTACTAGTAATAAATGAAATCAATCTAACTATTCTAATATTTTAGGCTCAAAAAATTTTGGAGAAAAAATACATTCTAAAATATTAATATTTTCAATTAACTATAAATAAAACTAAAACTAATTTAAATCACATTCAAATAAAATCAAATTAAGGGTTTAAATTACATTCCATCATTACTATTATGAAATGCTTACCAATATAATTATAATTATAAAATAATAATTATATATATATATATATATATATATATATATATATATATATATATATATATATATATATATATATATATATATATATAATTTTTATTAGACAATAATTTATTAGTGTATAAATAATCACATTATATGATAAAATGATATGCTTAAAAATATAATATTCTCTTAATTTTTAAGATATAAAAATAATAAAAATATATTAAATTTTATTAATTTTATAATTTAAAAAATATATTTGATATAATATATTATTATATTTAATAAAAAATAGATAAACTAAAATTATATAAAACTTGAAATAATTTATAGATATACAAAGCTAAAAAGAAAATTGAGGGGTTATACTTTATTAAAGATCGTTAAGAGTGAAAATTGGTTTAAACCCTCTTAAAACCCTAATAAAGACTCAATGTTGAAGATGTTGATTAAAATAGCTTAGGATAGATTGAATTATTATTTAAGATATTGTATCTTGTATTGGAATCTCTTAGGTACCTCTAGGCAGTATTGGTTAGAGAGAGGAGACAGAAAATGTTGAATTATAGGCTTCTTTCTGAATATATTATTATAAAAGTCAAAAGTTGCATTGGACATAGTAAGAAAATAGATGGATGAAAAAAGTATAGACTAATGTTTCATGTACATGAAGTTCTATGGATAGGTTTTTGTCCTTAATTTCTCAAATTTGGTGATCCAAGTAGGCTAGTCACTAATAGGCCTAATGGTGCAAACAGTGCAAAACCCAAGCAGTGTGAGAAGTTGGTTCTAACTATGTTTTCAAGGTATATTTATGGATTCAAGTGAATATATTTATTTATCATGACTTATAATTCATGTCCACGTATTGGAGGATTTTGAAATATAGTGTAAGTGGTGAAAATAATGAAGCCAAAAATGACTTGTCTGGCTCAATGAGGTCTGTGTGTAGAGAGGTCAATAAATTGGTCTGTAAGACCAATAGTCACCACTGGAACATATGATTTTTATATTTTAAGTTGGTCTAGAGATGTCATAAGATCATTTTAATGCATTGGAAGTCTTTGAAATTCCATTTACAAGTGTTAGAAGGTTAATTGTAGAGTAAAATACTCTACATTTTATTTTGAGTTTCAGTTGTGCGCTCCATGTTTTATCCCTGTGCGTTTCAGTTTCGAGGTAGTGAGGGTTATGACACAGGGCGCAGGTTTTTCATTTTGTGTGGGTTTTTCATTTTGCCTCAAAAAGTGTCTAAGTCTAAAGTCAAGCGAAAGCTGCCAAGTGTCATCTATCGGGACACATTATAATTTATTTCTAAAAGTAGTGGAACGTGCCACGTGTCCCGTTATAACTCAATAGAGTGCAACAAGTGTCGACATCTGCATTTTAAGTTTCTTATGATTTTCAAAAGCTTCTTTAAATAGGCTTCTCTCAGTGCGCGTGGAAGGCACCAAGTGGCAACTATGGAAGGTTTCAATATGTTTCTCTAAAAGTAGTAAAAAGTGCCGCGTGTCCCTTGTTAAAGCTTAGCAGAAGCCACCAAGTGTCAACATCTATAGTTTATTCATTTTATTTCATTGTTGAGTAAAAACTGTGGTGGGCCCCAGGTTTTGTTTCTAAAGTAAGCAGAAGCTGCCAAGTGTCATCATCCATGTGAATCTAAAATGAGTCTCGAATGTTTCTATAGTATAGCTAGAGCCCTGCAGAGACCGCCACATGTCATCTTTCGCAGGACTCTCAAAAAGTGTCTAAGTCTCAAAGTCAAGCAGATGCTACCAAGTGTCCTCGCCTGTTTCATAATGGGAAGTGTCACGTGTATCTAATTCAACCAATGAACTTGTAGGAGACTAAACGTTTCAGATCCAAAAAATATCTTTTGTTAGACACTTACAGTTAAGTTCCAATTTAGTTAGGCCATTGGGATTTGATCGTGCAGAGAGGCTAACATTTTAGATCTAAAAGATATCTTTTGTTAGACACTTTCATTTAAGTTAGAGTTCAGTTAGACCATTGTGATTGGATCTTACGGGCAATCTAGAGCTAGTCCTATGCTATAAATATGGGTTTAAGTCACAAGTTTAAGAACAACAGATATCATCATCAGAAGAGAGAGAGAGAGAATTTTTTGCAAGAGATTGTTATCAAAAAGTTTTTTAGACTTTCTTGCTGTTTCCAGTAATATCATTTGCCTTTGTTCTATTTTCTTGATTTAGAAAGTTTGTATAACTGTGCATGTGTCAGTGCCTTTTATGTGACTAGAAAATTAATAAGAAGATTGAGTTCTGTGCCTTGGCTGATATTTTCTATGTTACGGCAAAAATTGTCTAAGTTGTGATCCTTTGATTCTATTTATTTTCATCTTTTACATTGATCATGCATTTTTTGCTCTTTAATGTAATTGAATCCTAAAGATAGCTTCACTGTGCTTAGTATTAAGGGATGAATTAAACTCAGGTGCATCGCCATAGTTAAATTTTCTTTCATTGCATTGGTGTTTCTGTTTAATTTCTATCCCTTTTTCCCACAATATATTTGAGATAAAGAAGAGCCAGATTCTTTAAAATTTGGAGGTCGTTTCAGGTTGTAAGTCCCACATTCCTGAAACTTCCCATTGTTGGTGTTGGAAACAACGCAATTTCAAGCATCAACAATTTTTTTGGCACACCCGGTGGGACAATCTCTTGAATTTTCTTTCAAAACTATATGAACCAGAGAGCTACATGGAGTCAAAGCTGTGGACCAGTAACAAGAGCTCAATCTACTATGAACCTAGGTATTCTTTTACCACCATTGATAACTAATTTGTCATGTCCCCTTTTTTAGTGGACATCGACAGATTTGATGATTAGCCTATTATGCGACCCTCGTAGGCTGAGAGGATGAATAGAGGGTCATAATGGAGCTTGGATTGGCTTCGATTAGTAGAATTTCTACATTTGGTTTTCATTCAGGCTCTTTCAAACACATTTTCCTGAGCTCCTACTTTTTAGGGATATTTGACATGCAACGGAGCACCCTTATTTTGGTATGGTCATGTGCAGAATCACTCCCTGATTCACAAGCTTCAGTTGGTTCGAGGATATGACATATATTAAGGGAGATATTAATATTTGATTGATTTAATCAAATATTAATTATTTGGTCTAATTTTAATTTAGAAACCCTAATTCTAATTTAAGAAAACCCTAATTAGGGCAAGCACATCTTTTGAGGGTATAAGGGTTTCTCATGGAGGCCATTGTTAATTATGCATTGATTATTGTTTTTGATGTTGAAGAATTCTTCTGCGAAGAATGAGCCAAGGGTTCCAGGATTCCATTGCAGTGGAGAACGTCGACTCTTCATTGTGTGCGATTCAGAGGCTGTGTGATATCAGCTGATTTATTGCCAAATTGAGAGGTAACTTCATACAGAAGTTGTCACAGAGATTTCCACGTATTTCTTTATTTAGTTTTTATTCAATAAATTATATAGATAGAGATATTCTATATTAGAACCATATATCTTCAAATCAGGGGTTGAAAACAGACAGGTTGTGCTTAATTGGTGGCCGTACAAAGTTTGTATAGGTTCATATAGATCCACGCAGATACCAACCTCGACAGACAGAGATCCCCAGTGACCGACATCGGTCGACTCAAGACCGATGTCAAAAAAAAAGGACTGACAGAGACCGATGTTGGCAGTATATCGACCGACGTCGGTGACTGTGTGTTGGACACAACAGGCTGAGACGTCCAGATTCAAGCTCAATTTCTAGATTTGCAAAAGCCCAGGGATTTAAGGTAGAATATTCCATATTATTTTATTTGTATGACAGAGATTCAATTGTGTAATTGTCTAGAAGAATAAGTGATAAGATCTGTGATTTGCTATTAAGAGACTATATTATTGTTTATCTTCTAAATTTATTCTGCAAAATTGTATCTTGTTCAGAGCTTTTGTGTTTCTATATTCCCTATTTGAAGGGGATATTATAGTGGTATCAGAGCTTTTGTTTGTCTAGAGTCCCTATTGATTAGGGATATTACAGTGGTATCAGAGCCAAATTCCTGCCATCTTATTGGGCACATCAGAGCTATGTCCTGCCATCCTGTTGGGTAGTTTGGGTAGATTGAATCAGTGAAGTATCCATGATGTCTTCAAGTACTCAAAGATAGTGGGACTATGATATGAAGAAGTTGAAACTAAGTTTGAAGAGGTTAAATGAATCTCTTTCATATCCTACATCCAAAGACAAATCCACACGGTATATGACAATGAAGGATGAGTGGGAGTTATTAACTCCACAAGTTCAGGGGAGGTTGTCTTTTGATCACTTTGTTAAGTTGAGGAGAGAGCACTACAAATCAATTAGACAAGAGAGGAGCATGTCCCATGATTATTATGATTATTATGAGATAGGAGCTAGTGAAGATGAGGATGAGTCTGATGCTTGCACTCAGAGTGTAGAGGTGTGCTCAGATGTTAGTGCACTGAGGGTTGATGATCTCTCAGCTATGGCAGAGATTGTAGAAGAGTCCTAGGATCTGATTATTGCATATGACACTCAGGAGGATGTAATGGATAGTTTTGAGGACTTAGTTTCACCGATAGTTTCCTTCGATACGAAGGAGTTAGATAGTGATGCTACAGTTGTTGACACTCCCAATGTTGATATGAGCTATGGAGTTGATTTGCAGAGTATGGATGGTAGTATTATAGAGGTCAGTGATTCTGAGTCTACTCTTTTGGACCATGCATCAGAGGAGGATTGTAGGAGACAATCTAGCCAGTGCCACCATGTGTCTAGTCAGCTGAGAGTTAGTGAGCGAGACATTGTTATCGCTTGCAAGTATTTCGATGCTACTCATCAATTGTTAGAAGTTTATGGATGGGGTTCTCCTACTAGCATTGAGCAAGGAGGCATTTATTTGTCCTTGACAGAGATCCACTCTTTATGGGAGGATATCTAGATTTTGAGATAGGATTATATGCAGTTGGTAGCCGACAGAGATTATCTTATGGAGTGGGGTAGCACAGCGTATGATGCATTATTGGTCAAGGAAGATAAGGTGAGTGAGCTTACTTAGCAGCTTGAGGTGACTTCTGAGATTCTTGAGAGTACACAGTTGGCTTATGAGGAGTCATAATTTCATTTGGCTGAGGTGACTGCGGAGTTGGAGCATTTATAGTCTTCACTAGCCCCAGACCCAGTTCATTTGTATATTGAGGTGGTTGATGGTGAGTACATTCCTATAGTTGTTGCTGAGGAGCATGTTGTTGAGACTGACACACATGTTTAGGATTTGGGAGTACTTGATTCTGATGAGTTTGAGATACCAGTGGAGTCGAGTCTCCAGATTGATTCTTCTCACACATATGATAGTGTGGTACCGTTCGCTGTGCCACCTTTACAGAGGGATCAGTTATGGGATGGATTGGCACCGTCTTTTGTAGATGGAATTAGCAGTTTGAGTTGTCCATTCTACTTGGGTTATGATAATTTGAGAGTTTGTTTCTCATGGGTTCTTGACTATGGTAGTTGTGCTTTTAGAGTTTGGTTGAGTCGTATCTGCCAGTTTGATTATGGATTCCTCTTTGTTCTACTTCTGAGGATATTGCAAGAGCTTGCGTTGATTGTCATCAGTATAGATCATGACTATATTTGGGATCCAAGTGGATTGATTGGTTTGTTGTTCTGAGATTGCTTGGGGTCAAGCAATTTCAGGAGGGGCGGATTGTCATGTCCCCTTTTTTAGTGGACATCAACAGATTTGATGATTAGCCTATTATGCGACCCTTGTAGGCTGAGAGAATGAATAGAGGGTCATAATGGAGCTTGGCTTGGCTTCGATTAGTAGAAATTCTACATTTGGTTTTCATTCAGGGTCTTTCAGACACATTTGCCTGAGCTCCTACTTTTTAGGGATATTTGACATGCAGTACAGCACCCTTATTTTGGTATGGTCATGTGCAGAATCACTCCCTAATTCACCAGCTTCAGTTGGTTCAAGGATCTGACATATATTAAGGGAGATATTAATATTTGATTGATTTAATCAAATATTAATTATTTGGTCTAATTTTAATTTAGAAACCCTAATTCTAATTTAAGAAAACCCTAATTAGAGCAAGCACATCTTTTGAGGGCATAAGGGTTTCTCATGGAGGCCATTGTTAATTATGCATTGATTATTGTTTTTGATATTGAAGAATTCTTCTGTGAAGACTAAGCCAAGGGTTCCAGGATTCCATTACAGTGGAGAACGTCAGCTTTTCATTGTGTGTGATTTAGAGGCTGTGTGATATCAGCTAATTTATTGCCAAATTGAGAGGTAACTTCATACAGGAGTTATCACAGAGCTTTCCAAGTATTTCTTTATTTAGTTTTTATTCAATAAATTATACAGATAGAGAACTTCTGTATTATAACCATATATCTTCAGACCAGGGGTTGAAAATAGATAGGTTGTGCTTAATTGGCAGTCGTATGAAGTCCATATAGGTTCGTACAGATCCACGTAGATATCAACCTCGGCAGACAGAGATCCCTAGTGACTGACATCAGCTGACTGAAGACCGATGTCAGTAGAAAAGGACCAGTAGAGACCGACATCGGTAGTATATCGACCGACGCCAATGACTATGTGTTCGACACAGCAGGTCGAGATGTCCAGATTCAAGCTCAATTTATAGATTTGCAAAAGCCCATGGTTTTAAGGTAGAATATTCCATATTATTTTATTTATATGATAGATATTCAATTGTGTAATCATCTAGAAGAATAAGTGATAAGATCTGTGATTTACTATTGAGAGACTATATTATTGTTTATCTTCTGAATTTATTCTGCAAAATTATATCTTGTTCAGAGCTTTTGTGTTTCTATATTCCCTGTTTGAAGGGGATATTACAGTGGTATCATAACTTTTGTTTGTCTAGAGTCCCTATTGATTGGGGATATTACATAATTCAAGAAGGGTCAATCAGTTTATAACATCACCAAGAACAAACATGGGAACACCTATAGCCCCAAGGAATTATGCAAATTGGAACACTGGTAGTCCTCTGATTCTCCTAGTACCACTAGCCACTTGGGATCCTATTCCAATAAATGCCCTAAAATCTCTACCCAAATTCAGTGGAGAAGATTTCAAAACACCTGAAGAACATCTATAGGATGTGTCTGATGTCTGTACAATACATGTGATCACATAGTAAAATGTGGATATAAGATTGTTAGCAGCTTCTTTTAAGGGGAAGGCTTTGGACTGGTACAGATCTTTGACCCCAAATACAATATCTACATGGGATCAGCTTAGAGATGTTTTCTTTGAAAGATTTGAAGAAAAGGGTGATAAATCTTCTTTGTTGTAATAATTGATTACTATCAAAAGGGCACCACAAGAAGCAATGACTAATTTCAATTCAAGATTTCAATAGACTTGGGAAAGAATTCCTGCTATAGCAAGACCATTACCAAGTATGGCTATAGTATTGTATCTTAAAGCCTTAAATTCAGATATATCAATAATGATTCAGTCACTTGGAGGTCAGACTCTGCCAGAAGCCTATGACTATGCAGTCAGAGGTAAAAATAACTTGATAGATACTGGAAAGTTGCCCCTAAGGCCTCCCATGCCCATGTTTCCAAAAATTACCTTACCTTTGCCTCAATAAGCCCCTAATCCCATAGCCCCACTTGTGTCTATGTATACATTTCCTCAACAACCTACTAAAGTAGCTATCCCTGTCCAGTTATCTGAGATGGATGATGTCAAGAACATTTTCTAATGAGATAATTAACCTAAAAAGACATCATAATCCTTATCCCAGACCCCAATATCAAGGCTACCAAGGAAATAGGCTTCCACCATAGCCAAACCAGTATCAGGGTCCTCAAAGGAAAACTAACCCTCAGCCATCAAACTAATTAGTTGCAGTCCCTACACCCTCATAGACTGTTCCCCCTAATCCAAATAGGGAGATTGTTCCAGGGTAGAATAATTATGTAGATGACACTAATTCTTGGTGTTTCCCTTGTAATAATGCTCATATGCCTAGAGATTATCCCATGGGTAATCTACAACAAAAGATAGCAGAGCAAAGAAGAATGGATGGATAATTTGCAAATACTTCTGACACTCAACCCTACCAATCCCATGGTATGCAAAATTTAGTCCTAATGGCTCAGATGCAAGGGATGTCCTTACATCAAGAAGAAGAAATAGCCCCTGAGCATGCTTTGTTTTCATGGGTTGAAGATGAAGAGTCAGTAATCATAAATGAAGCTTCTACTTCCAAGAAGCCATTGGTATAATTAGATTACTACACCAAAGCCAAGAGAAGGATGATGGAACAACCTGAAGTCACAAATAATGAAATTATGGGGAATCCTCCATTTGAAGGTCATCAAAACATAGTTGCTAGACAAGAAATACCTCAGCCAGTGCAGAACCAAGTAATTTTTGGACAAGTTCAAGAAAAAGCAAGGTACCCTTATTATCCAAGAACCCAAACACTATGACTGGTGAATGTGGTGGATCAGCTGAAGAGGACCCCAACACATGTGTCAATATGGGACATATTAGCTATTCCTGAGCAAAATACACTGTTGCAAGAAGCTTTGCAGGGCCAAGTAATGCCTAAACATACTGGTACAAAAGGAGGACCTGCTGATAAGGAAAAGCTCAAAGACACGGTTCCTCTACAGAAAACAACCCTTTTGAACAATGCACGAGAGGTAAGCAAATCCAAACCAGAGCATTTGACTTTGATAGTTGGAAAGAAAATATTACATAATGCAATGATAGACTCAAGGGCTAGTACTACAGTAATGCCTAAACAAATATCAGATGCTTTAAAAATAAAGTATGAGCCACTTACTAGAGGAGCTATGTAGTTGGATGGGAAATTGGTGCAAACAATAGGGAAAATTAAACAAATCCAATTTCAATTGTATACTTTCCCTAATATAATTATCAATCAATATGTGGTAGTCATAGATATACCCCCTGTATTTGGCCTATGTTTATCCAGAGAGTTCACAGCCAAGATAGGAGGATATATGTCACTTGATTGGTCTCACTTCATCCTAAAAACCAAATATGGTTCAAAAATGAAAATACTATTTGAGTCACTATCTAAGGATCACATCACCAATGAACCAACCCAAAAATTAGAGGCAACTCATACTATGCTGAATAAGGAAGAAAAGTGTCTTTATTGAAGAATTAGGTGACTGGACTGAACATGACCAAGAGGAGGAAAATAACCAGTTGTTAACTATGATGAAAAGTGACACATATGGAAATTATGACTCTACTGATCTGGGCACTTATGTCATATTTGATGAAGACCATGAAATCCCAAATGTTTTAAGGGAAGAAACGCCAAAGACTCAAAAATCTGAAAAGGACTCAAAAATTTGGACCTTAAATTTTGATGGGGCTAGAAGTAAAAATGGTGCTAGAGCAGGAATTTGTCTTGTTGCTCCAAATGGTGAGAAATTTTTAAGATCTATCCGTTTCTAATTTTCCTGTACTAATAATGATGCTAAATATGAATCCTTAATACATGGGCTCATGTTAGCCAAGAAAAAGGGAGTAAAGAATCTGATAGTAAAAGGATATTCAGAACTAGTGGTGAAATAAATTAGAGAAAAGGCAATAGCCAAAAATGTAAGGATGAGATTCTATAGACATAGACTTTGGGACTTAATAGATGATTTTAAAGATTTCAATATTGAATTAGTTCTTAGAACTCAAAATTCTGAAGCAAATAGGATGGCACAGATTGGCTCACAGTTTAACCCAGCAACTGATCTATTAGTCAACAATGAGTCAGTCAAAGTTATAGTAAGGCCAACTATCCTAGACAATGATGAAAATTGGCAAGTCTTTGAAAATGATTTTTAGGTACTCTCATTTTTCCAATAGTTAGGGGAATTTGATGATCAATTGCAACCCAAAATTGAAGAAGCATATATAGACCAAATTATTCAATTAAAGACCAATAAGCTTACCAAAGACTTGATTAATTTAGAAAACCTATTTGATCTAGAAGACGTAAGCCTAGAGAAGAAAAGGTTTCAAGAAAATAAAGCAGATTATTCTAAGATACAAGTGAGTGAAGGGAGAAAACTAAAGATTGGAAATTATGTAACCCAAGAGGAAAGGGAAAGACTAATTGACTTGTGTTAAATATATGACACAGTAATAGCCTGGACCTATGAAGACCTTCTTGGCTATAATAGAGACATCATTCAACACACCATAGAATTGACTGAAGGATTTAAGCCAATCAAATAGAAGCAGAGGCCAGTGAATCCAAAGATTGAAACTCTAATGGTGGATAAGTTGCAGAAACTCTTAGAATCTAAAATATTTTTTCCAATCAAACACTCAACCTAGGTATCTAATCTAGTACCAGTCAAAAAAAAGAATGGCGACATAAGGCTCTGTGTGGATTTCAGAGACCTAAATAGAGCATCTTTGAAATATCACTATCCCCTGCCCTCTATGGAATAAATTTTATAGACTATGGCTAGATCAGAGAGATTTTCCTTGCTAGATGGTTTCTCTAGATACAAACAAAATTTGTTTGGCTGATGAAGACCAACACAAGACTACATTTACTACCAAATGGGGAATGTTTGCATATGCCAAGATGCCATTTGGCCTGTCAAATGCTGGAGCCACTTTTTAAAGAGCAATGGATGTAGCATTCAGAGAACTCATAAATAAAATCATTCTGATTTATCTTGATGATCTCACTATTTTTTCCAAGAATGCTGTTGATCATTTTGATCATCTGGAATCTATTTTTAAGAAGTGTCAAGAGTTTGGAATATCCCTAAATCCCAAGAAGTGTATCTTTGCAGTACCTCAAGGCAAACTATTGGAACATATAGTAAAGAAGGAGTCTCTATAGATTTAGAGAGAGTTGCAACCATAATGAACTTGCCCCTACCAATAAATAAGAAAGTAATTTAGTCCTTTTTGGGAAAGATTAATTTTTTTAGTCAGTTCATATCAGACTTTGTAGGCCTAATGAGACTAGTGACACTCTTGTTGAAGAAAGACCTAGTGTTCAAGTGGACTACAGAAGGAAGACAAGCTTTTGAGGAGGTCAAGAAAGCAATTTTAACAACCCCAGTACTTAGTAACCCAGACTTCTCTAAGTCTTTTATAATGTATGTTTATGGAGGAGAGTTCAGTGTTGTTGCTGTCCTAACACAGAAAGATGATCATCAAGAGGGAGAACACCCAATAGCCTTTTTCTCAAGGATTCTTAGGGAGTATGAAGCCAGATACAACTTTGTGGATAAATAGGCATACACTATGGTAAAATCCCTCAAGAAATTTAGGCATATGGTATCAAGAAATAAGATTCTGATACTTGTGGCTCATCCTAGTGTCAGAGAATACATTATGGAAGGTGAAATTACTGAAAAAAGAGAAAATTGGATAACAAAGATCCTTGAGTATGATGTAGAGGTCAGATCCACTAAGCTAGTCAGAGGTAGGGGGTTGTGCCAATACATGGCTCAAGATATGGAAAAGATGATAAATAAAGAAACAAAAAAGGAAAATGTATTGAGGATACAAGAAATTGATCAAAACTCCTGGGTCACAAACAAAATCCATTTTATGAAACATGGGATTTTCCCAAAAGAGCTCTCTCAGGACAAGAGGAGATACTATAGGCAGCAAGGGGTCCATTTTGTTTTAATTGACCAAGTTCTTTTTAGAAGAAATACTGATGGGATACTTTTAAAATGCATAGAGAAATATGAGGCTCATAAAATACTACATGAAATGCACCATGGAGTCTTAGGTGGACATTTTTCTACAATAACCATAGCTATAAAGATAAGTTAGGCAAGTTATTTCTGGCCCACTTTATTTACAGACTGTTATCAACTGGTCAAAAAGTGACAATCTTGTCAGTATTATGTGGGGATGAGAAGGAATGCAACAATGCCCCTTAGTCCTATAATTGTTGATAAACCCTTTGCTCAATGGGGTCTTGACTTCATTGGAATGATCAATTTGGTGTTGAGTATGGGACACAAATAGATTCTAACTGCCATAGATTATTTTACCAGATGGAGTGAGGTAGTGCCACTCAAAGAAGCAATAGAAAATGTGATCCTAGACTTTTTAGGGGATATCACTACTTGCTTTAGGCCTCCTCATACCATAATTTTAGATAATTCTAAGGCATTTTTATGGGCAAAAATATCTGACTTTGCACTAAAGTATGGAATCTATTTGAAAACTTTCTCAAATTATTACCCTCAGGGTAATAGTTTGGCAGAATCAACCAACAAGAACCTGATTAGACTTATTAAGAGAATAGGGGCTGATCATCACAAAGAGTGGCATAAAGTGCTTAATATAGCACTGTGGGCTAATAGAATTATGCCAAAACAAGTGACAAAGATGTCCCCATATGAATTGGTCTATGGTAAGCCTA